>NW_026844367.1:35228362-35383604 GCF_025583915.1 Anolis sagrei ordinatus | reverse complement strand
TGAAAACAACTAGGGGAACTACACAGGCCAGTTTTCCAAGGAGGGATGTATTAGAGAATGCATTGTTAGACAGGAATGCATTGGTAATAATCCTATTGTGTAAAACTGTGTGAAATACAGTTCTAATGGACATGTGGTCACACACTTGCCAATGATTAAGTGGGTGGTGATGCATATCTTAAGCGACAGGCTGAAAAGGCTGAGTCATGAGTCATGTGACATTCAAGATGAGGATTGCATCATCTTGATATAAAAGGATATAAAAGAAGGCAGGAAACCCTTGTGCTTTCTCTTGCTGTACGCCTCTTGCTTGGGTGTCTGTTTGCCTACGTCATGAGTATCACTGGATATGCCATTGACTGATTGGGGATCAGGGGATCCTAATCTGTGTTTATATTTGAATATAGAGCAACATGTCAGGATTAAAAGCCTCCTGTGCGTTTGGATGAAAGCTGAATCAGAGAGTTTATCTAAACAGTGAGCAGCATAACATTAGACGGTGCAGTTATACTCTGCCAACAACTGATAAGCAGCCTGCTGTGTATGTGGCGACTTTTCTGCTTTGTCTCTGAGGAATTCAGTCCACTGCACAGCATATCCAGGCAGGGTGTGCTTGAGGAAACAATAAATCTTGCACCTATCCCGCCTCGACAGGATGAAGAAGACGTGGAGAAATATCCAAAGGGCTCATTCTCATAAGAGTGGTTGGATTAAGACCTCAGAGAAGAAGATTATAGAACAACAGTATCTAAGGCAGTGGTTCCCAACATTTTTTTGATCAGGGACCTCTTGACCACAGACCTCTTGACCAGACACCACTTTGACCAGGGACTGCTGTGACCAGACACCACTTGACCAGGGACTGCTCGACTAGGGACCACTCAACCAGAGATCACTTTGACCAGGGACTACTTTGAACAGGGGCCACTCCACCAGGGACCACTTTGACCAGGGACCACTTGACCAGGGACCGCTCAACCAGGGACTGCTTGACCAGGGACCACTTTGACCAGGGACAACGTTGACCAGGAACCACTTGGACCAAGGACCACTTGGACCAGGGACTACTTGGACCAGGGACCACTTGGACCAGGGACCACTTGGACCAGGGACCACTTGGACCAGGGACCACTTGGACCAGGGACCACTTGGACCAGGGACTACTTGGACCAGGGACCACTTGGACCAGGGACCACTTGGACCAGGGACTACTTGGACCAGGGACCACTTGGACCAGGGACCACTTGGACCAGGGACTACTTGGACCAGGGACTACTTGGACCCTGGGACCACTTGGACCAGGGACCGCTCGACCAGGGACCACTTGGACCAGGGACCACTTGGACCAGGGGCCACTTGGACCAGGGACCACTTGGACCAGGGACCCTTTGACCAGGGACCGCTCGACCAGGGACCACTTGGACCAGGGACCACTTGGACCAGGGACTACTTGGACCAGGGACCATGTTGACCAGGGACCCTTTGACCAGGGACCGCACAACCAGGGACCACTTAGACCAGGGACCACTTTGACCAGGGACCTCTCTCCAACATTAGTACCAAAAGGGTTGCAAATCATTTTTTGGTCAACTTTAGATTGGGTTTGGTTATTTGGGATTCAGAAAATTGCATTGGACAGACCACATCAGCTCTAGTTTCTGATCCAGAACATATGCCACCCAGTAGTCGACATCTGCTTGCCCACAGAAAACCATATTTAATAATTTAGAGCTGATGTAGTAGTAGTCATCTTCCATGGGTCGTCAGCGTCTCCCTTCCCGACATCCCTGTTGTCATGGCACTAGAAGAGGGTTTCACAAGGCTGGTCGCTCTCATTGCCACATGGCTTTGAGGCAACGGTGCATTGGTGAGGCTGTGGAGTTTGGAAACTTGATCTAAGGAAACTGTCTTCTTGTCTCCACAAACTCCTCCTAAAGCCAACATAAGAGAATCTAATTCTATTGTCGAAGGCTTTCATGGCCGGAATCACTGCGTTGTTGTAGGTTTTTCTGGGCTAGTTCCAACAGACCGCACTACCTCTGAGGATGCTTGCCATAGATGCAGGCGAAACGTCAGGAGAGAATGCCTCAAGACCATGGCCACATAGCCCGAAACAACCCAGTGATTCCGACCATGGAAGCCTTCGAAAATACATTAAACAAGGACATCTAATCACCTCTCAACAAAAGTTTGCTCCAGGCACTGTCAGGCCATTATATGCTAATCAAGGTGGTCAGTTGAAACATCCACACCTAGTTCCAGCAGACAAGAGTCCTTTGTCCCACCCTGGACATTATTCCACAGATATATAAACCCTTTTTCCTAGTTCCAACAGACCTCACTACCTCTGAGGATGCTTGCCATAGATGCAGGCAAAACGTCAGGAGATAATGCCTCTAGAACATGGCCACATAGCCCGGAAAAACCTACAAAACCCAAATCTAATTCTGTCTTTGTTCTCTCCATCCACCCCTGCCTTTATCTTTCGCATGGGATCTGGGTGAGAAAAGAGATGGCACAAATTATCTGACGCATGGATGGAGGTGGCATCTTCCACATGGCTGGGCACCAATGACAGCACGAGAGGAAGCCATGGCAGTTCCAGCAAATGGCACATCCTTGTGTGCTTTCCCTCCCCATTCCCTCCGATCTGTCTAGCAACACCCCCGCTTTCACCCAGACCCTCTGGGGTCTCTTTCAGGGTGGGAATGTTCTCTCACCTTCCTCCACTTCTCTCGGCTGGGAGGACGTTGACCCGGCGGGATGGTGCCTTTGGAGGAGCAGCAAGCAAAAGGCTTTCAGCAGCGGGTGGGACTGGCTGACCTCGATCTTCAAATAGTAACAATAGGTGCGGTAGCCTGGAAGGAAGAGATTTAAAAGCAGAACACGATAAGGACACGTAAAAGGCAAACGGCCCGTGCAGAAGGGCACGCATGCCGCAAAAGGCGTGCGCCAAGGGAGGACAAAAGGAACAAAGGGAAGGGATTCTCTGTGAAAACAACAACAACCCTAAAGCTCAGGAAAGTCACTTCTGGAGTTCATTCTGGGGATGAATGCCGTTTGGCAACACTCCATGCTACGTCTCGATGCTGTGGAGTTGCATTTTGCACATTCTTTACCCACCTCATAAGGTTTACAAATGGTTTATTTTCAATAGAATCATAGAATCAAAGAGTTGGAAGAGACCTCCTGGGTCATCCAGTCCAACCCCACTCTACCAAGAAGCAGGAATATTGCATTAAAATCACACCTGGCAGATGGCCACCCAGCCTCTGCTTCATAATAATAATAATAATAATAATAATAATAATAATAATAGAATCAAAGAGTTGGAAGAGCCCTCATGGGCCATCATCCAGTCCAACCCCATTCTGCCAAGAATCAGCACTATTGCATTCAAATCACCCCTGACAGATGGCCATCCAGCCTCTGTTTAAAAGCTTCCAAAGAAGGAGCCTCCACCACACTCCAGGGCAGAGAGTTCCACTACTGAACGGCTCTCACAGTCAGGAAGTTCTTCCTCATGTTCAGGTGGAATCTCCTCTCTTGTTTGAAGCCATTGTTCCATTGCGTCCTAGTCTCCAAGGAAGCAGAAAGGAAGCTTGCTCCCTCCTCCTCCCTGTGGCTTCCTCTCACATATTTATTACACATGGCTATCATGTCTCCTCTCATCCTTCTCTTCTTCAGGCTAAACATGCCCAGCTCCTTAAGCCGCTCCTCATAGGGCTTGTTCTCCACACCCTTGATCTCCCTCCTCCCTGTGGCTTCCTCTCACATATTTATACATGGCTATCATATCTCCTCTCAGCCTTCTCTTCTTCAGTCTAAACATGCCCAGCTCCTTAAGCCGCTCCTCATAGGGCTTGTTCTCCAGTCCCTTGATCATTGGAGTCGCCCTCCTCTGGACACATTCCAGCTTGTCAATCTCTCTCTTCAATTGTGGTGCCCAGAATTGGACACAATATTCCAGGTGTGGTCTAACCAAGGCGGAATAGAGCATGGGGAGCAGGACTTCCCTCAGTCTAGACACTAGGCTCCTCTTGATGCAGGCCAACATCCCATTGGCCTTTTTTTGCCACCACGTCACATTCCTGGCTCATGTTCCCCTTCCTCCCCACGAGGACTCCAAGATCTTTTCCACACGTCCTGCTCTCGAGCCAGGCCTCATCGTCCCCCATTCTGTCTCTTTGCATTTCGTTTTTCCTGCCAAAGTGGAGTATCTTGCATTTGTCCCTGTTGAACTTCATTTTGTTAGTTTTGGCCATCTCTCTAATCTGTCAAGATCCCTTTGAGTCCTGCTCCTGTCCTCTGGAGTCTTGGCTCTCCCTCCCAATTTGGTGTCATCTGCAAACTTGATGATCCTGCCTTCTAGCCCTTCATCTAAGTCATTAATAAAGATGTTGAACAGGACCGGGCCCAGGACGGAACCCTGCGGCACTCCACTTGTCACTTCTTTCCAAGATGAAGAGGAAGCACTGGTGAGCACGGAACTGGACCGGCAGCTTGTGGAGCTGACATAACAGAGGGGTGCTGTGCTCCCTGTATGATGCTCCAGTGAGTAATCTCGTTGCCACCCGTTGGACTAGTTGGAGTTTCCGAGCAGTCTTCAAAGGCAGCCCCATGTAGAGAGCATTGCAGTAATCTATTCAGGATGTAACAAGAGCGTGGACCACCATCGCCAGGTTTGTATAGCTTTGACCCATGGCGGTTGAGATGGTATCGAACTGTATTCATTTCTACAGTGTAGATCAGGCATGGGCCAACTTGGGCTCTCCAGGTGTTTTTGTTGTAACTCAGCGTGTGTCTTCAGTACCTACTAGTGCTAGTAGGAGGAAACGAGGCTTGGAAGAGCAAGACGCTCAGCAACAGCTGAAGCGCATTAGGGACATATTCCTTGAGACTACTGATGAGGAGGATTTTCAGGGGTTTACTCGTGAGGAGATGGAAACAGAGGATTACCGTGGTGTAAAGCGAGTAGCACGCAGTTCTGATAGCGATGAGGAATCTATTTCCAAGCGTCTTAGAGACATCGAAGATTGCTATGAGTCTGACAGTGAGAATGAAGAGCTGGACTGGACTAGGGTTCAGGAAGTCCAGGATGTGCTTAATGCTCCAACTTCCAGTGGTGAGTTCCAAGGGTTCACAGACTCATGGGTTTCAGATACTGCTTCGCAGGATGCAGTCCGAAGTGCAGACTGGCAGCAATGGAGAAGTCGTGATTCACCTGTGGAAATGGATGCACCTGGAAGCGAATCTAGTGATTCTGATGAGATTTAAGGAGTAGCTTTGGAGCAGTCTAGTTGCAGAGTTCAAAGTGTCGTGTACCCGTGTATCCTGCTCTTAACTCTTGCCTTGAGTCTTTGCATTCAGAACCGTGTCTTCGTGATCGTGCTGACTACCTTGCCTGGATTTGGAACCGTGAGTCTTGTCTCCTGCCCTGACCCTGGAACGTCTTGACCACTCTACGCTTCTGCCTGCCCTCTATCTGGACCTCGGACCGCTCCTCATGCTGCTGCTTGTATTTGGACTTCTGAACTGACTGTGTTTTGTTGCTGACTTCAAGCCTTTTTGCCTGCTTAATTCCTGCTTTCCTTTTCGCAGCGCTGACTGCCTGGACTCCTGTTTGTTTACATTCCTGCAAGCCGCAGGCTCCTTTTGTGTTTTTGCTCTGCTGATAAGAGCCCTTTTGACTTGTTAATTACCATTAAACACCCTTGTTTAACTCTTAAGCAGCCGTTTTGCCTCGTTGCTCTGCCTGGGTCTTGACAGTTTTGGACTTCAACTCCCACCATTCCTAACAGCCTCAGGCTCTTTCCTTTTCCCCCTCAGCCGCTTAAGCATTATGTAAGCAAAGTTTCACTATCTGAACAGAATCCAGTGGTCATACTGAATTCTAGAAGCCATAGTCCTCATAGCAGTGGTCCTCAACTTATGGAGGTCCCCAGGTGTTTTGGCCTACAACTCCCAGAAATCCCGGCTGGTTTACTGTCTGTTAGGATTTCTGGGATTGAAGGCCAAAACATCTGGGGAGGGACCCACAGGTTGAGAACTATTCTCATAGGGTTTGTTCTCTAAAGTTTCTATCATCCTCTGGATGTTCTCCAGCATGTTGAGTAGATACTCTCACCTTGAAGCAGAGCATAGGATGCAAGAGGAAAGGGAAGGAAGGAAGGAAGGAAGCCAGGCAGGTCGGGAAGGGATTGGCTGGCTCCGCGGTCACTCACCTGGATCAAAGACCTCGACCCCATGGCCCAGAAGGCTCACGTCCAGGCGACAGAAGTGGACGACGTTGTAAAGCGCAGACACCACCAGCCTCCAGCCCCCGGCCAAGACCCCCACCAGCACGTTGATGGGGAAGAGCAGGAAGGTCACCACGTACAAAGCCCGTCTGCAGAGCGGGAAGAGAAGCAGCGCTCAAACCACGTCAGTCACCACTTGCTTGCTTGCCTCATTACACTACCTAACAACATTTGGGAAAAAATTCTGTTCCTGGCTAGAAATTATTTTTAAATTTTAAATTAAAATTTAAAAATAATGCTGGAAATGGTCGAAAAAAGTGATGGGGCCTTTGTGGAAACATACGAGCAGACCTAAAACAATATGAAGTGCTTTGGAGGACAAAGTGCTAAGGGATCCTTATTCTGGGAAGGCACACTGGAACAACCACGTCTTCAAGCTCCTCCTAAAGACTGCCAAGGTTGGGGCCTGTCTGATGTCCTTAGGGAGTTAGTTCCAGAGTCGAGGGGCCACCACCGAAAAGGCCCTCTCCCTCGTCCCCACCAATCGCGCCTGCGATGCAGGTGCGTAGGGCCTCTCCAGGTGAACAAAGAGATCGTGTGGGTTCATACATGTAGGTAGGCAGGTCCCAAACCGTTCAGGGCTTTGTAGGTAAGCACCTGCACCTTGAATTGGGTCCAGAAAATGAATGGCAGCCAATGGAGCTCCTTAAACAGGAGGGTTGGCCACTCCCTGTAAGGTGCACCAGTTAACAACCTGGTCACTGACCGCTGGACCAGTTGGAATTTCCGGGCCGTCTTCAAGGGCAGCCCCACGTAGAGTGCATTACAGTAGTCCAATCTAGAGGTGACTAAGGCATGGACCACCCTGGCCAGATCAGCCTTCACAAGGTACGGTTGCAGTTGGCGCAAGAGTCTTAGTTGTGCAAAGGCCCTCCCGGACACCGCCGACACCTGAGCCTCAAGCGTAAGTGATGAGTCCAGGAGGACACCCAAACTGTGGACCTGTGGCTTCAGGGGGAGTTGCCACCCTATACCCCGGTCCGGTTTACGATTGACCAGGAGGACCTCTGTCTTGTTGGGATTGATCTTCAGCCTGTTCCTCCTCACCCAGAGAGCCACAGCGGCCAGGCACTTGTCCAGCACCTGAGAGGTCTCCTTGGAGTTAGGTGGAAAAGAGTAGTAGAGTTGTGTGTCATCTGCGTAGAGGTGGCATCCAACTCCAAAACTCCAGATGACCTCTCCCAGTGGTTTCATGTAGATGTTAAACAGAATGGAACCTTGCGGGACCCCACAGGTCAAAGGCCAGAGGTCCAAGCAGGCATCTCCCAGCTTCACCATCTGGGATCAACCCTCCAGGAAGGACCAGAGCCACAACAGAGCCATACCTCCAAGACCCATCCCGGAGAGGCGTCCCAGAAGGATACCATGATAGATGGTATCGAAAGCCACTGAGATGTCCAAGAGAACCAACAGAGTCACACTCCCCCTGTCCAGCTCCCTACGGAGATCATCCACCAAGGCGACCAAGGCTGTCTCGGTGCCATGGCCAGGCCTGAAGCCAGATTGTGACTGGTCCAGATAGTTGATGTCATCCAGGAAGACCTGGAGCTGAGAGCCGACCACCTGCTCCAACACCTTGCCCCACAAAAGGGCAAAATGAAAGCCACCAGAGAAGCCTCCCTAGTGGCCATCACCCATAAGGATGAATGTCTTACCTGTTGTTCAGCTCCTTAGGTAGACAGTTGCGGTCAAGGAAGGAATACTGAGCCAAGAGGTTCTGGACAATCACAGCCACCACCAAAGTCAACCAGAAAGGCCTGAAGAAGGAGGAGAAGACAAAGAAGAAGAGACAAGAAGCAACTGGGTTGGCTCTATGATTAATCCAGACTCCAAACTTGGAGTAGTTGTTCTTAAGGTCAACAACGTCCAGAATTCCTATCAAGCATGGACATCAGCTGTGGTGGGAATAGAGCATGTTGGATAACCCAGAAAATATTGAAGTCTATGGAGATGATGGTGGGACCATAGAATGGGAGGAGAGAGTTAACCCAAAGCAGGGAACGGGGAACCTTTTAGATCAGGAGTGGATCCACTACATTAGATGCTTGAAAGTAGGGGTCCTCAACCTTCCTAATGCCACGACCCCTTTCATGTTGTGGTGACCCCCAACCATCACATTATTTTTGTTGCTACTTCATAACTGTAATTTTACTACTGTTATAAATTGAAATGTAAATATCTGATATGGAGATGTATTTTCATTCACTGGACTAAATTTGGCACAGGTACCTGACACACCTAAATTTGAATACTGGTGGGGTTGATTTTGTCATTTGGGAGTTGTAGTTGCTGGGATTTATAGTTCTCCTACAATCAAAGAGCATTCTGAACTCCACCAATGAAAGAATTCAATCAAACTTGGCACACAGAACTCCCATGACCAAGAGAAAATAATGGAAGGGTCTGGTGGGCAATGACCTTGGGTTTTGCCGTTGTAGTTCACCTACATCTAGAGAGCACTTGTCATTTGGGAGTTGTAGTTGCTGGGATTTATAGTTCACCTATAATCATAGTGCATTTTGAACTCCACCAACTAAAGAATTCAACCAAACTTGGCACACAGAACTCCCATGACATTGACCTTGAGTTTTGGAGTTGTAGTTGACCTACATCTAGAGAGCACTTGGACTCAAACAGTGATGGATCTGGACCAAGCCTGGCACAAATACTCAATATGTCCACATATGAACACTGGTGGAGTTTGAGGAAAATAGACCTTGTCATTTGAGAGTTGTAGTTGCTGGGATGTGTAGTTCACCTACAATCATGGCACATTCTGAACTCCACCAATGATAGAATTGAACCAAACTTGGCACACAGAACTCCCATGACGAACAGAAAATACTGGAAGGGTTTGGTGGGCATTGCTCTTGAGTTTTGGAGTTGTAGTTCACCTACATCCAGAGAGCACTGTGGACTCAAACAGTGATGGATCTGGTCCAAACCAGATCCTTGCTCTAAATCCACATGGATTTCAATCAACCCTTTTATCTATAGTTTCAATTTGGGATAATATTATTCCCCTTTAACGTTTCAGCAAGCCCCCGCAGAAAAGCCCCTCTTACCACATATTTTCCACAATTTTGAAGAGGTGGACGTTGGTGCCGGACTGTAAGGGGATGGCCACCAGGAACGTGAAGGCCACGGTGGAGACGAAGAAGACAATGTGCTGGATGAGGAGGCCTAGGACGGGAAGGGAAGGACACATCAGGCAGCTGACCCGAGGATGGGGATAACTGGAAATACGGTCAGCCCTTCATATTGGCGGGTTTGACTTTTGAGGATTTGATTATTCACGAATTGGATTAAATAAATAGTAATAGGCACCTGATTCAATCTGAGAAATCAGCCAGAGCAGAGCACCTGAGGAACCAACCTGGACATAGCATATATTTGAGAACACAGAAATGCTGGACCACTCTCACAACCACCATGTCAGGCTACACAGAGAAGCCATTGAAATACACAAGAAGCATGTGGACAATGTCAACAGAAAGGAGGAAACCATGAAGATGAACAAAATCTGGCTATCAGTATTAAAAAAAACTCTAAAATTACAACAGCACAACAACAGAGAGGAAACAAACAAGGACATCTAATCACCTCTCAACAAAGGATTGCTCCAGGCACTGCCAGGCCATCAAATGCTAATCAAAGTGGTCAGTTGAAACATTCACCCCTAGCTCCATCAGACAAGAGTCCTTTGTCCCACCCTGGTCATTCCACAGATATATAAACCCTTTTTCCTAGTTCCAACAGACCTCACTACCTCTGAGGATGCTTGCCATAGATGCAGGCGAAACGTCAGGAGAAAATGCCTCTAGAACATGGCCATAGAGCCCAGAAAAACCTACAACAACAATCAGGCACATCTAATCACCTCTCAACATAAGATTCCCCCAGGCACAGTCAGGCCATCCAATGCTAATCAAGGTGGTCAGTTGAAGCATTCCCACCTAGCTCCAGCAGACAAGAGTCCTTTGCCCTACCCTGGTCATTCCACAAATATATAAACCCTTTTCCTAGTTCCAACAGACCTCACTACCTCTGAGGAAATCAGGACAGCAAATAAAGAGCAACACTCTGAAAACAGGGGAATTCCAGACAGGAAATAATCAGGGCAAACTAATACCTCTAAACAAAAGATTTCCCCAGGCAGCAACCAGCTAGGCTTTGAAGCTGAATGACAATTAAATCCTAATCAAGGTGGCCAATTGCAACGTTCACGCTTGCCTCCAACAGACAGTTCTTTCTTTCTCCCACCCTGGACGTTATTCCACAGACATATCAACCCCCCTTGCCTAGTTTCTAACAGACCTCACAACCTCTGAGGATGCCTAAGAGATGTCAGGATTTCATTTAGTTATGTTTGTGTTCTAAATGTGCTTCTATGTATTTCCAAGATGGATTCCACTGTGTTTTAGAAATGCTGCGCAGAATGTTCATACCATGAGGCTGTGATTAAGTAACCTTGAGAGAAGTAAGAGAACATTCGCTCTTGCTGGGAACAGAAGGGAGTCGTCAGTCTCAGCAAGAGAGAAGTTAAGCACGTGAGGAAGGACTTCCTGACTGTGAGAGCCGTTCAGCAGTGGAACTCTCTGCCCCAGAGGGAGTGTGGTGGAGGCTCCTTCTTTGGAAGCTTTGAAACAGAGGCTGGATGGACATCTGTGGGGGGTGATTTGAATGCAATATTCCTGCTTCTTGGCAGAATGGGGTTGGACTGGATGATGGCCCAGGAGGTCTCTTCCTATTCTTTGATTCTAGGATTCTATGATTCTATGTAAAGAGACTTTCGTTTTGACTAGTTCCTGGATTGTAGCTCGCTGTAGTAAGACGTGTCTATTGAATGTGCTTAGTAAACTTAGTTTCTTTTGTAACTCAAAGCCTGTGGAGTCCTTATTTTGCAACACAGTGTCTGCTGATCTAGCAATCCTTCTGCTGTGCACCGCCAAACTCTGGGTGAAATGTCAGGAGAGAATGCTTCTGGAACAGTTTTTTATACCGTGTTATTGTACCATTGAATTTTTGCTGTTCTTGTTGTGAACCGCTGTGAGTCGCCTAAGGGCTGAGAACAGCGGTATACAAATAAAGTAAATAATAATAAATAATAAATAATAATAATAATAATAATAATAATAATAATAATAATAAATAACACGGCCATACAAACTGGAAAACTCACCGCAACCCAGAATGAATGCTGTCTGGCACCATTTTGACCGCTATGTCTCAATGGCTGGGAGTTGTAGTGTTGGGGTTCAGCCTGCGCGTGAACCTGAAACTGATTCTCTGGTTGTATTTCCTGATGCAACTGAACAGGCTACTGAACATGAATTTGTCCCTGATGCTTTGGAAATTGTTGATTCTGAAGGCAGTGGCTTGGAAAGTGAAACTACGCATCCTGATGGGAATGTTTCTGAATCAAGCGGTGATAGCTCTCCAGAGGAGCTAGCACCTGCCTTTTTAAATGAGGATAGAAAAGGACAGATTTGGAAAAACAGGAGTGAATCGCAGAGTCTGCGAAGGTCAAGCAGATTAAAGGAAAGGGAGGCACAGGCTTCAAAGCCTGGAGGCGTGTCCCGAAACAGTTTCTTTAGTTTTAAGTGTCTCTCCCCGGGCTCTCTCGTTAGATCAAGCATCGTTTAGACTGAGGCATTACCTTGGCAGATTTCCCGGTTCCCATGGCCTGCATTCCCAGAGGCTTCTAGTTTCCAAGTACGGTTAGTGAGATGCTAACAGGTTCCAGGTTTTTTATAGTGTTGCTTTTGGAATTTTGATCTAGTTCATAGATATTCCTGACTGTTGAATTTTACTTTTGGACTTTGTATTTTCCTCTATTTTGTAACCATTTTTCATCAATAAAAAAAGATTGTTTTTTCCTACAGTCAAGTTTGGTGGATTAATATCTTATGGTCTTGTTCCCTGATCTGGGTTGCAACATGTAGTTTGACGAGGTACCTCCTTTGGCTGAGGATGATAAAGGCCTTGTAAAGCTACAACTCCCAAGATTCCATAGCATTGATCCAGGGCAGTGAAAATGGGGTCAATTTCCATTCATTCAACAGATGCACCCTTTATTACCAGTCATGTGATATCAACTGGGATGTAAGTATTTGCATTCACGGAGTGGTAAATGAGTGGCTCCCCACTCATGCTCCCACCCAAAGAGCCCACTGAGTGACCCATCTTTACCCAGGCAGGAGAATGCAGTCTGGAAGCCAGCAAAACACATCCAGCACACCAGGGCCTGCTGGGATGCCTGGAGTTTGCGGGGACGATGGAAAATGTCCAGGACTGCCCCTCGGTACAGAAAGCGGAGATTAATCCTGGGAGGTGAAAAAGAGGAAGAAGAAAAGGTGGTCAAGGTGCGGGTCAGCCCCTCTCCCTACAAATAGCATCTCCCATTCCAGTAGGGCAGGGAATCCAGTCCGGGTTTTGATTAGCTGCAAGGGAGCTGTCCAAAGTGCTGAATCTATTCAGGAACAGGCCTTGACATCCTTCCAAGCCTAGAGTACACCTTAGCATGGATTCACTCCTCTTCAGTGGATTTCTATAGCATGCTTCTGCCAGAAATCATGCTGGAGGACCTAGAATATTGTATGTATGTATGTATATGTGTGTGTGTGTGTGTATGTGTGTGTGGGTATATATCTATATCTATATCTATATCTATCTATCTATCTATATATATATATCTTGTAAGCCACGCTGAGTCCCCTTCAGGGTGAGAAGGGCGGCATAGAAATGTCGTAAATAATAGAAATGCTCTAGAGCAGAAACAGAGAAACCTAGGCCCGGGGGCTGGATGCGACCCCTTGGGCTCTTTTCTCAGACTCTCCTCTCTCTCACTATCCTATCCTTTCTTCCTCTTCCCTCCCTCCCTCCTCCTCTTTCTTCTTCCCTTCCACCTTTTTGTCCTTCCTTTCTTCCCTCTCTCCCTTTCTCCTTCCTTCCTTCTTTGTTCTTTTTTCTTCTCTTTCCTCCCTCTTTCTCCATTCCCTTCCACCCTTTCATCCTTCTCTCTTTCCTTCCTCCTTCCCTTCCTTCCATCCTTCCTCCCTTCCTTTTGCTCTTTCATTCCTTCCCTCTTTCCCTCCCTCCTTCCCTCTTTCTCCTTCCTTCCCTTCCTCCCTTTCACCTTCCTTCTTTCTCTTCCTTCCTCTTTCCTTCTTTTTTCCTCCCTCTTCCCTCTTCTCCTTCCTTCCCTTTTCTTTCTTTCCTTCTCTCTTTCCTTTCATCCTTCTCTTCCTCCCTCCTTTCTCTTTTTGTTTCCTTCCTCCTTCCTTCCTCCTTCCCTCTCTCCATCTCCTTCCTTCCCTTTTGTCTTTCCTTCTTTCTTTCTCTCTTTCCTCCTTCCCTCCCTTCCCTCTTTTCGCCTCCCTCCATTCCCTTCCGCCCTTTCATCCTTCCTTCCTTCTCTCTTTCCTTCCTCTTTCCCTTCCTTCCATCCTTCTCTTTCTTCCTCCCTCCCTTCTCTTTTTCCTTCCTTCCTCCTTCCCTTCCTTCCTTCTCTCTTTCCTTTCTCCTTGCCTTCCTTCTCTTTTACCCTTTCATCCTTCTTTCCTTTCCTTTTGTCTTTCCTTCCTTCTCTCTTTCCTTCCTCCTTCCCTTCCTTCCATCCTTCCCTTCCACCCTTTCATCCTTCCTTCCCCTTTTGTCTTTCCTTCCTTCTCTCTTCCTCCTCCTTCCTTTCCCTTCCTCCCTTTCCCTTCCTTCCTTCTCTCTTTCCTCCTTCCTTTCCCTTCCCTTCTACCCTTTCATCCTTCCTCCCTTCTCTCCCTTCTGTCTTTCCTTTTTCTCTCTTTCCTCCCCCTCCCTCTTTCTCCCTCCCTCCATTCCCTTCCACCCTTTCATCCTTCCTTCCTTCCTTCCTTCCTTCCTTCCTTCCTTCTCTCTTTCTGAATATTTGGGAAGGAGAACATCTCACCTATGTTTCACCAGCGACTTCATCAACATGCAGAAGGTCAAGAGGCAGGAGATGACCAGCGAGGCCACAAAGCACACTGGGGAAACAGGAGAGAGCAAGAGGTGTCACTGAAACGAACACACTGGCAGGAAAAGTCAAGGGAGGGCAACCACGGGCTCCCTTTCTCGGATGGGATGAGAACTGGGCGAGGAATCCATTCTGGGTTTTAGGACTTCATCCCACGCAATAAGTAAAGCATTGGGAATTGTTGTTTTCCCCTTAAGCTTTGCAACGCCCCGTTTGGAAATGAAACGAATGATTTTCCTTCCCTCATCACACCTTTTCCCTCATTCCATTTTCTTTTCAAATTATCCATTTGTCTTCCCATCACACGGAAGACTTATTTCTCCTCCCATTTTCCTTTGATACAAAAATCCCTCTGTGTTTTCCCACGCGGAAGTACTTTTTAATGCGAGATCCCATCGACAGGATTTCTCCTCTTCGAAACCTGGAGGCAGTGGCTTCCTGGCAAAGGGTTCCCGTCATTTTTGTTAATGCCAAGGAGCCGAAATGGAGCCGATCCTGACTCTTCTCTCTTGGCAACAAAAGTACTTCCCCTGTTATTCCGGATGGAAATCGAGAGAATTCAGACCTCACTACCTCTGAGGATGCTTGCCATAGATGCAGGCGAAACGTCAGGAGAGAATGCCTCTAGACCATGGCCATATAGCCCGGAAAAACCTACAACAATCAAAGCTTTTACTTTAAAGAAAAAGGTGAACATTTGATAATAATCCAGTCAGGATATTGCAGTTTTTCTTTAAAAGTTTTTTTCCCATGTCAGGAGCAACTTGAGAAACTGCAAGTCGCTTCTGGTGTTAGAGAATTGGCTGTCTGCAAGGACGTTGCCCAGGGGACATTGCCCAGATGTTTTACCATCCTTGCGGGAGGCTTCTCTCATGACCCTGCATGCAGAGCTGGAGCTGACAGAGGGAGCTCATCTGCACTCTCCCCGGATTTGAACCTTGCAGAGTCTACACTTGGGATCTGTTGTCGACTTCTCCATTCCGGCTTGGATGGCCTTGGTTCGAATGGCTTGTTCTTGGGCTGCCAGAATCAGGCCCTCCTTTTGTCTCCTTTTTCATGCGTGTTTCTCTTCTTCTACCGTTTGTTTCACTTGAGGAACACGCACATTATTATGATTATGATTATTATGATTATGATTATTATTATTCAAAATGAAGTCAATTCCCAGTCGACTGAGGAACCATTAGGGAAAAAAGTGACACTTTAGAAACGGTGAAATACCTGGAACCCACGGATCGAGATTGTGCATGTGATGGGCTCAGTTGGTAGCCATTTCTTAAAGGTGTAGAAACGCTGGTTTTATTGCGTGTGATGAAGTCCTGACTAAGGACTAAAACCCAGAGCAGAATCATTGGAGAGGAATGCTACCCTTTGCCATTCTTCCACATGACGCACAAAGAGCCTGTGCCATCAACCGCCGGGGGTTTCAGCGAAAGGCGACAGGACCAACAACCCATCTGCCTGCCTGCTGATCGGCCTTGAATCCCCCTCCCCCTTCTTCCCGACGATCCCTTGCAGACCCCCCCCCACACACCCCCCCCCCCCACTCGCTGGGTGCCATCTGCTCCTCCGTTCAGATCTCAGAAGCCTTTGTGAATGTGCCGCATTTGCCTCCCTTTTGCTTCTTGGCAGCAGTTGCTACGTTTGCATGCGAGCAAATGGCTTGGCTTTGTAAAAAAACAAGAAGGGATGAAAGCTGGACTAATCCACCCTGACCCACATGCAACATCCCCCAAATACCAGAACCTTCCCATGTCGTGCCCAAAATCCCTTTACCTTTCCCACAGAATCCTCCATAATGCCTAAATCCTTGAGTCTAGAAACAACTTCCTTCATTATTGACAGATGTCAATAATAATAATAATAATAATAAAAACAACAGCAATAGCACAAGGACTGGAAATTTAGGATTTTGCAAAGAACGAGAAATAATAACACATTTTGGTTGTTGTTCAGTCGTCTCTGACTCTTCGTGACCTCATGGACCAGCCCACGCCAGAACTCCCTGTCGGCCGTCACCACCCCCAGCTCCTTCAAGGTCATTTAGTACAGCCAGGAAATGGATCAAGATCATACTGAGATCCATATGAGGGTTAGAGATGGCTTCTTTGTTCAAGGAGTGTGTCTACACCAGGCATGGGCAAACTCTCTGACTTGGAGGCCTCATGAAGGGCCAGAGTGGGGTGGGCAGGCTGGGAGGGAGGGAGGGGGTTCTCCCCAAGCCATTCCCTCCCTGCCCTTTCCTCCCCTTCCTCTTCTCTTTTGGAGGCAGAAAGAGAAGGAAAGATGGGAAATGGGAGATGAGAGACAGGGCCTTCTCGACGGTGGCCCCTCAGCTGTGGAAGGCCCTCCCTATAGATAGGAGATCAGCCTCCTCCCTTTTAACATTCCGGGAAAACATCCAGGTGACGTTTTTAACAAGGAGACACTATGACAGTGTTTCTCCACCTTCCTAATGCCATGACCCCTGAATCCAGTCCCTCATGGTTGTGGTGACCCCCAACCATCACATTGTTTTTGCGGCTACTTCATAACAGTCATTTTCCTACTGTTATAAATCATAATGTAATCATAATGTTATAAATCATAATGTAAACCACACCACGATCTATCTGTGGACATTGTTGTCTCAGCAACATTGGATTTGGCCCCTGTGTTCCTTCATCCGCTTGGCCACCGTCTCTTGTGGAAAGGCCTTGGCCAAAGAAGTGGACCTCGAAAAAGAGCAAGGCAGCTTACCTTCTACGGACCAGATGTAATGCTTTGCTGTGGCCAGCTCTTTGTCTCCAGGGATCCCGGCAGGATTCTCCGAAGGCACCAGCCCAAACTGGACAAAGAGAGCGGTCAGCTCCTTGGTCATCCCAGACCTCACAATCTGGATGTTGGGGACAAAGGCCACCAGGAGCAAAAGGGCCACCTGCAAAGCAAGCGGAGAGCGGTCAACCAAGAAACAAGAAATAGTAAGACCACTAGCCATCCCCTGCCACGCGTTGCTGTGGCCCAGTCGGTGTATATGTGTTTTGTGTGTTTATATTATTATTATTATTATTATTATTATTATTATTATTATTATTATTATTGTTATTTAATATTATTATATATTTTTGTATATATTCATGTTTGTGTGTGTGTGTATGTATGTATGTGTGTGTGTATATATATATGTCTGTATGTAATGTTCATTTGTGGGATTAACATAACTCTGAAACCGCTGGATGAATTGACCTGAAATTTTGACACAATACACCTAATAGCCCAACGAGTGTCCATCACTGCTAAAAACACACACAAAACCCCAGCAGAATGGACTTTAAAACCCCACAAAATAAACCATATATACATATACACATACATTCATATACACATGCACACATACATATACATACATATATACACACATATATGCATATACACAAGCACACACACATATAAACACAGAAATACACAAATATATACACAGATATACACACACATATATAAATACACAAACACACATATATACACATATACAAAAATATATGCACACAGATAAACACATATATATATATACACAAAACACATATACTCAGATTGGGCCACAGCAATGCATGGCAGGGGACGGCTAGTGTGTTTGTGTATATATATGTGTGTGTATATATATGTGTGTGTGTATATATTTGTATATTTGTGTGTTATATGTGTACATGCATATTGTGTGTATGTGTGTGCTTGTCTATATGCGTATTTGTGTGTATATGTGTGTACGTGTATATGTGTGTGCATGTGTATATGTATATGAGTATATGTGACTGTATATGTATATATTGTATACTTTTTGGGTTTTGAAGTCTGTTCCGCTGGGGTTGTGTGTGTGTGTTTAGGGGTGATGGACACTCATTGGACTGTTAAGTGTCTTGCGTCCAAATTTGGTGTTGTAAAATTATTAGTAATATTACATGTAATATAAAATATATAATTATAATTTCGTATTATTAGTAGTAGTATTATATTGTATTACATTATAATACAGTGTATATGTGTGTATGTGTGTGCATATTTGTGTATATGTGTATATATGTGGTTTTGTGCATGTGTTGTAATGTAGTTTTTTTGGCTTTTAAAGTCCCTTCCCCTGTGTTTTTCAGTGTTTTTATGAGTGTTGGTCACTCCTTGGCCTGAGAGGTGTCTTGTGTCCAAATTTGGTGTCAATTCGTCCAGTGGTTTTTGAGTTATGCTAATCCTACAAACGAACGTGACATTTTTATTTATATAGACTAGCCGTCCCCTGCCACCCGTTGCTGTGGCCCATTCTGTGTATATGTGTTTTGTGTGTGTATATATGTGTGTTTGCGTATATATGTGCTTTTGCACATGCGTTGTAATTTTTTTTTGGCTTTTTAAGTCCCTTCCGCTGCGTTTTTCAGTGTTTTTATTGGTGATGGTCACTTGTTGGCCTGAGAGGTGTATTCTGTTCAAATTTGGTGTCAATTCATCCAGTGGTGTTTGAGTTCTGTTAATCCCACAAACGAACATGACATGTTTATTTCTAGAGATTCATTTCGAGTGAGCCTGTGGGTTTGGGTTCTGGAGTGACGAGGGCCAATTCCAATCCCAGGTGAGGTTCTCCTGGAAGGTACCTGATAGACAGCAATCACAGCCATGGCCAAGGAGAGGACCAGTTTCAAGGGGAGCTGGAAGTCTGCAATCCAAAAAGCATAATGAATGATTAATTACCCCAAAAGCATTCTTGGGCTACATTTTGCCCATTCCAGAAGTTCTGCTGCTTGGGTAGACCTTGGTTTTATAGCCCCATAAAGCTCAAGCAATGACAATTCTGGGTTGTTGTTTTTGCGGGCTATATGGCCATGGTCTAGACCAGTGGTTCTCAACCTGGGGTCCCCAGACGTTTTTGGCCTACAACTCCCAGAAATCCCAGCCAGTTTACCAGCTGTTTGGATTTCTGGGAGTTGAAGGCCAAAAACATCTGGGGACCCCAGGTTGAGAACCACTGGTCTAGAGGCATTCTCTCCTGACGTTTCGCCTGCATCTATGGCAAGCATCCTCAGAGGGAGTGAGGTCTGTTGGAACTAGGAAAAAGGGTTTATATATCTGTGGAATGACCAGGGTGGGACAAAGGACTCTTGTCTGCTGGAGCAAGGTGGGAAAGGGTTGTTGTAGTTTTTTTCGGGCTATATGGTCATGGTCCAGAGGCATTTTCTCCTAACGTTTCGCCTGCATCTATGGCAAGCATCCTCAGAGGTAGTTGGGTCTGTTGGAACTAGGAAAAAGGGTTTATAGATCTGTTGAATGACCAGGGTGGGACAAAGGACTCGTGTTTGGGCCTTCCTGAGTTTGGTGGTCCCTATGTAGACTTGTCCACAGCTGCATGGTATACAATGGTAGACTCCTACTGCCTACAATGTACCATGCAGCTGTGGACAAGTCTCTTTTTAGGAACCCAAAGAAGGATTTGAGGGACAAAGGTGTGGAGAAATTCTCTGACCGGCCAGAAGATTTCCTGCTTTGGAAGAAGACCTTTCAGGGTGCCACACAGAATTTAAGACTCACCTCTGAGGAAGAACTGACTCTTATGGTCGCCTGGCTTGGTCCAGTATCAGCTCACCAGGTGAGAAGGATTTTCTCAGCTCTACCATCTACCATGTACCATGCAGCTGTGGACAAGTCTACATAGGGACCACCAAACGCAGCAGCGTTGCCCAAACACGAATCAAGGAACATGGAAGGCACTGCAGACTAACTCAACCTGAGAAGTCCACCATAGCAGAGCACCTGAGGAACCAACCTGGACACAGCAGATTATTATTGGAGAACACAGAAATGCTGGACCACTCTCACAACCACCATGTCAGGCTACACAGAGAAGCCATTGAAATCCACAAGAAGCATGTGGAGAATTTCAACAGAAAGGAGGGAACCATGAAAATGATCAAAATCTGGCTAACAGTATTAAAAAAAACTCTAAAATTACAACAGCACAACAACAGAGAGGATACAAACAAGGATATCTAATCACCTCTCAACAAATGGTTGCCCCAGGCACTGCCAGGCAATCAAATGCTAATCAAGGTGGTCAGTTGAAACATTCACCCCTAGCTCCAGCAGACAAGAGTCCTTTGTCCCACCCTGGTCATTCCACAGATATATAAACCCCTTTTTCCTAGTTCCAAGAGACCTCACTCCCTCTGAAGATGCTTGCTAGAGATGCAGGCGAAACATCAGGAGAGAATGCCTCTAGACCATGGCCATATAGCCCAAAAAATCCTACAACAACCCAGTGATTCCGGCCATGAAAGCCTTCGACAATACATTAATTACAATTCTGATAAGAAAGTGGGTCCCACAAAATGGGATGTTGCTCCTAGTCGAAATACAATGGCTCTCACTCTCAATTTGGCTTGAGGTGCAAGAATTATATTTCAGGTGCAAGAGCAACACTCTGATGCATATTGGAAGGAAGAAATGGAACAGCATGACCACTGTGAAGAACCCGTTAAGAGCCCACTGAGATATATTCTCGTGTAGTACCTGTCACTGGCATCGGCAGCACAGATCAATCACAGTCACCTTATGCTATAAACTATTTTACATTAGAAGCTACTAAACGCTCTGCACATCGTAAACTTGCTTCTTTACCGTCTGATCGTAACATTGCAAATTCACAAACTGTTATCAGTACTAGTCCACACCTCTTGCTTTCCAGAACGCACTACACTGCAGTCCATTTGTTCTATACACTTGATTTATGACCTCTCTAGGAATGCTGTTCGCTCCATGGTTCAGTTAATTCTTTCCACACAGGAATACATTACGCTCGGCACATAGCTACTGCATTCTAAACATACATACATATTTTGAAATCTACATTATAAATTGCAAACAGCTTCAACAGTACCTTCTTGAGGTGTGTAGACATAAGAACGCAAGTAATCCTGGAGCCTTGAGCGGATGCTCGGCTTGGCTATACTGCTACTGAGAAAGGAAGAAGAGAAATGAATGGACGGCAATGGAAGGACATGCATAGAATCATAAGAGTTGGAAGAGGCCTCATGGGCCATCTAGTCCAACCCCATTCTGCCAAGAAGCAGGAAAATTGCATTCACATCACCCCTGACAGATGGCCATCCAGCCTCTGTTTAAAAGCTTCCAAAGAAGGAGCCTCCACCACACTCTGGGGCAGAGAGTTCCACTGCTGAACGGCTCTCACAGTCAGGAAGTTCTTCCTCATGTTCAGATGGAATCTCCTTTCTTGTAGTTTGAGCCATAATCACCTTTCAAGAAGAGTTTGCTCCAGGCACAGTCAGCCCATTGTATGCTAATCAAGGTGGTCAGTTGAAAAGATTCACACCTAGCCCACTTACAAAAGCCTTTTGTCTCACCCTGGTCATTCCACAGATATATAAACCCCTTTTTCCCAGCTCCAGCAGACCTCACCTCTGAGGAAGCTTGCCATAGATGCAGGCGAAACGTCAGGAGAAATGCCTCTAGAACATGGCCATATAGCCCGAAAAAACCCACAAGAACTGTTTGAAGCTATTGTTCCATTGTGTCCTAATCTCCATGGAAGCAGTGAACAAGCTTGCCCTCTCCTCCCTGTGGCTTCCTCTCATGTGTTTATACATGGCTATCATATCTCCTCTCAGCCTTCTCTTCTTCAGGCTAAATATGCCCAGCTCCTTAAGCCGCTCCTCATAGGGCTTGTTCTCCAGACCCTTGATCTGCTCCCTCCTCCCTGTGGCTTCCTCTCACATATTTATACATGGCTCTCATCATATCTCCTCTCAGCCTTCTCTTCTTCAGGCTAAACATGCCCAGCTCCTTAAGCCGCTCCTCATAGGGCTTGTTCTCCAGACCCTTGATCTGCTCCCTCCTCCCTGTGGCTTCCTCTCACATATTTATACATGGCTATCATGTCTCCTCTCAGCCTTCTCTTCTTCAGGCTAAACATGCCCAGCTCCTTAAGCCGCTCCTCATAGGGCTTGTTCTCCAGACCCTTGATCTGCTCCCTCCTCCTGTGGCTTCCTCTCACATATTTATACATGGCTCTCATCATGTCTCCTCTCAGCCTTCTCCTCTCAGTTTGCACTCACATGCACAAAGCAAGAGAAGGAACTTCTCTTGAACTTCTCCCACACACACCTGACTTTAGTTTCCTGCCTTTGGGTGGAAACTCCCAAGTGTGAAATCCTTCCCATGCCTTGAATTGTTGAGTTTGTCTACAAGTCAATCTGCACACCTTGCGTTTCCTCCTCTCGGAGAAGGCAGTCCAGATCGAGAGCTAAGCAATGTTAACTCCACAGGCCTTCTTTCCGCTTTGATCCTTTGCATTTTGGGACGATGCCCAAGTTCAATGAGGGGCCTTACCTTCTTTTCGGTGGCCGTTTTGCCAAGATAGTCTTCAGGTAGTCTTTGCAATAGTCGCTCCAAGGTTCCTGAAAGAGAACAAAACCCATCACATAGAATCCTAGAATCAAAGAGTTGGAAGAGACCTCATGGTCCATCCAGTCCAACCCCCTGCCAAGAAGCAGGAATATTGCATTCAAATCACCCCTGACAGATGGCCATCCAGCCTCTGTTTAAAAGCTTCCAAAGAAGGAGCCTCCACCACTCTCTGGGGCAGAGAGTTCCACTGCTGAATGGCTCTCACAGTCAGGAAGTTCTTCCTCATGTTCAGATGGAATCTCCTCTCTTGTAGTTTGAAGTCCATTGTTCCCTTGCGTCCTAGTCTCCAGGGAAGCAGAAAGGAAGCTTGCTTCCTCCTCCTCCCTGTGGCTTCCTCTCACATATTTATACATGGCTCTCATCATATCTCCTCTCAGCCTTCTCTTCTTCAGGCTAAACATGCCCAGCTCCTTAAGCCGCTCCTCATAGGGCTTGTTCTCCAGACCCTTGATCTGCTCCCTCCTCCCTGTGGCTTCCTCTCACATATTTATACATGGCTATCATATCTCCTCTCAGCCTTCTCTTCTTCAGGCTAAACATGCCCAGCTCCTTAAGCCGCTCCTCATAGGGCTTGTTCTCCAGACCCTTGATCTGCTCCCTCCTCTCTGTGGCTTCCTCTCACATATTTATACATGGCTCATCATATCTCCTCTCAGCCTTCTCTTCTTCAGGCTAAACATGCCCAGCTCCTTAAGCTGCTCCTCATAGGGCTTGTTCTCCACACCCTGGATCATTTTAGTCGCCCTCCTCTGGACACAGCTTGTCAATATCTCCCAGCATGCCAGACTTAAATCAAGAAATAGTTTTCTGAGATCTACAGAGACACTCGCTGGAACACCTCAGCAAGCGAGAGTCCAAAAGTGGCAGACTCAAAGCCAGAACCTCAATCAATGACCGATACAAAATGAGAGACTCCCTCCTGGGCACACAGAAGATTGGGTGATTTGGAAGGCACAGAATAGGCTGCGCTCTGGGACCACGAGATGTAGAGGACATTGAATAGAATACCAAGCTTGCAAACTTTGTGTTTTGTTTGTTTGTTTGTTTTTAATGCAATACAACTGTTTGGTTCGCTCCTGACACGATAAATGAATAAATGAAGAACACAGAAACCACCATGTCAGGCTACACAGAGAAGCCATTGAAATCCACAAGAAGCAGGTGGACAATTTCAACAGAAACAAAGAAACCATGGAAATGAACAAAATCTGGCTCCCAGTATTAAAAAACTCTAAAATTACAACAGCAAAACAGCAGAGAGGAAACAAACAAGGACATCTAATCACTTCTCAAGAAAAGATTGCCCCAGGCACTGCCAGGCCATCAAATGCTAATCAAGGTGGTCAGTTGAAACATTTACACCTGGCTCCAGCAGACAAGAGTCCTTTGTCCCACCCTGGTCATTCCACAGATATATAGACCCATTTTCCTATATAGACCTCCTGGGCCATCCAGTCTAACCCCATTCTGCCAAGAAGCAGGAATATGGCATTCAAATCACCCCTGACAGATGGCCATCCAGCCTCTGTTTAAAAGCTTCCAAAGAAGGAGCCTCCACCACACTCCGGGGCAGAGAGTTCATTGCTTGCTTGAATCTTGCTGAGGTTAAAGATGACTTTCTTTTTGTGAGAAGACCGAGGCAAAGAAGGCATTAAGTAGTTCTGCCTTTTCCCTAATCCCCTGTCAGCATTGCCCCATCTTCTCCTCGAAGAGGCCCTATCGCCTCCTTGTTTTTCCTTTTTCTACTGACATAAGAAAAGAAGCCCTTTTTATTGTTTTTAATGTCCCTGGCAAGCCTGAGCTCGTTTTGTGCTTTAGCCTTGCGGACCTTTTCCCTACAGGTGTTGGCTATTTGTTTGAATTCTTCTTTGGCGATTTCTCCCTTTTCCCACTTCTTGTGCATGTCTCTTTTGTGTTTTAGCACAGTTAGAAGTTCTTTGGACATCCATGATAAATAGTGGGAAAGTGATCCCATTTGATAGTTCCTCCTGGAAAAATCCATGTGCGTGAACAAAAGAAAGAGCGAGCCCACAGAACAGCCTGTGTGATGCAGGCGGCCCATTAAAAACGCTGGATGCCATTCCCATCTGCCTCGCCAGCCAAGCAAACAGTTGCAAAGGTGCTAATTACGTGGCTGCAGACGGGGGTCTCATGAAGCAAGTGGCCCCCTCCAGTTGGAGAGACCTTCGCCAGCCCTGGCAATGGGGCACCCAAGAACACTCTGTTCCAGGCGATGCCAGGGAAAAATCCTCCCTCCTGATCCCCCGGGGTTGTGTAAACAGGCGGATTTGGCTCAATCCTCCATTCCGCCTGCAGATTTCTGAGCTGAAAGAGCAGGCATTCATGCCTCCATTGTTGGTTTTGAAGGAGGGAATGTGGGTCTCTTTCTCCAAAGGAAGATCGCAGTGCCAGCCTCGCGGGGATTATGAAGCTGGGGGCAAAGCACAATCCCCCCGCAAACTCCTTGTGTCACAATACAGTAAGACGTTGCTTTGGCTCTGAATGGACGGCACCGAAGAGGAAAATGTCTTGGGCTAAGAGGTTTATCGGATGTCCTTGAGGAAAGGAGATTGTGTTCTCATCAAACATTATCATTTTTTCCATTTGTATTTGGTACACCTATGGCAGCATTTCTCAGCCTGGGGGTCAGGACCCCTGGGGGGGGGGTCATGAGGGGGGTATCATAGGGTCACCAAAGACCAGCAGAAAGTACACTATTTTCTCTCGGTCATGCGAGTCCTGTGTGGGAAGTTTGGCCCAATTCTATCATTGGTAGGGTTCAGAAAACTCTTTGACTGTAGGTGAACTATAAATCCCAGTAACTACTACAACCAAATGTCAAGGTCTATTTTCCCAAACTCCATCAGTGTTCACATTTGGGCATATTGAGTATTCGTACCAAGGTTGGTCCAGATCCACCATGGATTCAGTCCACAGTACTCTCTGGAAGCAGGTGAACTCCAACTCCAACACTCAAGGTCAATGCCCACCAAACCCTTCCAGTATTTTCTGTTGGTCAAGGGAGTTCTGTATGCCAAGTTTGCTCCAATTTAATCATTGGTGAAGTTCAGAATGCTCTTTGATTGTAGTTGAACTATAAATCCCTGCAATCACAACTCCCATATGTCAAGGTCTATTTTCCTCAACCTCCATCAGTGTTCACATTTGGTCATATGGAGTATTCGTGCCAAGTTTGGTCCAGATCCATCATTGTTTGAGTCCACAGTATTCTCTGGATGTAGGTGAACTACAACTCCCAAACTCAAGGTCAATGCCCACCAGACCCTTCCAGTAAGTCCTTTGGCCACATCATGAGAAGACAGGAAAGTTTGGAAAAGACAATGATGCTGGGGGAAATGGAAGAAAAAAAGGAAGAGTGGCCGACCAAGGGCAAGATGGGTGGATGGTATCCTTGAAGGCACTTGCTTGATTCTGAAGGAGCTGGGGGTGGCCACGGCCGATACAGAGCTCTGGCCTGGGCTGACTAAGAGGTGACCAAGAAGTGGAAGCGACTTCTTGGTCATCTCTTGGCTTGGGCTGACCAAGAGGTGACCAAGAAGTGGAAGCAACTGAATAAATAAACAACTACAGGGCCATACAAAATCCGGATTATCTTCTTTGAACTGGATTATGTGGCAGTGTTGACTCATATAATCCTGTTAATATAATGTGGATTATTGACTTAGATAATCTGGATTATATGGCAGTGTAGAAGGTGTCTTAGATACTAACCATTATAGATTCAGCACCCTGGACAGTAACTATGCCGATCAAACTAATCCTTGGTGTTGGTTCATTCATATCAAAGCCACCATTGGATCTAGAACAGGCATGGGCAAACTTGGGTCCTTTTGGTGTTTTGGACTTCAACTCCCACCATTCCTAACAGCCTCAGGCCCTTCCTTTTCCCCCTCTTAAGCGGCTGAGGGGGAAAAGGAAGGGCCTGAGGCTGTTAGGAATGGTGGGAGTTGAAGTCCAAAACATCTGAAGGCCCACACCTGATCTAGAACCTTGGTCTGCTCTGCAGCAACACTTGAGAATGTCATTTTGGGGCGACTACAATACCCCAAACCCCCTCGTAAGCATGGCTTTGAGAACTATGCTTTCCAAAGTTGGTTTATCCACTTTGCGGCATTGCTAAACGATCGAGAATATGCAAAAACAGCTCTTTTTGGAAACAAACAAACAAACGAAAGACGGAGAAGAATCCACCCTGAAAACATTCATCTTCCCGGAAGGAGAGGCAGGCGGAAAAGAAAGAAACCCTTGCCTGTCATTTCAAAGAGCCCGCAGACGTGCCTGTCACCTTGGCATTTTGAGCCTTGCCAAGTTGGATCGCGTCTACAGTTCCCAAAGATCTGTGCTTACTCCAAATTAGAACTGATATTTCCAAGACCTTGCATAATGTGCACCTGCCTCGGGAAGGAAACAGTTGGGAGTCAGAAATGCGGGTCCTCACAAGACGGGCCCACCTGCTCTGCGGCAAAGATTGGCCTCCCGTCTCAGACTCCCCGCTGATTCCTCCGTACGAAGCCAAGTGGGTTGCAAAAATATCTCCCGAAAGAAGAAACTTTCACAGAAGGCTCTTCCAGATTGCTTGAAAGACATGTGTCATGCTGAACTCCCTCAATGTCTTCGGTGGCGCCGTGAGTTAAACCCTTGCTGACTGAAAGGTTTGAAACTGGGGAGCGGGGTGAGCTCCCATCTGTCAGCTCCAGCTTCTCTTGTGGGGACATGGAGAAGCCTCCAACAGGATGGTAAAACATTTGGGCATCTCCTGAGTAACGTCAAGTCTATTTTCCCCATACACCACCAGTCTTCACATTTGGGCAGATGGAGTATTTGTGACAAGTTTGGCCCAGATCCATCATTCCTTGAGTCCACAGTAGGTGTAGGTGGATGTAGGTGAACTACAACTCCCAAACTCAAAGTCAATTCCCACCAGACCCTTCCAGTATTTTCTGTTAGTCATGGGAGTTCTGTGTGCCATGTTTGGTTCAATTCCATGGTTGTTGGAGTTCAGAATGCTCTTTGATTGTAGGTGAACTATAAATCCCACGAATTACAACTCCCAAATGTCAAGATCTATTTTCCCCAAACTTCACCAGTGTTCACATTTGGGTATATGGCGTATTTGTGGCAAGTTTGGCCCAGATCCATCATTCCTTGAGTCCATAGTGCTCTCTGGATGTAGGTCAACTACAACTCCCAAATTCAAAGTCAATTCCCACCAGACCCTTCCAGTATTTTCTGTTAGTCATGGGAGTTCTGTGTGCCAAGTTTGGTTCAATTCCATTGTTGGTGGAGTTCAGCATGCTCTTTGATTGTAGGTGAACTATAAATCCCAGCAACTACAACTCCCAAATGACAAAATCAATCCTACCCAACCCAACCACTATTCAAATTTGGGCATATCGGGTATTTGTGCCAAATTTGGTCCAGTGAATGGAAATATATCCTGCATATCAGATATTTACATAACGATTCATAACAGGAGCACAATGATAGTTAGTCAAGTATTAATAAAAAATAGTGTGATGGTTGGGGGTCACCACAACATGGGGAACTGTATTAAGGGGTCACAACATTGGGAAGGTCGAGAAACACTGCTATAGACCAAGTATACCTTGTGATAGGCCTCCAAGATCCTTCACCTTCAGGGACAGGCTTTCCTTAACTCATTGTTTCCCATATAGATGTTTGGACTTCAGTTCCCAGAACCCCTGACAGTTGGAGACGCTGGCTGGGGCTTCTGGGAGTTGTAGTCCATAATACTCAGAAGAGCACACCTTGGGGATGGAGCCGTTCTGGAGGACCACGTTTCCTGCAAGCCCACCCTTGTCTGCCTTACCTCCTCGGCAACCACCTTCTGCTTTTGCTTGAAGCTCTTGACAAGCTGCGCCGGATACCAAAGGCTCAGAAAGAAGAGGCACAAAAGGATCGGGAGGTACGAAAGCAGCGAGTAGTATCTGTAAATCTGAGAAGAAGTCGGGCGAAGAAAAAGAATATATCCGGTCAGAAGACCCAGCTTGGAGGGCTTGGAGAGATATTGCCTTTCATCCATTTCACTAAACTAGAACATTTGAAACAAGTCACCCCAAAGTTGAGAAATCCCTCTCTCTGGGACCCTCATGGGGGCAGCCACCCATTTCAAGGCCACCTCGTCCCTCATACAGTTTGGGCCCCAAATCCCTTTCTTTTTCCTTCCCAAAATGAGAAACGTTCCAAATAAAAGTGAGATGCAGCCCCCAAAATCCAGTAACTTTGGAGGCATACAGAGACAAGGGTGGTGAGCAATTACTTATGTCTGTAGGCCAAGTATGGACAAACCCAGGCCTGGGGGCCGTAGGTGGCCCCATGGGCCCTCTTCTCAGGCCCTCCTCTCTCCCACCATCCTAACCTTCCTTCCTTCTCTCTTTCTTTCCACCTTCCCTCCCTCTTTCTTCATCCATTCTTCCTTCCCTTCCACCCTTTTGTCCTCCCTCCCTCCCTCCTTCCTTCCCTCTTTCTCCTCCCTCCCTCCCTTCTCTTTTGTCTCTTTCCTTCTTTCCTCCCTCCCTGCCTTCCCTCCCTCTTTCTCCCTCCATCCGTTCCCTCCCACCCTTTTATCCTTCCTTCCCTCCCTCCTTCCCTCTTTCTCCTTCCTTCCTTCCTTCCTTCCTTCCTTCCTTCCTTCCCCTTTTGTCTTTCCTTCTCTCTTTTCCTCCCTCCCTGCCTCCCTCCCTCTTTCTCCCTCCATCCTTCCCTCCCCCTTTTCCTTCCTTCCCTCCCTCCTTCCCTCTTTCTTTCTCCTTCTCTTCCTTCCTCCCTCCCCTCCCTCCCTCCCTCCCTCCCTCCCTTCCTTCCTTCCACCCCTTTTGTCTTTCCTTCCTTCTCTTTCCTCCCTCCCTGCCTTCCCTCCCTCTTTCTCCCTCCTTCCCTCCCCTTCCACCCTTTCGTCTTTCCTTCCTTCCCTCTTTCTTTCCCTCTTTTCCTTCCTCCTTCCCTTTCTTTCCTCTTTCCTCCTTCCTTCCTTCCTTTCTCTTTCCTTCCTTCCTCTCTTTCCTCCCTCCCTCCCTCTTCCCTCTCCTCCCTCTTCCCTCCTTCCTTCCCTTTTCCTTCCTTCCTCCTTCCCTTCTACCTTCCTTCCTTCCCTCTTCCCTTCTTCCTTCCCTCTCTTCTCCTTCTCCTTCCTTCCTTCCTTCCCTTTTGTCTTCCCTTCCTTCTCTCTTCCCTTCCACCCTTTCTTCCTTCCCTCTTCCTTCCTCCCTCCCTTCCCTTCCTCCCTCCCTTCTTTTTTTCCTTCTTCCTTTCCTCCTGGGAGATGTTTAGCTGGGAGAAGAGACTGTTGAGAGGGAACATGAGAACCATGTTTCAAGATGACTGAAAAGATGAGCTTCCTGAGAGTAAGAGTGGTTGGAAAGTGGGCTAGGCTGCCTGGGAGTCTGGTGAAGTCTCCTTCTCGGGAGGCTTTTACTCAGAGGCTGTCTATCGGGAGTGCTTTGGTTGTGCCTTCCTGCATGTCAAGGGGTAGGATTCTAGATCAGGGGTCTAATAGATGCAGTTTTCCTCTCCCGCCCACCATCTCACCCTGACCAAGGCCAACCCTTTTGGGATCCAAACATTTCTCCTCTTTCCTTCACTTTCTGCCTCCAGAAGAGAAGAGGAAGGGGAGGAAAGGGCAGCGAGAGAATGGCTTGGGGGGAACCCCTCCCTCCTGCCCCCCTCACCCCACTCCAGCCTGCCATGTGGCCCCCAAGTTAGAAAGTTTGCCCATGCCTGCTGTAGGGAAATCCATACTTTTCCCACATGAAAACTGGGAGACATATTGCCAAGCAGCATTAGATTCTATGATTCTAAGATGCTGCTTGGAAGAACACATAAGCCATGGGATGTTGCTCAGGTTTGCTTTGTCCGAATCTACTGGAAAGAGCAAAATTCTACTTCTACCTTCCCTCTCCCACATCCTGAATTAACTGAGTGCAATGAACTCGGGTGCCTTAATTTAGTTTGCAGAAATTGGAGGAAACTGTGAACTTGGAGAGGTTGGTAGGTTGCGTCACTTTGCATCTGAACTGATTCTACGAGCTATGTTTATCATGTCGAATTCAGTTTGCCGCACACGAAACAAGCCAAGGACAAAAGCAGAAGGCACAGGAAGGAACCAGGACACGTCCAAAGCCATTGGAAACATGGGACGGCAGAGGATGAATCAATAAGTGCCAATAAGTGGAAGCAAACGCAGCCAGACTTGAATCATAGCATCCCAAAATCACAACAGAGTTGCAAGAGGCCCAAGCACAGAGTTGGAAGGGACCGCAAGGGCCACCCAGCCCAACCCTCTGCCATGCAGGAAAACCCAACTGAAGTCCAGATGGCCTTCCATCCTCTGCTTAGAAACCCCCAGAGGAGGAGGCTGCCCCGCCTTGGCTCCCCAAGACCCCTCCTTGCTGCCTTTACCTTGGGCGACTGAGGGCACTCCACCTTCTGCCAGAGGTAAACCACGCCGTGGCACCAGGACAGCAAGCAGCCCAAGAGGGACCCGGCTCTGTGTCGGACGGTAGCGCATGCAAGTAAGGGGTAGTAGAAGGCAGGGTAATAGAGCAAAGCCAGGATCTTCCAGTACTCTAGGGAGGGGGTCAAGGAGAGAGGAGAAAGAAGGGCAACGGTTAAGAGCGTAGTAGGAGGACTGCCACACCAGCCGCACGGTTGCTCAGGCCATGCCAACCGCATGCAAGGCAAAGACAGCGAGGTGGGCTTCCCACTTTCCCAACTCATCCCGTGATTATTTATTAACAGATTGGCTTTGGTGGAACTTGTAAGTAACTCATAACCAATAACTAATAACTTATCTCCCAGAAATGTTACTGCATTAAGGCACAGGAACCCCTCCACATTGTCTATAAGGTTAATGACATCCCCCATCTTTCTCTCTCCCGTGTGACTCAGTGCGAGTATCTGCCGATGTTGTATGGGACTGTCTGGTGACTCTAGTTGTTTACAATGACAAGCTCAAAGTGGATGTTTGCACATTTTGTAAATGTTGTCATGGTGAAGATTAAAGCCTTCAGATATTTTGGATGAAAGTCTGAATCCGTGAGTTTGCTCAACGGTGTGTCAGATACTGGTTGTTGGACTCTGATGAGAGATGGGCTGAAGGATGTGTTTGCTGTGAAAGGACTTGGCTGTGTTGTTGCTCGCTTCTGGGTCACTTGCTAGTATCCAGAGGGCAGCCGTTCAGGGAGGTCGTGATTTGGAAACTAGAAATCATCCCACAAGCTGTTGTAGTAACCTTTTCTCTGCTAGGAAGGGAACTGGACATTAACACTTGTTTTTGCAAACTTCATAACTTTGTTTCATAGAATAATAGAATCCTAGAATCCTAGAGTGGGAAGAGACCTCCTGGGCCATCATCCAGTCCAACCCCATTCTGCCAAGAAGCAGGAATATTGCATCCAAAGCACCCCTGACAGATGGCCAGCCAGCCTCTGTTTAAAAGCTTCCAAAGAAGGAGCCTCCACCACACTCCGGCGCAGAGAGTCCCACTGCTGAACGGCTCTCACAGTTAAGAAGTTCTTCCTCGTGTTAAGATGGACTCTCCTCTCTTGGAGTTTGAAGCCATTGTCCCATTGCGTCCTAGTCTCCGGGGAAGCAGAAAGGAAGCTTGCGCCCTCCTCCCTGTGGTTTCCTCTCACATATTTATACATGGCTATCATATCCCCTCTCAGCCTTCTCTTCTTCGGGCTAAACATGCCCAGCTCCTTAAGCCGCTCCTCATAGGGCTTGTTCTCCAAACCCTTGATCATTTGAGTCGCCCTCCTCTGGACACATTACAGCTTAGAGTCAATGTCTCTCTTCAATTGTGGTGCCCAGAATTGGACACAATGTGATTCCAGGTAAAGTGGTCTGACCAAGGCAGAATAGAGCATGGGGAGCAGGACTTCCCTAGATCTAGACACTCTGCTCCTCTTGATGCAGGCCAACATCCCATTGGCTTTTTTTGCTGCCACATCCCATTCCTGGCTCATGTTCCCCTTCCTCCCCACGAGGACTCCAAGATCTTTTCCACACGTCCTGCTCTCGAGCCAGGCCTCATCGTCCCCCATTCTGTCTCTTTGCATTTCGTTTTTTCTGCCTAAGTGGAGTCTCTTGCATGTGTCCCTCTTGAACTTCATTTTGTTAGTTTTGGCCCATCATCTCTCTCATCTGTCGAGATCCCTTTGAGTCCTGCTCCTGTCCTCTGGAGTCTTGGCTCTCCCTCCCAATTTGGTGTTGTCTCCAAACTTGATGATCCTGCCTTCTAGCCCTTCATCTAAGTCATTAATGAAGATGTTGAACAGGACCGGGCCTGGACGGAACCCTGCGGATGGCACTCCACTCATCACTTCTTTCCAGGATGAAGAGGAGGAAGCCTTAGGGAGAATCACCCTCTGCGTTCGTCCACTTAACCAATTCCAGGTCCACCTTTCCGTAGTTGTGCCTCGCCCACCTTGGACTAGTTTCCTTGCCAGAAGGTCATGGGGGACCTTGTCGAAGAAGAAGGCCGTCTTGAAATTCAGACACGCTCCATCCACGGCATCATTCCCCGCATCTACCCAGCTTGTCACTCTATCCAAAAAAGAGTTTGGATCCATGGATGTCTTCAAAGCATGGGATGCTGCACCAAACAAAGAAAGAAGGGTGGGCAGAGGCCCGGCCAAGGCTTACCTCGAGACTGTGTGGAAGACTCGGAGATGAATGGCAGAGGGTCCTTATCCAGAACCAAGACACACAAGGAGGAGAAGAGGATGCCGAAGACGGCGACCGAGGGGCCACGGCTTCCTTCTTCTTCCAAGAAGTGCACAGGACTACAGCAACCGGAAAAGCAGAAAGACAGGCATGAGAAGAGAAGGGCCATACGACCGGTGCACTTGTGGAACCAGGATCCATTTATGTATTTATTTATTATTTCAGATATTTGTACCCTGCGCTTCTCAACCCCCCGGGGGAACGAGGGACTCAGGGCAATGCCTCCAATGTACATCTAATAAAATCCGTAATAAAATCCAATAATTACATACATTTAAAACATTAAATGACATTAATGAATTAAAATCTGGTGGCCTTGTTTGAGCCAAATTCTGTAGTGAGAGTCTCCATCAAGCATGTCCAGAGTCAATTTCCATAGCGACTGTCATCAACATCATTGAAGGCCTGGCCCCACATCCACCTTTTTCACTTCTTTCTAAAGGAAAGGTGCGGTGTCAATAATCTAATTTCTCCGGGGAATGAATTCCACAGGTGGGGAGCCACCACCATGAAGGCCCCGTCCTTCATCCCCGCCAAGCGCATTTACGACAGAGGTGGGACGTAGAAGGAGATACATTCGGACAGGTACGCTGGGCCAGAACTGTATAGGGCAGTGGTTCTTAACCTGGGGGTCGGGACCCCTGAGGGGGTCGTGAGGGGTTGTCAGAGGGGTCGCCAAAGACCATAAGAAAACACAGTATTTTCTGATGGCCATGGGGATTCCATGTGGGAAGTTTGAGCCAATTCTATCATTGGTGGCATTCATAATGCTCTTTAGTTGTATGTGAACTATAAATCCCAGCAACTATAACTCCCAAATGTCAAGATCTATTTTCCCCAGACTCCACCAGTGTTCACATTTGGGCATATTGAGTATTCGTGCCAAGTTTGGTCCAGATCCACCATTGCATGAGTCCACAGTGCTCTCTGGATATATGTGAACTACAACTCCCAAACTCAAGGTCAATGCCCACCAAACCCTTCCAGTGTTTTCCATTGGTCATGGGAGCCAAGTTTGGTTCAAATCCATCGCTGGTGGAGTTCAGAATGCTCTTTGATTATAAGTGAACTATAAATCCCAGCAACTACAACTCCCAAATTACAAAATCAATCCTCCCCCAACCCACACTAGCATTCACATTTGGGTGTATTGGGTATTTGTGCCCAGTTTGGTCCAGTGAATGAAAATGCATCCTGCATATCAGATATTTACATTATGATTAATAACAGTAAATTGCAGATATGAAGTAGCAATGAAAACAATATTATGGTTGGGGGTCACCACAACAGGAGGAACTCTATTAAGGGGTCACAGCATTAGGAAGGCTGAGAACCACTGTTCTAAAGGAAAGGAGGGGTGTCAATAATCTAATTTCACCAGGGAATGAATTCCACAGGCGGGGAGCCACCACCGAGAAGGCCCTGTCCCTCATCCCCGCCAAGCGCATTTATGACAGAGGTGGGACGTAGAAGGAGATACATTCGGACAGGTATGCTGGGCCAGAACCGTATAGGGTTTTATAGGCCAAGACCAGCACTTTGAATTGTGCTCGACGAGGGACAAGGCCTTCTCGGTGGTGGGATTCACTTCCTGGAGAAATTAGATTATCCATGTCCCTTCTTTCCATTAGAAAGAAGCTAAAAACGTGGACGTGGGACCAGGCCTTTGGGTAATCTTGCTGACCATGACAGTGACAATGACGACAGTCGCTATGGAAATGGACGATGGTTTCACTCATGCATGGAAAAATGCACCATCTTTGTCGGCCACGGCTCAACGCGATGGGATCTGGAGTCAGGTGTACCTCAACAGTCCAGGAGCTCCATTCCAACAACTTTGGTAGAGTTTCTTGCGCTTCACCAAGAGAGAGAGAATCAGCAGAATGATCAACTGGAGGGAACAGGAAAAGAAAGAGAAGGTGTTATCAATCAGAGATCCTGACAGACAATACGTTAGAATGGAGGCGGTAGAACAACCAAAGAAACTGTGACCTCCTATGATGATGGACCTGAACCACACTTGGCACACAGAAACCCCATGACTAACTCAACCTACTGGAGGGGTTTGAGGGGACTGACTCACCACAGTGGGAGTTGTAGTTTACCCTACAGCCAGAGAGTACACTGAACCCCACTGGTGATGCATTTAGAGCCAACTTGCCCAACATAGCAAGCTTTCAGCACTGATGGGAGTTTCAGGGGGTTAACATGGCATGATGGGAGTTGTTGTTCGCCCATAACCTTATGCAAGCACGCTCCCCTGAGGCAGGCCGTTCTTCTGTTTCCGCCATCTGCTTCTCTGGCCCTGGAACTCAACAAAGAAGCTCCTGTTTTGTAGCAGGTTTCCTATGAGGCGGGTGAGGTGGTCGTCCTTGGTGATATTATACATTTTTCTCAGGAGGTGCAATTAGCTCCTGTGTTGTCGAAGGCTTTCATGGCCAGAATCATTAGGTTGCTGTGAGTGATGGCACGATCATCAGCATATGTGAAGCTCTCTGTCCCTTCTGGCAGTGGCTGGTCATTTGTGTAGATGTTGAACATGGATGGAGCAAGCACGCTCCCCTGAGGCAGGCCGTTCTTCTGTTTCCGCCATCTGCTTCTCTGGCCCTGGAACTCAACAAAAAAGCTCCTGTTCAGTAGCTGATTTCCTTGAGTGGTGATGGCACAATCATCAGCATAGATGAAACTCTCTGTCCCTTCTGGCAGTGGCTGGTCATTTGTGTAGATGTTGAACATGGATGGAGCAAGCACGCTCCCCTGAGGCAGGCCGTTCTTCTGTTTCCGCCATCTGCTTTTCTGGCCCTGGAACTCAACAAAAAAGCTCCTGTTTTGTAGCAGGTTTCCTGTGAGGCGGGTGAGGTGGTCGTCCTTTGTGATATTATACATTTTTCTCAGGAGGTGCAATTAGCTCCTGTGTTGTTGAAGGCTTTCATGGCCAGAATCTTTGGGTTGCTGCGAGTGATGGCATGATCATCAGCATAGATGAAACTCTCTGTCTCTTCTGGAAGTGGCTGGTCATGTGTGTAGATGTTGAACATGGATGGAGCGAGCACGCTCCCCGGAGGCAGGCCACTCTTCTGCATTCATACTGCATAATGAATGCAGTCTGAAACTACTTTAACAGCGATAGCGTAATGTTATGGAATTCTTGGAGTTTGAAGTTGTACAAGGACTTGATCCTTCCTACCTCTGAGGATGCTTGCCATAGATGCAGGCGAAACGTCAGGAGAGAATGCCTCTAGACCATGGCCATATAGCCCGAAAAAAACCTACAACAACCCAGTGATTCCGGCCATGAAAGCCTTCGACAATGCATTGACTTGATCCTTCTCTGCCAAAGAGTATCGGTGCCTCACCAAACTACAAATCCCACAATTCCATTGCATGCAGCCATGCCAGTTCAAGTGGTATCAAGCTGAATTTATTCACTCTTTGTCTTTGATTGTTGTGCTTTCTCATTGCAAAAGTGGCTCACATTGCTGTGTGTGTGTGTGTGTGTGTGTGTGTGTGTGTGTTTTCAAAGCGAGGCAACATCCTCAGCGAGGCGGGCTGCCATTCCTCGCGGTGCAGCTGTTCCAATAACATGTTTTAAAAACAGAACGGTTTTGAGAACTCTGCAATGCGTGTGATCCTCTCGTCCTGTTTTTAGCGAGCGTTTGAGCAACTGTCAGGCGTGGAAGGCGAAAGCAAACAAACACAATCCCGTTTGAGGCCCAGGAGCCAAGCTGAGGCCTTTTGTGCAAAAATAGCCGCGTTCACACCATTCACTCTGTTAAAAGCAGCACGCAAAAATAGGACTGGGAAGTTTGGCAAGTTGCAAAGCGGGTTCTTCGAAAGGCCCTTCCTTCACGTTGTGGGGTTCTTGCCAGTCATTTCTGACTTGGGGAGACCTTGATCTCCAGGGTCACACTCCAATGCTCAAACCAGATTGGCTCCCATTTCTGGTTCAATGCTATGGAATCTTGGAGCTCGAGTTTGGTGACTCTTTGGCTTACTTAGGCGATCCCTCGTAGTCCGAGGATGATGGTCCTCCAAGTGTAGTATCTGTAGGTGATCGTGGAGCCCTCTTCTTGACCTGGTTTCCAGGTGGAAGGCGGTCTCGGTTGGGGTTAGCTTGATGCGCCTTCTTCCTCTTGGCACGTTTCTCTCTTTCGCCCTCCATTCGTGCCTCTTCAAATTCTGCAGCACTGCTGGTCACAGCTGATCTCCATCTGGAGCGCTCAAGGGCCAGGGCTTCCCAGTTCTCAGTGTCTATGCCAGAGTTTTTAAGGTTGGCGTTGAGGCCATCTTTCAATCTCTTTTCTTGTCCGCTAACATTACATTTTCCGTTCTTGGGTTCGGAGTAGAGCAACTGCTTTGGGAGACGGTGGTTGGGCATCCGGACAACGTGGCCTTCGGTCCAGCGGAGTTGATGGCGGAGGACCATCGCTTCAATGCTGGTGGTCTTTGCTTCTTCCAACACACTCACATTTGTCCACTTGTCTTTCCAAGAGATTTGCAGGGTTTTCTGGAGGCAGCGCTGATGGAATCGTTCCAGGAGTTGCATGTGACGTCTGTAGACAGTCCACGTTTTGCAGGCATAGAGCAGGGTTGGGAGGGGAATAGTTTTGTAAACAAGCCCCTTGGTCTCCCTACGGATGTCCCAGTGTGCAAACACTCTCTTCTTCATTTGGAAAAATGCTGCACTCGCAGAGCTGAGGTGGTGTTGCATTTCGGTGTCAATGTTGATGTCTGTAGACAGTCCACGTTTCGCAGGTGTAGAGCAGGGTTGGGAGGGGAATAGCTTTGTAAACAAGCCCCTTGGTCTCCCTACGGATGTCCCAGTCCGCAAACACTCTGCTTCATTCAGAAAAAAGCTGCACTCACAGAGCTCAGGCGGTGTTGTATTTCGGTGTCAATGTTGATGTCTATAGACAGTCCATGTTTTGCAGGCGTATAGCAGGGTTGGGAGGACAATAGCTTTATAAACAAGCCCCTTGGTCTCCCTACGGATGTTCCGGTTCTCAAACACTCTCTGCTTCATTCGGAAAAATGCTGCACTCGCAGAGCTCAGGCGAAGTTGTATTTCGGTGTCAATGTTGACTTTTGTGGAGAGGTGGCTGCCAAGGGAGCGGAAATGGTCGACATTTTCTAATGTTACATCATTAAATTGCACCTACCGAGACTGGGGCCATGCAGGCGTGATAGATATCCAAAGGGATGGTTGGGTAGCAGTCCGGGATAATTTCAGGTGTCATGCTAGAAGGAAAAGAAACACAAACACAATTTTAAAAAGGTAGCAGAAACCCTTAAATTCCTTAAAGGGCCGACCCCCCTTTCTCATAACACAACTGTTTGATGGATTTCTAGTTTTCTGACTTCTTTGGTCTCATTTTGAATAGCTGAAACGCCTCTTCTGTGTCCACTGGCATGTCAACAGTTGGAAAAACATACTGTTCAAGCTCATATGTAATCTATAGATATCAACTCCCATTAACCCCCCCCCCCCACACACACACACAAGTTTAGGATCAGCATTGCTCAGGTTTGCATTTTGTAATTATATTTATTAGTAAAAATAATAGTGTTATGATTGCTGCGATACACTCTTATCATCAGACTGAAACACAAAGCAGTCCTTTCTCTGTCCCTCGGGTAATGAGCACACCTGGAAGATTTAGGCTCCACGTGGCTTTTTTCCTACAACCCTCTAGTGACCTCTTGGGGTAACAGCTGGGTCTTTCCCACGATCCTCTAGTGACCTCTTGGGATAAAAGTTGGCTCTTTCCTGTGACCCAGAAGTGACGTCTTGGGATAACAGCTGGGTCTTTCCCATGACCCTCTAGTGACCTCTTGGGATAAAAGTTGGCTCTTTCCCATGACCCTCTAGTGACCTCTTGGGGTAACAGCTGGGTCTTTCCCATAACCCTCTAGTGACCTCTTGGGATAAAAGTTGGCTCTTTCCTGTGACCCAGAAGTGACCTCTTGGGATAACAGCTGGGTCTTTCCCATGACCCTCTAGTGACCTCTTGGGATAAAAGTTGGCTCTTTCCCGTGACCCTCTAGTGACCTCTTGGGGTAACAGCTGGGTCTTTCCCATGACCCTCTAGTGACCTCTTGGGATAAAAGTTGGCTCTTTCCTGTGACCCAGAAGTGACCTCTTGGGATAAAAGTTGGCTCTTTCCCGTGACCCTCTAGTGACCTCTTGGGATAAAAGTTGGCTCTTTCCCATGACCCTCTAGTGACCTCTTGGGGTAACAGCTGGGTCTTTCCCATAACCCTCTAGTGACCTCTTGGGATAAAAGTTGGCTCTTTCCTGTGACCCAGAAGTGACCTCTTGGGATAACAGCTGGGTCTTTCCCATAACCCTCTAGTGACCTCTTGGGATAAAAGTTGGCTCTTTCCCATGACCCAGAAGTGACCTCTTGGGATAAAAGTTGTCTCTTTCCTGTGACCCAGAAGTGACCTCTTGGGGCAACAGCTGGGTCTTTCCCATGACCCTCTAGTGACCTCTTGGGATAACAGCTGGGTCTTTCCCATGACCCTCTAGTGACCTCTTGGGATAAAAGTTGGCTCTTTCCCGTGACCCTCTAGTGACCTCTTGGGGTAACAGCTGGGTCTTTCCCATGACCCTCTAGTGACCTCTTGGGATAAAAGTTGGCTCTTTCCTGTGACCCAGAAGTGACCTCTTGGGATAACAGCTGGGTCTTTCCCATAACCCTCTAGTGACCTCTTGGGATAAAAGTTGGCTCTTTCCCGTGACCCAGAAGTGACCTCTTGGGATAAAAGTTGGCTCTTTCCCGTGACCCTCTAGTGACCTCTTGGGGTAACAGCTGGGTCTTTCCCATGACCCTCTAGTGACCTCTTGGGATAAAAGTTGGCTCTTTCCTGTGACCCAGAAGTGACCTCTTGGGGCAACAGCTGGGTCTTTCCCATGACCCTCTAGTGATCTCTTGGGAGAAAAGTTGGCTCTTTCCTGTGACCCAGAAGTGATCTCTTGGGGTAACAGCTGGGTCTTTCCAGTGAAAATCTACTGGGAGCCCTCCTGGAAAATACATATATGTGTGTGAATATATAGGCAGGGGCCCTAGTGGCACAACGGGTTAAACCGCGGCTGAACTTGTTGACCGAAGGTTGGTGATTTGAATCCAGGAAGCAGGGTGAGCTCCCTCTGTTAGCACCAGCTTCTGCCAACCTAACAGTTTAAAAGCATGCAGATATGAGTAGATCAAGAGGTACTGCTTCTGCAGGAAGGTAATAGCGCTCCATGCAGTCATGCTGGCTACAAGACCTTGGAGGTGCCTACGGACAATGCCGGCTCTTCAGCTTGGAAATGGAGTTGAGCGCCACCCCTGAGAGTCAGACACGACCAGACTTAATGCTATTATATTTAAGCAAAGACGGACAGATGGGTGTCAAGAGCGCAAAGCCGGTTCCTGGGAGTTGGAGGGTACCTGCATTATGTTAATAGCAGTCAATATGTATTAAAATTAATGGGAACTAAAAAAGAGCAATGAAATTAATGGAGGGAAGCGAAGAGAGCTGAGACTGAAGGCACTCAATATGCACAACACCGTTTGAGAATGGCCAAGGGAGACGGAGAAGAGTCGGGAAACAGAGCAGAACGGATAAGACACGCGTTCAGGGGAGTCCCAGCAGATGTTCCGGGGAACCAGGGGATCTAATTTCGTGACGCCAGGTTTGAGATAGGTATATTCTGACCAAATTAAAATGGCGTGCATCGACATTGTAGAATTAATGCAGCGTGACACCTTAACAGACTCAGTGCTATGGAATCCTGGAAGCAGTAGTTTCACAAGGTCTTCAGCCTTCTCTGATGCCTCTTCGAAGTTCAAATCCCAAGATTCCATAGCACTGAAAACACTATAATCAACTCCTTGAATAATCACATCTGCAAAAGCGAAACCCACAGGCATATTTTGTGTGTGTGTGTCAGACGCGACTTGAAAAACTGCAAGTTGCTTCCGGTGTGAGAGAATTGGCTGTCTGCAAGGACATTGCCCAGAGAATGCCCAGATGTTTTACCATCTTTTCATGTCCCCTTTGCATGGGAAGCTGGAGCTGACACATGGGAGCTCACCCCATCCTGCGGATTCGAACCACCGATGTTCAGGTCAATGGGTTGTTGCAGGTTTTTTCAGGCGATATGGCCATGGCCTAGAGGCATTCTCTCCTGACATTTTGCCTGCATCTAGAGAGCCGTCATTGTCCCTAGACACCTCCAAGGTCATGTGGCCGGCATGACTGCATGGAATGCCAATGCGGCACCTATTGATCTACTCACATTTGCATGTATTCAAAATGCTAGGTTGGCAGAAGCTAGGGCTAACAGCAGGAGCTCACCCCGCTCCCTGGATTCAAACCACTGACCTCTCAGTCAGCAAGTTCAGCAGCTCAGCGGTTTAACCTGCTGCACCACTGGAAGCTCCCATTTTATCCTCGGTTTATCCTTGCTCTAAATCTAAATGGATTTCAACCAATGCTCTTTATCTATGGATGGTTTCGGTTTGGGATAACAACATTATTGTCGAAGGCTTTCATGGCCGAAATCACTGGGTTGTTGTAGGTTTTTTCGGGCTATATGGCCATGGTCTAGAGGCATTCTCTCCTGACGTTTCGCCTGCATCTATGGCAAGCATCCTCAGAGGTAGTGAGGTCTGTTGGAACTAGGAAAAGGGTTTATATATCTGTGGAATGACCAGGGTGGGACAAAGGACTCTTCTCTGCTGGAGCTAGGTGTGAATGTTTCAACTGACCACCTTCATTAGCATTTGAAGGCCTGGCTGAGCCTGGGGGAATCTTTTGTTGAGGGGTGTTAAGCTGTGCTTGGTTGTCAAAGGCTTTCATGGCTGGAATCACTAAGTTCTTGTGGGTTTTTTCAGGCTCTATGGCCATGGTCTAGAGGCATTCTCTCCTGACGTTTCGCCTGCTGCATCTCTGGCAAGCATCCTCAGAGGTAGTGAGGTCTGTTGGAACTAGGAAAAAGGGTTTATATATCTGTGGAATTATGACCAGGGTGGGACAAAGAACTCTTGCCTGTTGGAGCTAGGTGTGAACATTGCATGTTTTCAAAGTGCTAGGTTGAGGGAAGGAATACGCCTAACCTCACAATCGTGTTAAAATACCAAATATGGATTGTCGATGTTTCAATCCCAGGTGACAACGGAATTGAAGAGAAACAACTGGAAAACCTGACACGATATGAGGATTTAAAGATTGAACTGCAAAGACTCTGGCACAAGCCAGTCAAGGGGGTCCCAGTGGTGATCGGCACACTGGGTGCAGTGCCTCAAGACCTTGGCCTGCACTTAAAACACAATCAGTGCTGACAAAATTACCATCTGCCAGCTGCAAAAGACCACCCTTTGCCGATACATCACACAATCCTAGACACTTGGGATCGAATACAACAGCCAGCAGAGTGATCTTGTTTGCTGTGGACTCATCTTCTTGTGTTTCTAATAATAATAATAATATCCAATACAACAGCCAGCAGAGTGTCTGCTGTGTACTCATCTTGTTGTGTTTCTAATAATAATAATAATATAATAATAATAATAATAATAATAATTCGTCCTAGACACTTGGGAAGTGTCCGATGTGTGATCCAACACAACAGCCAGCAGAGTATCTGCTGTGGACTCATCTTGGTTGGTTTCTAACAACAACAACAACAACAACAACAACAACACAACAGCCAGCAGAGTGTCTGCTGTGGACTCCTCTTGTTGTGTTTCCAATAATAATAATAATAATAATAATAATAATAATAATAATAATAAGTTTTAATTATGCTGTAACTCGCCTTGAGCCACGAGGAGAGGCTGTTAAGAAAGAAAATTATTATTATTATTATTAGGCAGTGTTTATGGTGTCATCACTGGAATTAGTCAACACACTGAGTTACTTGTGTGGATGGGGCGGGGAGCAAAATCCTCCCATTTGAATCACGAAAAAGGCTTGGATTTGGAGGGAGGATAGTGTTGTGGCTGAGATGTTCCCTGATGATGAGGATGATGGGATTCAGATTCCTGGCTCTTTTTCTGTGCCTCAGATCTCTGGGCCTGCTTCTAGGTCTTTTTCTGAGGCTCCCACAGACAGTGCAACAGAGTCAACACAGCGGTTCTCAGGGGAAATGAATTTTAACGAAGGAGATAGCGAACAGGTGGGGAAGCTTTTGCCTCCTTCCCACGCTGATACTGAAAGTGCAGAAAGCCTTGACAGTGACCTGTCCCGGCAGGCTCCTCTTGATTTGTCGGTCAGGCGGAGTTCTCTCCTGGCCGGCAGACGAGAAGCCAGCTCAGACCAAGGTCATCGCAATGCTTTCATTTATTTATTTTATTTATTTGTTTAAAAGTTTTGTATACCAGCCTTCTCACCTCTCTTGAGGGACTCAGACCGGTTTCCAACCATAATATCATATACAATCAATAAAACATCATAATACATATTACAGTAAAACATTAAAACAGCAATTACAATCAATAACTATAACGGTCAGTCGTCATACTAAAATCGTTGCTCATCCTCCTCCATCCATATCTCAGGGTGTTGGCTCACTCATCGAACGCCTGTCTCCATAACCACGTCTTCACCTGTTTCCTAAATGTCAGGATAGAAGGGGCGGTTCTGATCTCCAGTGGGAGAGAGTTCCAGAGTCGAGGGGCCACCACTGAGAAGGCCCTGTCCCTCGTCCCCACCAGACGCGCTTGTGAGGTCGGTGGGACCGAGAGCAGGGCCTCTCCAGACGATCTTAATAATCTTGATGGTTCATAGGGGAGAATACGTTCGGAGAGGTAAACAGGGCCGGAGTCGTTTAGGGCTTTATAGGTTAACACCAGCACTTTGAATTGTGCTCGGAAGCTCATTGGCAGCCAGTGGAGCTGGTGTAACAGCAGAGTGGTGTGCTCCCTACACCCAGCACCCATTAGTAGTCTGGCTGCCGGGCATTGGACTAGCTGCAGCTTCCGGGCAGTCTTCAGAGGCAACCCCACATAGAGAGTGTTGCAGTAGTCTAAACGGGATGTAACCAAAGCGTGGACCACCGTGGCCAAGTCAGACTTCTGTTGGTGAGAGCATAATGTTTTGATGTTAGAAAGCTATTTAGGCTTCTTGCAAACTAAGGGAAAGCGTCAGTTCAACGTAGCTTATTAGCCTGAAAGCTTCATGGAATAATCTTAGCCTGGAAAGCAGCACGCTTGGGATTTCTTGCGTTGTGATTCTTGGGGCAATGGTCTTTGCTTGTACCTTGGACTCTGTTTTGAACTTTGCCTATAGGATTGCGCCTCTTGTTTTTACCTGAAGATCTTTGGAACTATATTCTGCATTTCACCTGAATCTTTGGAACTTTGCGATGCTCATTCTTTATTTTGACTTGGATTGTTTCCTCATAGAATCCTAGAATCAAAGAGTTGGAAGAGACCTCCTGGGCCCTCATCCAGTCCAACCCCATTCTGCCAAGAAGCAGGAATATTGCATTCAAAGCACCCCTGACAGATGGCCATTTAGCCTCTGTTTCAAAGCCACCAAAGAAGGAGCCTCCACCACACTCCCTCCGGGGCAGAGAGTTCCACTGCTGAACGGCTCTCACAGTCAGGAAGTTCTTCCTCATGTCCTCAATAAACTATAAACTACAGCTCTTGTGTGGTGGTGTTTGGAAGCAAGGTGAAGCTTACTCTGAGTTGCAACAGATAGCGCCTTCCCCTAATTTCCTTGCAAAGTTTGAGAAGAACCCGTTTCCAGGAAAGACTCAGATAAGGTTGGTTTTATTTTCCCTCGATATCTCAGTCCAGCTCTTTGTTGCGTGCTTTCAACGCTCGAAACTCCGAAAGGGCATTGAGTTACCGCTTGAGAATGAAGTGTCAGTCAAAACCCTTCTCTCCCGGGAAATGCATGTAAGAGGGTCTTTGTGCCACCGTGCCATTCTGGCCAAGGGAAATATCAACCCAGGCATCGCATTTCAAGGTGGCCGGCTCCAAACTAGATAGGCTGGCTTCCCCTCCGAAGAACTGGATTCCCTTTGGGGTTCTCCTGCGATCCGTATCGCGTCCAACTCCATAAACAGGCCCGAGAAGGGCTCTCTTCAGGCCTGGTGCGCCCTTAGTGTAGGACACAGTGTCACACCGTGGCAAGGGACCGCGCTTAAGTCCCTGAGCTCCTTAGAAGCAAAGCCGATTATTGTTTTCGACACCTTAAGCGCATAAGAAGGACCGGCAGGGACAGGTTAAGGGCCAGCCGGGAGCGGGGTCCGGTCCCCACCGCGACCCACCACGGGTCCCAAAGGGAAGCCCACAAGCATCGCGACTGGGGAATAATAATAATAATAATAATCATAATTTATATAAATAAAATGTAATGTGGGATTAATATAACTGAAAAACCACTGGATGAATTGACACCAAATTTGGATACAAGACACCGATCAAGCCAACGAGTGACCGTCACTCATAAAAACTCTGAAAAACACAGCAGAAGTTACTTAAAAAGTCCCACAAAAGCTAAATGATGAAAAGCTAAATGACAATACAGAAAAAAAGGGAAGAAAGAGGGAGGGAAGGGGAGAAAAAGAAAGAAAGGAAAGAAAGAAAGAAAGAAAGAGGGAAAGAGGGAAAGGGAGAAGGAAGCATGGAAGCAAAGAGAGAAGGAAGGAGAGAAAGAGGGAGGGAAAGAAAAGGGGGAAGGAAGGAAAGTTAGAGAAGGAAGGAAGGAGAGAAAGAAAGAAAGAAAAAGGGAAAGAAGGAAGGAAAGAGGGAGTGAAGGAAGGACAGAAAGAGGGAGAGAAAGAAAAAGGAGGAAGGATTGAAAGTTAGAGAAGGAAGGAAGAAGGAAAGGAAGGAAGGAAGGAAGGAAGGAAGGAAGAAGAAAGAAAAAAGGGAAAAGAAGGAAGGAAAGGGAGAAGATGTAGAGAAAGAGGGAGGGGAGGGAAGAAAGAAAGAAAGAAAGAAAGAAAGAAAAAAGAAAGGAAAGGGAGAAGGAAGCATGGAAGCAAAGAGGAAGGAAGGAAGGAAGGAAGGAAGGAAGGAAGGAAGGAGAGAAAGAGGGAGGGAAAGAAAAAGGGGGAAGGTAGGAAAGATAGAAGGAAGGAAGGAAGGAAGGAAGGAAGGAAGGAAGGAAGGAAGGAAGGAAGAGGGAGGGAAGTTTTCTCTTGAAGGAGAAGAAGAGGAAGGAAGGAAGGAAGGAAGGAAGGAAGGAAGGAAGGAGAGAAAGAGGGAGGGAAAGAAAAAGGGGGAAGGTAGGAAAGTTAGAGAAGGAAGGAAGGAAGGAAAGAGGGAGCGAAGGAAGGAAGGGGGGAAGATGTAGAGAAAGAGGGAGGGAAGGGAAAAAAAAAAAGAAAGAAAGAAAGAAAGAAAGAAAGAAAGAAAGAAAGAAAGAAAGGGAGAACAAAACTACCACCTGCCAGCTGCAAAAGGCCTCCTTACTGGGATCTGCACACATTATTTGCCGATACATCACATAGTCCTAGACAATTGGGAAGAGTCTGACGTGTGATCTAATACAACAGCCAGCAGAGTGACCTTGTCTGCTGTGGACTTATCTTGTTGTGTTTCAAATAATAATAATAATAATACAAAGATTTAAATATCAATATTAATCGTGCTTTGTTTTATCTTGCTATGCCCTGCCTCGAGCTGCAAGGAGTGGCAGGTGCCTCAAGACCTTGGCCTGGACTTAAAACCAATCAGTGCTGACAAAATGACGACCTGCCAGCTGCAAAAGTGATCTGCACGCATTATTCACTGATACATCACACAGTCCTAGACACTTGGGAAGTGTCCGACGTGTGATCCAATACAACAGCCAGCAAAGTGACCTTGTTTGCTGTGGATTCATCTTGTTGTGTTTCCAATAATAATAATAATAATAATAATAATAATACATCACACAGTCCTAGGCACTTGGGAAGTGTCCGACGTGTGATCCAATACAACAGCCAGCAGAGTGTCTGCTGTGGACTCATCTTGTTGTGTTTCCAATAATAATAATAATAATAATAATAATAATAATAATAATAATAATAATATCACACAGTCCTAGACACTTGGGAAGTGTACGACTTGTGATCCAATACAACAGCCAGCAAAGTGACCTTGTTTGCTGTGGACTCATCTTGTTGTGTTTCCAATAATAACAAAAACATTTATTTATTTGTCGTGTCAGGGCAACCAATCAATTGTATTACATTTCTAACAGAACAAAACAAACAAACAGACAGACAAAACACAAAGTTTGCAAGTTTGGTAGTTGATTACATGTCCTTTGACCAGTATCTGGCCCCTTGGAGTGCCTCTGGTGTTGCCGCAAGGAGGTCCTCCATTGTGCATCATGTGGCAGGGCTCAGGGTGCATTGCAGCAGGTGCTCAGTGGTTGGCTCTTCTCCGCACTCGCATGTCATGGACTCCACTTTGTGGCCCCATTTTTTGAGGTTGGCTCTGCATCTCATGGTGCCAGAGCGCAGCCTGTTCAGTGCCTTCCAAGTCGCCCCGTCTTCTGTGTGCCCAGGGGGGGAGTCTCTCATTGGGTATCAGGTTCTGGGTTTGAGCCTGCCTCTTTTGGACTCTCGCTTGCTGGGGTGTTCCAGTGATTGTCTCTGTAGATCTTAGGAAACTATTTCTAGATTTAAGTCGTTGACGTGCTGGCTGATACCCAAACAGGGGATGAGCTGGAGATGTCTCTGCCTTGGTCCTTTCACTATTGGCTACTACTTCCTGGTGGATGTCAGGTGGGGCAATACCGACTAAACAGTGGTGTAGAGCGCAGACACCCCGTGATAATGTGGCATGTCTCATTCAGAGCTACATCCACTGTTTGAGCGTGGTGAGATGTGTTCCACACTGGGCATGCGTACTCAGCAGTAGAGTAGCATAGCGCAAGGGCAGATGTCTTCACTGTGTCTGGTTGTGATCCCCAGGTTGTGCCAGTCAGCTTTCGTATGATATTCTTTCTAGTACCCACTTTTTGCTTCAGGCAGTGCCTCTTGTAGGTCAGAGCACGGTCCAGAGTGACTCCTCCCAGGTATTTGGGTGAGCTGCAATGCTCCAGTGGGATTCCTTCCCAGGTAATAATCCTCAGAGCTCGGGATGCTTGTCTGTTCTTAAGGTGAAAGGCACATGTCTGTGTTTTAGATGGATTAGGGATCAGCTGGTTTTCCCTGTAATAGGCAGTAAAAGCACCTAGAGCTTCGGAGAGCTTCTGTCCAACCACCTCAAAGCTCCCTGCTTGGGCGGTGATGGCACGATCATCAGCATAGATGAAGCTCTCTGTCCCTTCTGGCCGTGGCTGGTCATTTGTGTAGATGTTGAACATGGATGGAGCAAGCACGCTCCCCTAGGCAGGCCGTTCTTCTGTTTCCGCCCTCTGCTTCTCTGGTCCTGGAACTCAACAAAGAAGCTCCTGTTTTGTAGCAGGTTTCCTCTGAGGCGGGGGAGGGGGTCGTAGTCCTTTGTGAGATTATACATTTTTCTCAGGAGGAGGCCGTTGACAGGAACAACAACATAACACTTTATGTGTATTCTGCCCTATCTCCCCGAGGGGACTCCAGGCGGATTCCAGCGTATACACACACATATAGAGACACAAGGCAAACATTCAATGCGTCAAAACAACGAAACACAGATACACAGGTAAAGGTAAAGGCTTCCCCTTCGTCTCCGGCTCTGAGGTTGGAGTTCACCTCCATTTCAAAGCCAAAGAGCCTGCGTTGTTGATAGGCACCTCCTGGTCACGTGGCCACTGGCATGACTGCATGGAGTGACGTTTACCTTCTCGCTGAGGTGGTACCTATTGATCTACTCACATTTGCATGTTAATGAACTTCTAGGTTGGCAGGAGCTGGGGCTATCAGCAGGAGCTCACCCCGTCCCGCGGATTCAAACCACCAACCTTCCGGTCAGCAAATGTAGCAGCTCAACGGTTTAACCTGTTGCGCCACCGCCTTCCTTCTCTCTCCCAGTCCAGAGTGTTTCAGGGGCTTGTTTTGCACCTTCAAATGTCTTTATTTGGATGGACAGTCCTGACCGATTCCTTGTCTTTCCAAATGTCCTAGTGACTCTCTTATCTTCCTACTCTCCTCCTTTGACCTCACCTGACTTCAGGGTGCGTTGACACTCTGGAATTAGCGTCGTCTGCTACTTTAACTGCCATGGCACAAAGCTAAGCCGGCGTGGGAGTTGTAGTTTTTCAAAGCCTTTTGAATTTGGCCCTTCAAACCTTCTTTTGAAGTGTCTGGAGTCAGAGGCAATCTGGGACCATAACCAGCTTGGTTCCAGTTTTTGCTGGAAGTCCGGCCTGCCGCGGAAACTGGAGCCAATATTTCCCCCTTTGAGAGCATTATCCTCTATGACAGTGTTTCTCAATCCGGGGATTGCGAGGGGGTCTCAGAGGGGTCGCCAAAGACCACCAGAAAACACAGTATTTTCTGTTAGTCATGGGGGTTCTGTGTGGGAAGTTTGGCCCAATTCAATCGTTGGTGGGGTTCAGAATGCTCTTTGATTGTAGGTGAACTATAAGTCCCAGTATCTACAACTCCCGAATGTCAAGGTCTATTTTCCCCGAACTCCACCAGTGTTCACATTTCGGCATATTGAGTATTCATGCCAAGTTTGGTCCAGATATATCATTGCTTGAGTGCTCGCTGGATGTAGTATGAACTACAATTCCAAAACTGAAGGTCAATGCCCACCAAACCCTTCCAGTATTTTCTGTTGGTCATGAGCATTGTGTGTGCCAAGTTCGGTCCAATTCCATTGTTGTTGGAGTTCAGAATGCTCCTTGATTGTAGGTGAACTATAAATCTCAGTACCTACAACTCTCAAATGTCAAGGTCTATTTTCCCCAAACTCCACCAGTATTCACATTTGGGCATACTGAGTGTTCGTGCCAAGTTTGGTCCAGATCCATCACTGTTTGAGTCCACAGTGCTCTCTGGGTGAAGGTGAACTACAACTCCAGAACTCAAGGTCAACACCCACCAAACCCTTCCAGTATTTTCTCTTGGTCATGGAAGTTCTGTGTGCCAAGTTTGGTTCAATTCCATCATTGGTGGAGTTCAGAATCTATTTACTTATTTCCGATATTTATACCCCACCCTTCTCCCCCTGAAGGGGGACTCAGAATGCTCTTTGATTGTAGGTGAACTATAAATCCCATGAACTACAAATGATACAGAGCATCATATATATATATATATATATATATATATATATATATATATGCTTAATATAGTGGCTCCAGGATAGATTGTATGGCTAAGACTGATTTGGGTTGCTGTGAATTTTCCAGGCTGTCTGGTTGTGTTCCAGAAGCATTCTCTCCTGACGTTTCGCCTGCATCTATGGCAAGCATCCTCAGAGGTGGTGAGGTCTGTTGGAACTAGGAAAAGGGTTTATATATCTGTGGAAAGACCAGGGTGGGACAAAGGACTCTTGTCTGCTGGAGCTAGGTGTGAATGTTTCAACTGACCACCTTGATTAGCATCTAATGGCCTGGCAGTGCCTGGAGCAATCTTTTGTTGAGAGGTGATTAGATGTCCCTGATTGTTTTCCCTCTGCTGTTGTGCTGTTGTAATTTTAGAGTTTTTTAAATACTGGTAGCCAGATTTTGTTCATTTTCATGGTTTCCTCCTTTCTGTTGAAATTGTCCACATGCTTCTTGTGGATTTCAATGGCTTCTCTGTGTAGTCTGACATGGTGGTTGTGAGAGTGGTCCAGCATTTCTGTGTTCTCCAATAAAGGACATCTAATCACCTCTCAACAAAAGATTGCTCCAGGCACTGCCAGGCCATTATATGCTAATCAAGGTGGTCAGTTGAAACATTCCCACCTAGCTCCAGCAGACAAGAGTCCTTTGTCCCACCCTGGTCATTCCACAGATATATAAACCCATTTTCCTAGTTCCAACAGACCTCACTACCTCTGAGGATGCTTGCCATAGATGCAGGCGAAACGTCAGGAGAGAATGCCTCTAGAACATGGCCATATAGCCCAAAAAAACCTACATCAACTCACTTAGTTTCCAACAGATAGAGGTTGAGGGGTCAGTTGGAAACTGAGTTTTATCTATCTGTGGAATGTCCAAGGTGGGAGAAAGAACTCTTGTGAATGTTGCAATGCCCCACCATGATAAGAATTGAATGGCCTGCAGTTTCAAGCCCTGGCTGCTTGCTGCTTGGGGGAATCCTTTGTTGGGAGGTGTTGGGAGAGAACCAGTTACTGCATTGGGAAGTGGATGAAGAAACACAACATATAAATGATCTCCAGACCCACCAAGAAAATCCAACCAATGCTCCGATCATCAAAGGTCAAGAGGGGTCCGCTCACTTCTGCAGGAGTCTACCGTATATCCCATGCAGCCACCAAACCACCAAACATACCAGCATTGCTCAACCACGAATCAAGGAACATGGAAGGCACTGCAGACTCCTTCAACCAGAGAAGTCAGCCAGAGCAGAGCACCTGAGGAACCAGCCTGGACACAGCAGAGTATTTGAGAGCACAGAAATGGTGGAACACTCCAACAACCGCCACGTCAGGCTACACAGAGAAGCCACTGAAATCCACAAGAAGCATGTGGACAATGTCAACAGAAAGGAGGAAACCATGAAAATGAACAAAATCTGGCTACCAGGATTTAAAAACTCTAAAATCAGGACACTAAAAAAAAAAGAGCAACACTCAAAAAGCAGGGAAATTCCAGACAAGAATCAAACAGGGCCAGCTAACACCTCCCAACAAAGGATTCCCCCAGGCAGCAACCAGCCACGCTTTGAAGCTGCAAGGCCATTCAATGCTAATCAAGGTGGCCAATTGGAAAATTCACCCCTACCTTCAAACAGACAAGAGTTCTTTCTCCCAGGGCCAGCTAACACCTCCCTACAAAGGATTCCCCCAGGCAGCAACCAGCCACACTTTGAAGCTGCAAGGCCATTCAATGCTAATCAAGGTGGCCAATTGGAAAATTCACCCCCTCCCTCCAACAGACAAGAGTTCTTTCTCCCAGGGCCAGCTAACACCTCTCAACAAAGGATTCCCCCAGGCAGCAACCAGACAGGCCTTGAAACTGCAGGCCATTAAATGCGAATCAAGGTGGCAAAATGCAACATTCACACGTACTTCAAGCAAGCAAGAGTTCTTTCCCCCACTTTGGACATTCCACAGATATAGAAACCTCACTTACTTAGTTTCCAACAGACCCCTCAACCTCTGAGGATGCCTGCCATAAATGTGGGTGAAATGTCAGGAGAGAATGCTTCTGGAGCATGGCCATACAGCCCGGAAAACTCACTGCAATCCAGTGATTCCAGCCATGAAAGCCTTCGACACTACATCGTATTATTATTATTATTATTATTATTATTATTTACATAACAAGATTAGTACAAAGCAAACAAGACTGGATTTGTATTACATCATACATTGGACACTTCCCAAGTGTAGGGTGGCCTTTTGCAGATGACAGATGGTAATTTGGCCAGTGCCAATTGTTTTTAAGTGCAGGCCAAGGTCTTGAGGCACTGTGCCAAGTGTGCCGATCACCACTGGGACCCCCTTGACTGGCTTGTGCCAGAGTCTTTGCAATTCTATCTTTAAAAGACAGTAATTTGGTCAGTGTCAATTGTTTTTAAGTGCAGGCCGAGGTCTTGAGGCACTGTGCCAAGTGTGCCAATCACCACTGGGACCACCTTGACTGGCTTGTGGCAGAGTCTTTGCAATTCTATCTTTAACAAACAGTAATTTTGTCAATGCCAATTGTTTTTAAGTGCAGGCCAAGGTCTTGAGGCACTGTGCCAGGTGTGTCGATCACCACTGGGACCCCCTTGACTGGTTTGTGCCAGAGTCTTTGCAGTTTGATCTTAAAATCATCGTATCATATCATATCGTATTGTTATTATCTCGGGCCAAACCCATGGACAATTATGATTGATTGTTTAGTCAAGTATCATATACACAGATCATCATCATCATTATTAATTATTATTATTATTATTATTATTATTTGATAAACAACAAGATTGGTACACAGTAAACAAGATCACAATGCTGGCTTTTGTATTGGATCACACATCAGACACTTCCGAAGCGTCTAGGGAGTGTGATGTATCCGCGAATAATGTGTGCACATTATTATTACTATTATTATTATTATTATTGACACAAAATCACAGCAAACGAGATCTCTATGCTGGATTTCGTATCACAAAATCACAAGTCGAACACTTCCCAAGCGTCTAGGACTGTGCGATGTTGCTGTTGTTGTTGTTGTTGTTGTTGTTGTTGTTATTATTCTCTACCCTTTGACACCTGGCCTTGCATTAACCCTTATTATTATATTATATTTCATTATTATTATTATTATTATTATTATTGACACAAAAGCACAGTGTGTCACAGCAAACGAGATCTATATGCTGGATTTCGTATCACAAAATCACAAGTCGAACACTTCCCAAGCATCTAGGACTGTGTGATGTATTATTATTATTATTATTATTATTATTATTATTATTATTAATTATTGACACAAAAGCACAGTATGTCACAACAAACGAGATCTCTATGCTGAATTTCGTATCGCAAAATCACAAGTCATAGAATCCTAGAATCCTAGAGTTGGGAGAGACCTCGTGGGCCATCCTCCAGTCCAACCCCATTCTGCCAAGAAGCAGGAATATTGCATTCAAATCACCCCTGACAGATGGCCATCCAGCCTCTACTAAATAATAATAATAATAATAATAATAATAATAATAATAATAATAATAATAATAATAATAGAGTTGGAAGAGTCCTCCTGGGCCATCATCCAGTCCAACCCCATTCTGCCAAGAAGCAGGAAAATTGCATTCAAAGCACCCCTGACAGATGGCCATACAGCCTCTGTTTCAAAGCCTCCAAAGAAGGAGCCTCCACCACACTCCCTCCGGGGCAGAGAGTTCCACTGCTGAACGGCTCTCACAGTCAGGAGATCTATATGCTGGATTTCGTATCACAAAATCACAAGTCGAACACTTCCCAAGCGTCTAGGACTGTGCGATGTTGTTGTTGTTGTTGTTGTTGTTATTATTCTCTACCCTTTGACACCTGGCCTTGCATTAACCCTTATTATTATATTATATTTCATTATTATTATTATTATTGACACAGAAGCACAGTACGTCACAGCAAACGAGATCTCTCTGCTGGATTTCGTATCACATAATCGCAAGTCGAACCCTTCCCAAGCGTCTAGGACTGTGTGATGATATTATTATTATTATTATTATTATTATTATTATTCTTCCATAGAAGGAGCCTCCACCACACTCTGCGGCAGAGAGTTCCACTGCTGAACGGTTCTCGCAGTCAGGAAGTTATAGAATCCTAGAATCCAAGAGTTGGAAGAGACCTCATGGGCCACCCAGTCCAACCCCATTCTGCCAAGAAGCAGGAAAATTGCATTCAAAGCACCCCTGACAGATGGCCATCCAGCCTCTGTTTAAAGGCCTCCAAAGAAGGAGCCTCCACCACACTTCCGGGGCAGAGAGTTCCACTGCTGAATGGCTCTCACATCGTCTAGGACTGTGTGATGTTGTTGTTGTTATTATTATTATTATTATTATTATTATTATTATTATTATTATTATTATTTAGTAGTAGTAGTACAATCAAGTTTCCAAGGCTCAAACGAAGGACCCCTTTTGTTTTCGACTTTTCCAGCCAATGCAAACCTTGCAGAGAGAAGCCAAGCTATGTGTGAATAATACTCACTCGTCTTGCTCTGCCATTGGTCCGTACATGTACCAGTTGTCATCGTAGGCGAAGTTGTCATTGAGGGAGAGATCCTCGCTGGTCAGTCCCGGGGAAGACATGGCCTCTTCTTTCCTCCTCCAAGAAAAGGATATAGATCAGTCAATGGATCAATAAATGGGTAGACTGGGTCCCAAAAGGATTGGCTGATTCTCTGAGTGTGTCTGTGCACTAGAAGGAGCCGAGTGAGGGTCCCGTGGCGCTCCCCCAGGCGCATGCCTCCACATCCATGACCTGCTCCGTCCCTCCAAACTGAGTTCAAAGTGACTTTGCCCTGTTTCAACAGCTGATGAGAACAAAGAAGGAGGAGAACACAGGCTGGTGCAAAAGGGGGGAAGGAGGGAAAGAAGGAGGGAAAGAAAGAAGGAGGGAAAGAAGGGGGGGAGCCTTGCTCATAAAAGGCTGGGTCACACCCGGGACAAGCAGATTAAAGAAACCCAAGATGTGCTGCTCCAGTGGGCTCCCCCCTCCACCCACTCGTTGGCTTTGGGGTGTTTTCATTCCTCAACAGAGCAGGTGTGGGTTTCAGGAGTAGTTTTTTGGGGGGTCGGGGGGGGGGGGTCTCCCTTTCATTCCTAGCTGGCCCATCACATTCATCAGGGGCACAGGACCCCCGGGACAAGGAAAAACCATGCACCATGTAGAGAGGCACTGCACCCATCTCAATAAGTACAAACCATATATATAAACAGTTTTCTTAACCTACAAGAACACCGCACAGGCAGTGTTTCTCAACCTGGGGGTCGGGACCCCTGAGGGGGTCGCGAGGGGGTGTCATAGGGGTCGCCAAAGACCATAAGAAAACACAGTATTTTCTGATGGTCATGGGGATTCCATGTGGGAAGTTTGAGCCAATTCTATCATTGGTGGCGTTCATAATGCTCTTTGGTTGTATGTGAACTACAAATCCCAGCAACTACAACTCCCAAATGTCAAGATTCTATTTTCCCCAGAATCCACCAATGTTCACATTTGGGCATGTTGAGTATTTGTGCCAAGTTTGGTCCAGATCCACCATGGCATGAGTCCACAGTGCTCTCTGGACATAGGTGAACTACAACTCCAAAACTCAAGGTCAATGCCCACCAAACCCGTCCAGTGTTTTCCGTTGGTCATGGGAGTCAAGTTTGGTTCAACTCCATCGCTGGTGAAGTTCAGAATGCTCTTTGATTGTAGGTGAACTATAAATCCCAGCAACTACAACTCCCAAATTACAAAATCAATCCTCCCCCAACCCCACTAGCATTCACATTTGGGTGCATTGGTATTTGTGCCCAGTTTGGTCCAGTGAATGAAAATACATCTTGCATATCAGATAGGTACAACATGATTTATAACAGTAGGAAAATGACTGTTATGAAGTAGCAACAAAAACAATGTTATGGTTGGGGGTCACCACCACATATGGAACGGTATTAAGGGGTCACGGCATTAGGAAGGTGGAGAACCACTGGGTTAGAGCCTCCAGGATGACTCTATGGGTATGTCTACACCAGGCACTGACACACTTTGGGCCCTCCTTACAGGTGTTTTGGACTTCAACTCCCACAATTCCTGGCCTCAGGAAGGAAAAGGAAGGAAGGAAGAAGGAAAGAAAAAAGGAAGGAGGGAGGAAGAGAAGGAGGGAGAAGAAGGGAAGAAGAGAGGGGAGGGAAGGAGGAGGGAAGGAAGGGAGGAAAAGGAAGAGAGAGGAAGGAAAGACAAAAGGGAAGGGAAGAGAAGGGAAGGGAAGGAGGAAGGAAGGAAGGAAGTTGAAAATGGGAGAGAGGGAGCAAAGAGGGATGGAAGGATAAAGGGTGGAAGAGAAGGGTGGAAGGAGAAAGGGGAAGGAAGGGAGGTAAGGAGGAAGGGAAGAGAGAAGGAAGGAAAGACAAAAGGGAGGGAAGGATGAAGGAGTGGAAGTGAAGGATGAAAGAAGAAAGGAAAGAAAGAAGGAAGGAGGAAGGAAAAAGGAAGGAAAGGAGAAAGCAGAAGGTAAGGAGAAAGGGAGGGAAGGAGGAAGGAAAGAGAAGGAGGGAGGGAGGAAGGTAGGAAAGGATAAAGGGAAGGGAAGGAGGGAAAGGTGGAAGGAGAAGGGGGGAGGAAGGGAGGGAAGGGAAGAGAGAAGGAAGGAAAGACAAAAGGGAGGGAAGGATGAAGGAGTGGAAGTGAAGGATGAAAGAAGAAAGGAAAGAAAGAAGGAAGGAGGAAGGAAAAAGGAAGGAAAGGAGAAAGCAGAAGGTAAGGAGAAAGGGAGGGAAGGAGGAAGGAAAGAGGGAGGGAGGGAGGAAAGGGTGGAAGGGAAGGATGAAGAGAAAGGGAGGAGGGAGGTAAGGAGGAGGAAAGAGAAGGAAAGACAAAAAGGGAGGGAAGGATAAAGGAAAGAGAAGGGAAGGAGGGAAGGAAAAAGGAAGGAAGGAAAGCGGAAGGTAGAGAAAGGGAGGGAAGGAGGAAGGAAGGGAGGGAGGGAGGAAGGATAAAGGGTGGAAGGGAAGGATGGAAGGAGAAAGGGGGGAGGGAGGTAAGGAGGAAGGGAAGAGAGAAGGAAGGAAAGACAAAAGGGAGGGAAGGATGAAATTAGGAAAGAAAGAAGGGAAGGAGGGAGGAAAGAGAGGAAGGAAGGAAGGAAAGAAGGAAGGGAGGGAGGAAGGACAAAAGAGGGAAGGAAGGAGAAAGGGAGGAAGGAGGAAGAGGGAGGGAAGGAAGAAGGAAGGAAGGAAGGAGAGACGGAAGGAAGGATAGGAAGGTGAGACATAGGAGGGCCTGAGAAAAGAGCCCAAGGGTCTGCATCGCCAGTGTGTATGCACCCTCCACTTTCCATGGATAGCAATGGGGAAACGGAAGGCCTTTTAACTCTGGTATGAAGTGATGTACCTTGACCCTTCAGAACCTTGTTGAGTTCCTTCATAGCTGCCTAGATTCCTGCCCAAGCCAGACTAGATGGCTCTTGGGGTCCCGGTGGTTCTATGAATGGACAGTCCAACGTTTGCTCAACCATCGCTTTTTGGACCACTAAGGTCCCAGGAGGTGACTGACCAAACGTTGTTGAGATCCCTCCAGATGAGGCGTGTTTGAGATCTTCGGGAGCCACCTCCTGACCGTCCAGCCTCTCTCCCAATCTCCTTGCCCGCTCCTCCCCGGAGTCCGCCCTCTCCTTCGAGCCCTGCTCTTTGGAGCAAGAGAGGAGAAGTCCGCGGCACCTTCTGCCTGACGGCTCTTCAGATATTTCAAGACCGCTCTGGGGCCTCCCTGGAGATCTCTGTACCAGGCAAGCGCCTTCCCCCAAAAACGGAGGCCGGCCCTTGTGTTTTGTGGCCTTTCAAGAGCACTGCGTCCATGAATTACGGTTATGGCTGCACAGAAGGAGATTTCGGAGTTGCTCAAGTGACCCCAGGCCTTCTCCTCTGGCCAACCTTGGTGGCTTCCATGTCAACGGAGCAGCTTATCTGCTTTAGGTTCTGGTCCAAATATTAAAGGAACGATCCAAGGGATTGAACCCAACGCATCCAGACTTTTTGAGAAATGGGTTGTTGTGAGTTTTCTGGACTGTCTAGCCATGCTCCAGAAGCATTCTCTCCTGCTGTTTCGCTCACATCTATGGCAGGCATCCTCAGAGGTTGTGAGTTATATTGGAAACTAGGCAAGTGGGATTTATTTATCTATAGCATGATGTCCAGATTGGAAAAAGAACTCTAGTCTGCTTGAGGCAAGCGTGAATGTTGCAATAGGCTACCTTGATTAGCATTGAATTGCCTTGTAGCTCCAAAGCCTGGCTGCTTCCTGCCTGGGGGAATCCTTTGTTTCTAAAAGGCCTCACAACTTCTGAGGATGCCTGCCATAGATGTGGGCGAAACGTTGGGAGAGAATGCTTCTGGAACATAGCCAGACAGCCTGGAAAACTCACAGGAACCACTTGAAAGCCTTTGAGATCTCTTTGAAGCAAACATCTGGAGGAGATCCACTGTCCCAATGACAAGTGAGTCTACGCTGGCATGGGTTGGAAGAACCTGGAAGCGACAAGTTACAATCCTACAGTTACTTTGATTTCAGAGGAATGCAATGGCAAGCTATCTTGCGAGTTTTTTGGGCTGAATGCCCATATCCCAGCAGCATTCTCTCCTGATGTTTCACCTGCTTCTGTGACTAATAGCACCTTCAGAGGTTCCGTTGGCAGTGAAGCAAGTGGAGTGTGTATGTATCTGTGGAATAATGTCCAGGGAGGGAGAAAGAACCCTTGCCTGTTGGAAGCAAGTGTGAATGTTGCAATGAGCAAGCTTGAAGAGCATTGAGTAGCCATGAAGTTACAAAGTCAATCAGTGAGGGTGAATAATGTCCAGGGAGGGAGAAAGAACCCTTGCCTGTTTGAACAAGTGTGAATGTTGCAATGAGCAAGCTAGAATACCATTGAGTAGCCATGAAGCTGCAGTCAATCAGTGAGGCTATCTGCATAAAGGTAGCCTGGCCTCTGTTGCCTGGAGGCATCCTCTTTCTGATGAACAATTTCAACAGAAAGGAGGAAACCATGAAAATGAACAACATTGAAAAACACCAGAACCAAGGCACTAAATAATGAGCACCACTCAGAAACTCCAGACAACAAATCAAGGGCGTGAACACCTCCCAAGCAGAGGATGCCTCCAGGCAACAACAGCCAGGCTACCTCCATGCAGATACCCTCACTGATTGACTTTGCACCTTCATGCCTACACAGTGCTATTCAAGCTTGCTCATTGCAACATTCACAGACATCATGGGTTCTTCCTTCCACCTTGGACATTATTCCACAGGGATATGCGCACTCCATTTGCTTCACTGCCAACAGAAACTTAGACAGGGATGCAGGTAAAACATCAGGAGAGAATGCTGCTAGAACATGGCCATAGAGCACGAGAATCTCACAGCAACCTAGTGATTCCAGTTATGAAGGCCTTTGACAACATGCACTTGAGTTTTCCTTGCCCAAAAAACCCCCCCAACGAATTCAATTGCCACTTGAAGAGCTTCCAAACTAAGAAAAAGTTTGCAAGAAAGTACACACAGTGCATGGTTGGAACACTTTGCTGGAGCATCCCAAAAACTACCCTTAAAAGAATTAGAACAATGGACTACCCCTTGAAATAAGGAGTGAGGGACCAGCCTCAGACGGGTTGCATCAGAACGTGGTACCTGTGAGCCCAGGAATGTGGCCTAAGTCCCAGAATGGAGCGCTTTGGCCCTTTCGCCCTCCTTGCGATGCCCCGAGATTTCTGGGTTCCAGTAGCCTGGTTTAGAAAGGAAAAGAACAGAGCTCCTTAAATCGGTCACTCTTAAATCTCTGCTGATCTCCTGCAAATCACCAGGAGATTTAGCAGCAGAAAATGGCTGGAGGACTGTGTTTGGAAGGAGAGAGAAAAGAAGGCTCTGCATCTCCTTCCTTAAGGCATTTCTGGGGGAGGTGGGCCATAGAGTCGCCCTCAAAGACCTACAAAGAACATTTAAATTAAATCAGTGAATAATCAAATCCAGAAAAGTCCAAACCACAAACGTGGAAGGACAATATTGCTTAGACCTCAGTCCCATCTCCATGATATCTCGTGAGGTATCCCATATATATCATACTTGGGGCCCATCTCCAAGATGTATCCCATACACATCAAACTTGGGTTCCATCTCCCAGATATCTCATGATGAATCTCATATTCAACATATTTTGGCCCCATCTACAAGATATCTCATGAGGTATCCCATATATATTGTACTTGGGCCTCATCTACAAGATATCTCATGAGGTATCCCATATATATTGTACTTGGGTCCCATCTCCCAGATATCTCATGATGAATCCCACATGCATCACACTTTGGCCCCATCTGCAAGACATCTCATGATGTATCCCATAGATATACTTGGGTCCTATCTCTAAGATATCTCATGATGTATCCCATATACAGCCTATTTTGGCCCCATCTCCAAGATATCTCATTGGGTCCCATTTCCAAAATATCTCATGATGTATACCATATATAATATCATACTTGGGTCCCATTTCTGAGATATCTCATGATGTATCTCATATATATCATACTTGGGTCCCATTTCTGAGATATCTCATGATGTATCTCATATATATCATACTTGGGTACCATCTCTAAGATATCTCATGATGTATCACATATATAGCATATTTTGATCCCATCTCCAAGATATCTCATTGGGTCCCATTTCCAAAATATCTCATGATGTATCCCATATATATCATACTTGGGTCCCATCTCCAAGATATCTCATTATGTATTCTATATACACCATATTTTGGCCCCACCTCAAAGATATCTCATGATGTACCCCACATGCATCATACCTGGGCCCCATCTGCAAGATATCTCATGATGTATTCCATATATATGGTACTTGGGTCCCATCTCTAAGATATCTCATGATGTATCCCATATACAGCATATTTTGGCCCCATTTCCAAGATATCTCATTGGGTCCCATTTCCAAAATATCTCATGATGTATCCCATATATATCATACTTGGGTTTAATCTCCAAGATATCTCATGATGTATCCCATATATATTGTACTTGGATCCTATCTCCAAGATGTCTCATGATGTATCTATTTGGTTACCATCTCCAAGATATCTCATGGTGTATCCCATACACATCAGACGTAAGTCTCATGATGTATCTCATGATGCATCTATTTGGATACCATCTCCAAGATATTTCATGATGTATTCCATATATATCGTATTTGGGTCCCATCTCCAAGATATCTCATGACGTATTCCTTATATATCGTATATGGGTCCCATCTCCAAGATATCTCATGATTTATTCCTTATATATCGCATTTGGGTCCCATCTCCAAGATATCTCATGATGGATTCCATATATATCGTATTTGAATCCCATCTCCAAGATATCTCATGATGTATCCCATATATTGTACTTGGGTCCTATCTCCAAGGTATCCCATGATGTATTCCATATAATACTTGGGTTTTGTCTCCAAGATATGATGTATTTCATACTTAGGTCCCATCTCTAAAGTATCTCATGTTGTATTCCATTTATATCACACTTGGGTCCCATCTCCAAGATATCACATGATGTATCTATTTGGGTCCCATCTCCAAGATGACTCATGATGTATCCCATATACATAATACGTGAGTCTCATTTCTAAGATCATGATGTATTCCATATATATCATACTTGGGTCCCATCTCCAAGATGTCTCAGAATGTATCTATTTGGGTCCCATCTCCAAGATATCCCATGATGTATTCCATATAATACTTGGGCTTTGTCTCCAAGATATGATGTATTTCATATATATCATACTTAGGTCCCATCTCTCAAGTATCTCATGATGTATTCCGTATACATCATACTTGGGTCCCATCTCCAAGGTACCATGATGAATATCTTGGAAATGAGACCCAAGTCTCAGCCTGGAGTTCATTTCTGTTTGATATACACCTAATATAACCTGAAGGCAATGTTATGCACCACGATGTGTGCGAAACAGAGCGAGTGCCCACGACAGCATCAGAGAACATGTCTTGCTAGCTCAGCCACCCGCCTGGACCCTTTCTGGACGAGGGCAACTCAACCTGTATTGGGAAGGTCAGTTTGGGGGCACGAGGGAGGGCTGGCAGTGGGCGGGCGGGGGCCTTGTGGGCTCCAAATTCTTGTGCCTCGCCGCCACAGCAGGGTGCCTCCACTCCGCCCTGGATTTGCCCGAAACCTGATCTCTTTGCTTCTCAGTCTCACCTCTTCCTGGGAAAGGCAAGGCTTTGATGGGGAGGAAGATGGATGGCTCCAATCAAGGCCCACCACCAGAGCCTTCTTCCTTCCTTCCCCGCTCTCTCTCTCTCTCTCTCTCTCTCTCTATCCCTCCCTGGGGAGCGCTTTGTGCCTCTTGCCAAAATGGAAATGAATTGGGAAGATGGGGGTGGGCCGTAAAAGGGGAAGAAGAGCATATTGCGCGTGGCTTTTAATGAAACGATGCAGATAAGAGATCGGCTTCAAGGGCGGCTTTGGATGTCTTTCAGCAGGAGATGATTTGAACAGCCCTGGCCATCGAGGGCAGGTTTCCCCATGGAAAAAAATATTAGAGTCAGAGTGCTGCCTGGGGGAAAAAAATAGTGTTTCTAATTCCTCGTGGGTTGAACTTAGCACTGAATCCAGAATTGTTAGACCCATAGTCCATGTTGGGTCTTTTTCAATGGGGCGTGTTCGTCTGTTGCACATGTGTCCAATTCAAGGCTTGCATCAGAAGAACAAGCCCCGTTGAAAAAGACCCAACATGGACTATGAGTCTAACAATTCTGGATTCAGTGCCAAGTCCAACCCACGAGGAATTGTCCAATTCAGCCCTCTGTGTCCTTTTATGACAGTGTTTCTCAACCTGGGGGTCAGGACCCCTGCGGAGGTCACCAGGGAGTGTCAGAGGGGTCGCCAAAGACCATCAGAAAACACAGCATTTTCTGTTGGTCATGGGGGTTCTGTGTGAGAAGTTTGGCCCAATTCTATCCTTGGTGGGGTTCAGAATGCTTTTTGAGTGTAGGTGAACTATAACTCCCAGCAACTACAACTCCCAAATGTCAAGGTCCTTTTCCCCCAAACTCCACCAGTGTTCACATTTGGGCATATTGAGTATTCAAGTTTGGTCCTGATCCATCATTGTTTGAGTCCACAGTGCTCTCTGGATGTAGGTGAACTACAACTCCAGAACTCAAGGTCAATGCCCACCAAACCCTTCTAGTGTTTTCTATTGGTCATGGGAGTTCTGTATGCCAAGTTTGGTTCAATTCCATCATTGGTGGGGCTCAGAATGCTCTTTGATTGTAGGTGAACTATGAATCCCAGCAACTACAACTCCCAAATGACAAAATCAATCACTCCCGCAACCCCATCACTATTCAAATTTGGGCATATCGAGTATTTGTGCCAAATTTGGTTCAGTGAATGGAAATTCATCCTGCTTATCAGATAATTGCATTACAATTAGGAGAAAACTACAGTTATGAAGTAGCAACTAAAATAATGTTATGGTTGTGGGTCACCACAACGTGAGGAAGTGTCTTAAGGGGTTGCGGCATTAGGAAGGTTGAGAAACACTGTTTTATGAGATGCTGGGCATTGTGACTAGAGCTGATGGGAGTTGTGATATTGACGAAGGCTTTCATGGCTGGAATCACTGGGTTGTTGTAGGTTTTTCAGGTCGTATGGCCATGTTCTAGAAGCATTCTCTCCTGACGTTTCGCCTATGTCTGTAGCAAGCATCCTCACAACTTCTGTGAGGATGCTTGCTACAGATGCAAACTCCATCTGTGTTCACATTTGGGCATATGGAGTATTTGTGCCAAGTTGGGTCCAGATCCATCATTCATTGAGTTTATAGTACTCTCTGGATGTAGGTGAACTACAACTCCAAAGCTCAAGGTCAATGTCCACCAAACCCTTCCAGTATTTTCTGTTGGGAGTTCTGTGTGCCAAGCTTGGTTCAATTCCATCATTGGTGGAGTTCAGAATGTTCTTCGATTGTAGGTGAACTATAAATCCCAGCAACTACAACTCCCAAATGACAAAATTACAATTCCCCCAACCCCATCACTATTCAAATTTGGGCATATCGGGTATTTGTGCCAGATTTGGTTCAGTGAATGGAAATTCATCCTGCTTATCAGATAATTGCATTACAATTAGGAGAAAACTACAGTTATGAAGTAGCAACTAAAATAATGTTATGGTTGTGGGTCACGTTTGCTTCAATTCCATCGTTGGTGGAGTAAAGCATGGTCTTTGATTGTAGGTGAACTATAAATCCCAGCAACTACAACTCCCACAGGACAAAATTAATCCCCCCAACCCCATCAGTGTGCAAATTTGGTCCAGTGATGAAAAATACATCACTGCATATCCGATATTTACATAATCACAATAGCAAAGCTGCAGATATGAAGTAACAATAACAATAATTTTTTGCTTGGGGGTCACCACCAGACGAGGAACTGGATTAAGGGGTCGTGACATTAAGAAGGTGGAGAACCACTGGACTCTGGTTGCTGATGACACGATCAATAAAATAAATAAATACCGGCCAAGACTTGCGGTGCGTCCACAAACCACAACACCCGGAATGCCTCAGCATGAAAGCGGAGCCAAACTGCATTCATCCTGCAATGTAGACAGACACAGCCCCAGACACGCAGGCAGGCAGGCTGCTCCTAAGGGTGGTTGTTTGCACAGGTGACGCTTAGACGGGGATGAGTGAGCCAAGGCAGAAGGGCGATGGGATTCCAGCCACACCTGTTGCGAGGCCACATGGCTCTCACGCTCCCCTCATGGCACACTTTCCGAAGATGTGGAGGAACCAAGAGCAAAAGACACGGGATCACTACTTATATCTGCAGATTGGGAACTAACACAAGATAGGATTCACCTGGTCCAAAAAATATTCAATCAGCATTTCTCAACCTGGGAGTTGGGACACCTGGGAGGGTCATGAGGAGGGTGTCACAGGGATTGCTACAGACCACCAGCAAACACAGTATTTTCTGTTGGTCCTGGGGGTTCTGTGTGGGAGGTTGGGCCCAATTCTATCACTGGTGGCATTCATAATGCTCTTTGGTTGTATGTGAACTATAATTCCCAGTAACTACAACTCCCAAATGTCAACTACAACTCCCCAGACGCCACCAGTGTTCACATTTGGGCATATTGAGTATTCGTGCCAAGTTTGGTCCAGACCCATCATTGTTTGGGTCCACAGTGCTCTCAGAATGTAGGTGAACTACAACTCCCAAACCCAAGGTCAATGCCCACCAAACCCTTCTAGTATTTTCTGTTGGTCATGGGAGTTCTGTGTGTGAAGTTGGGCCCAATTCTATCATTGGTGGGGCTCAGAAAGCTCTCTGATTGCAGGTGAACTATAATTCCCAGTAACTACAACTCCCAAATGTCAAGGTCTATTTTTCCAAACTCAACATTTGGACATATTGAGTATTTGTGCCAAGTTTGGTCCAGATCCATCATTGTTTGACTCCACAGTGCTCTCTGGACGTAGGTGAACTGCAATTCCCAAACCCAAGGTCAATGCCCACCAAACCCTTCTAGTATTTAGGTTGGTCATGGGAGTTCTGTGTGCCAAGTTTGGTTTATTTTCATCATTGGCGGTGTTCATAATGCTATTTGGTTGTATATGAACTATAAATCCCAGCAACTACAGCTCCCAAATGTCTAGGTCTATTTTCCCCAATATCCACCAGTGTTCACATTTGGGCATATAGAGGATTCATGCCAAGTTTGGTCCATATCCATCATTGTTTTGAGTCCACAGTGCTCTCTGGATGTAGGTGAACTACAACTCCCAAACTCAAGGTCAAGGCCCATCAAACCCTTCTAGTGTTTTCTGTTGGTCATGGAAGTTCTGGTTACCAAGTTGCCTGGAAAACATGAAAATGAACACAATCTGGCTACCAGTATTTAAAAATTCTAAAATTACAACAGCACAACAACAGAGAGGAAACAAACAAGGACATCTAATCACCTCTCAACAAAAGATTCCCCCAGGCACTGCCAAGCCATCAAATGCTAATTAAGGTGGTCAGTTGAAACATTCACACCTAGCTCCAGCAGACAAGAGTCCTTTGTCCCACCCTGGTCATTCCACAGATATATAAACCCTTTTTCCTAGTTCCAACAGACCTCACTACCTCTGAGGATGCTTGCCATAGATGCAGGCGAAACGTCAGGAGAGAATGCCTCTAGACCATGGCCATATAGCCTGAAAAAACCTACAACAACCCAGTGATTCCGGCCATGAAAGTCTTCGACAATACAGAGGAGAAACAATCAGGCACATCTAATCACCTCTCAACAAAAGTTTGCCCCAGGCACTGTCAGGCCATTATATGCTAATCAAGGTGGTCAGTTGAAACATTCACACCTAGCTCCAGCAGACAAGAGTCCTTTGTCCCACCCTGGTCTTTCCACAGATATAGAAACCCTTTTTCCTAGTTCCAACAGACCTCACTACCTCTGAGGATGCTTGCCATAGATGCGAAACGTCAGGAGAAGCTTCTAGAACATGGCCATATAGCTCACAACCTCTGGGGATGCTTGCCATAGATGCAGGCAAAACGTCAGGAGAGAATGCTTCTAGAACATGGCCATATAGCTCACAACCTCTGGGATGCTTGCCATAGATGCAGGCGAAACGTCAGGAGAGAATGCCTCTAGACCATGGCCATATAGCCCGGAAAAACCTACAACAACCCAGTGATTCCAGCCATGAAAGCCTTCGACAATACAGAGGAGAAACAATCAGGCACATCTAATCACCTCTCAACAAAAGTTTGGTCCAGGCACTGCCAGGCCATTATATGGTAATCGAGGTGGTCAGTTGAAACATTCACCCCTAGCTTCAGCAGACAAGAGTCCTTTGTCCCAACCTGCTCATTCCACAGATAGATAAACCCATTTTCAAGTTGCAACAGACCTCACTACCTCTGAGGATGCTTGCCATGGATGCAGATGAAATGTCAGGAGAGAATGCTTCTAGAACATGGCCATATAGCCTGAAAAAACCTACAACAACCCATTATTATTATTGTTATTATTATTATTATTATTATTAGTAAGCAACACAATCACAGCCTTTCATCTTGTTTTGTGGGGGTGGGGGGAGAGAGACTCCCATTCCCATCGCCTTTATTTATTTCCCCATCGGAGCCGAAAGAGAGAAAGAAAGGCTTCTTAATTGGAGAGCATTCTTCTAATCCTTAATTAACCAGGAGACGTTCAAAGGGAGATTTTGCAGAATGGTTGTTTTGGTCTTTCTCTGGGTCTGGAGGAATGTTGCTTTCGTCAGGCGAACGCACCGCCCGCTTTCTTTGCAGGCCGTTTGAATAACCCTGAGTTTCAAAAAGCCATTGTTTGGGTAAGACGAGGAGGCGCCGTTCCTCGTAAATGGGATGTTACGTTTGCCTTATTTTGTGAAGCACGAAGGGACAGTCCATTCCATCTTTCCCCAAAAGGCAGGCCCACTCAATAGGACTCAATGGGTCACTGGACACACAAACCAAAGCTGACCAACTGGACACAGAGATGCAAACGTTTCAGACAAAGCAGGACTTTACCTTTTCCAAAAGTAGAACTCCTGGGTTGTTGAGTTGAAAGGAAGCCAACTTCTTTGCTGCAGGTAGACAGGAATCCTGATTTCCCCCAAACCAATCGAGCTCAACAAGGTGTGCAGCCGGCATCCATGGCTTCCGTCCCCTTCCCTCGTGTTGTCCCTTCCCACTCGGGCCGTGGAGTGACCCCCAAATGCAATGATGGGAGAAGCAGGCCAACTTTTCCAGAGCCAGCTGCCTTAATCTGATCAAAAGAAAGAGACGCACAAGCCAGGCGTGCAAACTTAAAGGCAAAGTTCAGCTCCCGGCAAAGTGGAGGATCTCTTCCGAGGAACTTTAGCCCCTCGGCTTGGGGCCAGTCCCGGGGACGAGAACATTCAAAGCTACCACCGCCGTCTGATTAATTCCTTTGAAGTTGACGGTCATAAAAACCTTTATGTTGGCTTTATAGGATGGCCCAAACACCCCAAAGGGACCATATTCCCACCTGATCTTGGAATCTAAGCAGGATCAACCTCCTTTAGTATTTGGATGAGAGATTGGCAGCTGGTGTAGGACTGTGTTTCTCAACATGGGGGTCAGGACCTCTGCAGGGGAGGGTCATGAAGGGGTTTCAGATGGGTCACCAAATACCATCAGGAAACACAGTATTTTCTGTTAGTCATGGGAGTTCTGTGTGCCAAGTCTGGTTCAATTCTATTGTTGATGGAGTTCAGAATGCTCTTTGATTGCAGGTGAACTATAAATCCCAGCAACTACAACTCCCAAAATGACAAAATCATAATTTAGATTGTCTGGTTTGCCTACTCTGGAACATGCAACATATCATTGTCCTTCTTTAGGGGTCTCTTTCAAATCTAGGATACTATATCTCTGTGTTTACGTGAATCATATATATATCTATATCTATGGCTGGATGGCTCTCTGTCAGGAAGGCTTTGATTATGTTTTCTGCCCTGGTGAAGGGAGTTGGACTGGGTGGCTTTAAGTGTTTTCTGTTGGTCATGGGGGTTCTGTTTGGGGAATTTGCCCCAATTCTGTCGTTCGTGGGGTTCAGATTGCTCTGTGATTGTAGGTGAACTATAAATCCCTGTAACTACAACTCCCAAATGCTAAGGTCTATTTCCCATAAACGCCACCAGTGTTCACATTTGGGCACATTGAGGATTCATGCCAAGTTTGGTCCAGATCCATCATTGTTTGAGTTCACACTGCTCTCTGGATGTAGGTGAACTACAACTCCAAAATTCAAGGTCAATGCCCACCAAACCCTTCTAGTGTTTTCTGTTGGTCATGGGAGTTGTGTGTGCCAAGTTTGGTTTATTTCCATCATTGTTTGAGTCCACGATGCTCTCTGGATGTAGGTGAACTACAACTCCAAAATTCAAGGTCAATGCTCACCAAATCCTTCCAGCATTTTCTGTTGGTCAAGGGAGTTCTGTATGCCAGGTTTGGTTCAGTTCCATCACTGGTGGGGTTCAGAATGCTCTTTGATTATAGGTGAACTATAAATCCCAGCAACTACAACTCCCAAATGACAAAATCATAATTTTTTGAGTGATGGTCACTCCTTGTGTTGTAGTTGTTGTTGCCAAATTTGGTGTGATTTCATTCATTGGTTCTTTTGTTTTTAAGGTACTCATAGATAGAGATAGATAGATAGATAGATAGATAGATAGAGATAGATAGATAGATAGATAGATAGAGATAGATAGAGATAGATAGATAGAGATAGATAGATAGATAGAGATAGATAGAGATAAATATAGATAGATAGATAGATAGAGATAGATAGATAGATAGATAGATAGATAGATATAGATAGATAGATAGATAGATAGAGATAGATAGAGATAGATAGATAGAGATAGATAGATAAAAAGATATAGATATAGATATAGATAGATAGATAGATAGATAGATAGATAGATAGATATAGAGATAGAAAGATAGAGATAGATAGAGATAGATAGATAGAGATAGATAGAGATAGATAAATAGATATAGATATAGATATAGATAGATCGATAGATATAGAGATAGAAAGATAGAGATAGATAGATAGATAGATAGATAGATAGATAGATAGATAGAGATAGATAGATAGAGATAGATAGATAGAGATAGATAGATAGAGAGATAGATAGAGATAGATAGATAGATAGAGATAGATAGATAGATAGATAGAGATAGATAGAGATAGATAGATAGAGATAGATAGATAGAGATAGATAGATAGAGATAGATAGATAGATAGAGATAGATAGAGATAGATAAATAGATATAGATATAGATATAGATAGATAGATAGATAGATAGATAGATATAGAGATAGAAAGATAGATAGATATAGATAGATAGATAGATAGATAGATAGATACAGATAGACAGAGATAGATAGAGATATAGATAGATATAGATAGATAGATATAGATAGATATAGAGGTTAGATAGATAGATATAGATAGATATAGATATAGATAGATATAGAGAGATAGAGATAGACAGAGATAGATAGATATAGATAGATAGATAGATAGATAGATAGAGATAGATAGATAGAGATATAGATAGATAGAGATAAAGATAGATATAGATAGATAGAGATAGAGATAGAGATAGATAGATAGATAGATAGATATAGATATAGAGATAGATAGATATAGATAGATAGATGATAGAGAGATAGATAGATAGATAGAGATAGATAGAGATAGAGAGAAATAGAAATAGATATAGATAGATAGATGATGATAGATAGATAGAGATAGATATAGAGATAGAGAGAAATAGAGATAGGTAGATAGATATAGATAGATAGAGATAGATAGATAGAGATAGATAAATAGATATAAATAGAGATAGATAGATATAGACATAGATAGATAGATAGATATAAATAGAGATAGATAGATATAGACAGATATAGATAGATAGATAGATAGATAGATAGATAGATAGATAGATAGATAGGCAGACAGCTTTCCATGGGCCTCCCCTCTGAATCCCGATGTCCTTCCCCTGCCGCTCACACTCTCCCCCACCCTGCTTCCACATCAACCACCTGTTTGCACTTGGCTAACGGGCATTGTTTGCAGGTGAGCACAAGCCCTGCTTGGCCCTGAGGTGTTACCAAGGCTCATTTGCAAACAAACACAGAAGCCGAAGCTGGGTTTCCTTTGGCCTTCCTTCCTCGTCCTCCTTTTTCACAGATATCTTGCACTTTCCTCCAACGTGTGTTGATGTGGCTTCTGTCGCTCATCTGAGAAGAATGGTAGGAACCAGAGTCATGCCTCTGGAGAAGGGCATCAGGCCTTGGCAGGTCAGTCTTGGGCCAAAGCCAAGGTGTGTTTGAGAGATCCTTCTCTCCTGAGTTGTGTTGGTCTGTTTTGGAGTCCTTCAACCATGGTGCAATTCGCATGATGAACTCCAGGAAGATGAACCCATGGCGAGCTCCTTGGAGATGTGCCTGTGACGTGCTCTTCTCTTCTCCTCCATGACCCAACACGCCATGGCGAGCAGGCACCGGGAGCCCCGTCTCCCCATGACCTTGCAGAAATCCCGCCTGAAGGCCGAGGAGAAGGTCTTGGACTTTGACTTTGAGTTGACCAGCGTCCAGTTTAACAAGGTGGGGAGCTACGCCCTGAGGCTCACGGTGGAAAACCCCTTGCTGGAGGGGTCGGGAGCCGGGGTGCAACTCCGGGTCAATGAAGGAGAACCCCTCCAGACCAACACGGCCACCACCGACGTGGTGGAGCAGGGCAGCCTGGATGAAGTCTACACCTTTGAGAAAAGGAGGTTCCTCTTCATCCTGCCCAAAGGTAAGAAGGGCGCCGGCAGAGCAGAGCTCCAGCAAGCCAGGTGGGGTGGGCAATGCCAGGGGGTTTGGTCCAGGGTGAGCTGAGTGGGCTCTGGGAGAAGATAAGGAGATGGCCTTCAGGGCCAGAAATTCATCTCATTTCATAGAATCCAAGAGTTGGAAGAGACCTCATGGGCCATCCAGTCCAACCCCATTCTGCCAAGAAGCAGGAATATTGCATTCAAATCACCCCTGACAGATGGCCATCCAGCCTCTGTTTAAAAGCTTCCAAAGAAGGAGCCTCCACCACACACCGGGGCAGAGAGTTCCACTGCTGAACGGCTCTCACAGTCAGGAAGTTCATGAGAAGGTCTTGGGCATTATGCTTAACGAAGCCAAAATATAAGCCAGGGGATGGGAACCCTCAAGATGCAGTTGGACTTCAACTCCCAGCGTTCATTATCACTGGTCATACAATAGAAGCTCTACTTAACAAGATTTCAAATATTCTATGATTTAAGGCAGGTATGGGCAAACCCTCGGGCTCTTTTCTCAGGCCCTCCTCTCTCTCACCATCCTATCCTACCTTCGTTCTTTCCTTCCTTCCTTCTTTCTCCTTCCTTTCACCCTTTCTTTCGCATTTCCTTCTTTCCCTCTCTTCCTCTTTCTCATTCCTTGCTTCCACCCTTTTGTCCTTCCCTCCCTTTCCTCCCTCCTTACTTCCTTCATTCCCTCTTTCACCATTAATCCTTCCCTTCCACCCTTCCACCCTTACTTTCCTTTTGTCTTTCCTTCCTTCTCCCTTTTCTCCCTCTGTCCCTCCTTTGCACCCTTTCATCCTTCCTCTCTTACCTTCCTTCTCTTTTTCCTTTATCCTTCCCTTCCTTCATCATTCCCTCCTTCCTTCTTCCATCATTTTCTTCCTCCCTTTCATCTTCCTTCCTCTCTCATTCCTTTCCTCCTTTCCTCTCTCCCTTCCTTCCCTCTTTCTCTCCCTCCCTCTTCCTTCCCTCCCTCTCTCTTTCTCTTTTTCCTTCTTTTCTTCCTTTTTCTTTCCTTCTTTCTCTTCTCCTTCCTCTCTCTTTTCCTTCCTTCCTTCCTTCCTTTTTTCCTTCCCTCCTTCCCCTTTGTCTTCTTCCTTCTCTCTTTCTTTTATCCTTCCCTTCCTTCATCCTTCCACTCCTTCCTTCCTTCCATCATTCTCTTCCTCCCTTTTGTCCTTCCTTCTCTCATTCCTTCTTCCTTCCCTTCCTTCTTGACATCTTTCTCCCTCCATCTATCCTTTCCTTTCACCCTTTCATTCTTCCCTCCCTCTGTCCCTCTTTCTCTCTCCTTCCTTCCTTCCTTCCTTCCTTCCTTCCTTCCTTCCTTCTCCTTCCTTTCCTTCCTTCCTTCCTTCCTCCCTCCTTCCCTCTCCCTCCCTCCCTCCCTCCCTCCCTCCCTCCCTTTTGTCTTTCCTTCCTTCTCTCATCCCTCCCTTCCGTCTCTCATTCTCCTTCCTTCCTTCCTTCCTTTACCTTTGCTTCCTTCTCTCTTTCCTGTATCCGTCCCTTCCTTCATCCTTCCCTGTCTTCCTTCATTCCATCCTTCTCTTCCCATCTTTCTTTGTTCTTTCCTTCTCTTCCTCCTTCCCCCTTCCCTTTCATCTTTCCTTCCTTCCTTCCTCCTTCTCTTCCCCTCTTTCCTCCTTCTTTCCTTCTCTTTTTCCTTCCTCCTTCCCTTCCATCCTTCCCTTCCCCTCTTTCCTCCTTCTTTCCTTCTCCCTTTCCTTCCTCCTTCCCTCCCTCCCTTCCCGTCCTCCTCGCAGGGAGTGCTAGCATGCGGCCCCCAAGTTAGAAGGTTTCCCCGGGCTTGATTGAAGGGAATAAAGAATGTTGATGATGGGAATTAATTCCTGGGTTTCTGGCCCAGAAGCTCCGACACGGATTAGGTCATTGTTGTGTTTCCTTTGATCTGGTCCCACCAGGGGATTTTCAAAGGGTTCACGGATGGTGGTGTCATCCTCCACCTGCCCCCATTCCCCTGTTTTCCTGGCTTTTAGTCATGGTCTTTCCAGTAACTGAGACGGGGCCAGGGTGGACTTTCCCAGCAACACAGCACTACTGCGAGTCATCACAGCTGAGAAGATAATGATGCGATGTTGATCTGACCAAGAGCTAGGATGACCTTTGGGGGGGGGGGGAGCCAGCTCTGGAAGATGTGCAAAATACAGACCCTATTACCTTCCTACATGAGACATACTTGGAAAAAACTGGGGGCGACACTCTGGGAGACTGAGCTACCTGAATATTATGGGTGGAGAGAACACCTGTGCAGGAAATGGAAGGCCTTCCAGAATGACTGTATGGCCAACTTCTGCTGGAAGAGGACCGGAAGACGGCATTGGAGAACCTAGAGATTCATAGAGTTTTGCCTAGGAATCTCCAGGTTCTTCAGCTTGACTGAAGTCAAACTATAGGACCTACACCAGTGGTTGTAGGGGATTGAAACTGGTGGGGTTGAGGGGGATTGAATTTGCCATTTAGGAGTTGTAGTTGCTGGGATTTATAGTTCACCTACAATCAAAGAGCATTCTGAACTCCACCAACAATGGAATTGAACCAAACTTGGCACACAGAACACGCGAGACCAACAGAAAATACTGGAAGGGTTTGGGGGGCACCAGAGGTGGCCCTAGGTAATTTTCAACGGTAAGCAAACAGTATTTTGCCTCCCCCCCCCCAACCAATCACTTATATATATTTTCTGTTCGTCGTGGGAGTTCTGTGTGCCATATTTGGTTCAATTCCATCATTGGTGGAGTTCAGAATGCTCTTTGATTTTAGGTGAACTATACATCCCAGTAACTACCACTCACATATGTCAAGGTCTATTTTCCCCCAAGAGCGCCTCAAGAGCGCCTCTGGGCAAAATCAACTATACTGCAAATGCTTACTTTGCATAAGGGGTTGATCCGCCCCTGGGGGGCACTGACCTTGAATTTTGGAGTTGTAGTTCACCTACATCCAGAGAGTACTGTGGATTCAAACAATGATGAATCTGGACCAAACTTCAGATATTCAATATGCCCAAATGTGAACACTGGTGGAGTTTGGGGAAAATAGACCTTGACATTTGGGAGTTGTAGTTGCTGGGATTTATAGTTCACCTGCAATCAAAGAGCATTCTGAACCCCACCAACGACAGAATTGGGGCAAACTTCCCACACAGAACCCCCATGACCAATAGAATATTACTGTATTTTCTGATGGTCTTTGGCAACCTGATACCCCTCATGACCCCCCCCCCCAGGGTCCCGACCCCCTGGTTGAGAAACACTAAGCTAGAGATTCCTCATGATAACATTTTAATCAAATCTATGAAGAATCTAATCTATAAAAGTCACAATCGCAAATGTGGAGGGATAACTCAATCCTGACAAGACAGAGGTCCTCCTGGTCGATTGTAAACCGGATCGGGGTATAGGGTGGCAACCTGTGCTGGACGGGGTCACACTCCCCCTGAAGCCACAGGTCCACAGTTTGGGAGTCCTCCTGGACTCATCACTTACGCTTGAGGCTCAGGCGTCGGCGGTGGCCGGGAGGGCCTTTGCACAATTGAGACTCGTGCGCCAACTGCGACCGTACCTCGCAAAGGCTGATCTGGCCGGGGTGGTCCATGCCTTGGTCACCTCTAGATTGGACTACTGTAATGCGCTCTACGTGGGGCTGCCCTTGAAAACGGCTTGGAAATTCCAACTGGTCCAACGGGCAGTGGCCAGGTTGTTAACTGGTGCTCCTTACCGGGAGAGGTCAACCCTCCTGTTTAAGGAGCTCCATTGGCTGCCATTCATTTTCCGGTCCCAATTCAAGGTGCAGGTGCTCACCTACAAAGCCCTAAACGGTTTGGGACCCGCCTACCTGCGTGACCGCATCTCCGTATATGAACCCACACGATCCCTCCGTTCATCTGGAGAGGCCCTGCTCACGATCCCACCTGCGTCGCAAGCGCGTTTGGTGGGGACAAGGGACAGGGCCTTCTCTGTGGTAGCCCCCCGACTCTGGAACTCTCTCCCCAAGGACATCAGACAAGCCCCAACGTTGGCAGTCTTTAGGAAGAGCTTGAAGACGTGGCTGTTCCAGTGTGCCTTTCCAGAATAGGAAACTCCCAGCATCATGTCCCAGTCGCACTTTATTAGAGATTTAAGATTGTCTGCACATTGCACCTACCCTAGAATCCTTACATTTCACCTGTCATGCCCAGCACTTTGAATTTATTCATTACAGTTGGCCTGGCCCTAGTTTTAAATGTGTCATGATGTATTGTTTTGATGTTTTACTGTTATTGCTTTATGAGTTTTATTGTTGTATTTGTTATGATGTTGTTTTATTGAGGGCCTTGGCCTTCGTAAGCCGCACCGAGTCCTTCGGGAGATGTTAGCGGGGGACAAATTAAGTTAACAAACTTTTTTGGTTTTCATTTCACAAACAGGTTTCTGCAAGAACGACAAGAACCACGATGCCCGTCTGCGCATCGAAGCCTTGCGCCTCCGTGGGTCTTCTCTGAAGGGGGCCGTCAAGGCCGGCGAGGCTTTCTTTGCCATTTACCCCCGCACCAACCAGCCGCGCATGAACCTGTTTGCCAGCCGAGACGAAGACGTGTATCGCTACAGCGACATCCTGGTGCTGCTGCGAGTGGGTCCCGATGACCTGGCCATGCACTGTGGGAGGTTGGCCTTCACCGTGTCCTTCCACGAGCACCGACCAGTTGCCCAGAGGCAGAGGCCCATCACGCCCCGCCGCCTCTCGCCGTTGCCTCCCTCCAAGGCGGAGGAGCTGCCCGAGGGAGAGGAAACCAGTTCCCTGTCTCCTTCCCAGTCTCTGCAGGTCCCTCGCTTGGTCTATCCAGTCTCCACCTCAGAAACATCCACTTCGCTTTTATTCAGCATGGAACCCCACACCCCCCAGGTTAGAAGAAGAGTGACACCATTTCGTTTCTTGGGAAGGGAAAAAGGAATTGGCATGACATCGTTGCTTGAGCATTGGACTCCATCAGCATTATTGTCCATGATTTATATGGGATTCATAATGAGATATCTTGGAGATGGGACCCATGTATGAAGTATATGGAACACACCCTGAGATATCTTGGAGATGGGACCCAAATACCATATATATGGAATCCATAATGATATATCTTGGAGATGGGACTCAAATACGATATATGGGATACATCGTGAGATATCTTGGAGATGGGACTCAAATACAATATATATGGAATCCATCATGAGATATCTTGGAGATGGGACTCAAATACAATATATATGGGATACATCATGAGATATCTTGGAGATGGGACTCAAATACAATATATATGGGATACATCATGAGATATCTTGGAGATGGGACTCAAATACAATATATATGGGATACATCATGAGATATCTTGGAGATGGGACTCAAATACAATATATATGGAATCCATCATGAGATATCTTGGAGATGGGACCCAAATACAATATATATGGGATACATCATGAGATATCTTGGAGATGGGACTCAAATACAATATATATGGAATCCATCATGAGATATCTTGGAGATGGGACCCAAGAACCATATATATGGAATACATCCTGAGATATCTTGGCAATCGGACCCAAGTATGATGTATATGGAACACATCCTGAGATATCTTGGAGATGGGACCTAAGTACCATATATATGGAATCCATCATGAGACATCTTGAAGATGGGATCCATGTATGATATGCACGGGAAACATCATGAGATATCTTGGAGATCGCACCCAACTATGATATATATAGGAAACATCATGAAATATCTCACAAACATAGGTTGCATTTTAACTGATATGGAATGGAATCCTGGAAGATGTCATTTGACCTCCAGCCTTCTCTGCCCAACCACATCAGTGCCTCAGAAAACTACATCATCAAGGATTCCATAGCATTGAGCAATGGTAGTGAAACTGAGGTCACGCCAAATTAATTCTATAGAGTATATGCACCCACTCAGCCATGAAAACTTACTGGGTGACCTTGGATGAGCTCTAGAAAACCCCTTAGGGCTCACTTCAGTTGGAAATGATTTGATGGCATCCAACAACAACAATAGGAAATATTCATGATGTAAAGGATGACATTATGCACAGGAACTGAAATGTATGTACAGTCAGCCCACTCTAGGGTTCTGTAGGTCCTCCAGAATGACTGTATAGTCAACCTTGGTCAGATCTGGAGGACCTTGAGATTTCCAGAGAGAGGTGTTCTAGGAATCCTTAGGTATTCCGATGTGACCTTATGGCAGTGGTTCTCCACCTTCCTAATGCCGCGACCCCTTAATACAGTCCCTCATGTGGTGGTGACCCCCAACCATAACATTGTTTTTGTTGCTACTTCATAACAGTCATTTTCCTACTGTTATAAATCATAATGTAAATATCAGATATGCAGGATGTATTTTCATTCACTGGACCAAACTGGGCACAAATACCCAACGCACCCACATGTAAATGCTAGTGGGGTTGGGGGAGGATTGACTTTGTAATTTGGGAGTTGTAGTTGCTGGGATTTATAGTTCACCTACAATCAAAGAGCATTCTGAACTCCACCAGTGATGGATTTGAACCTAATTTGCCACACAGAACTCCCATGACCAACGGAAAACACTGGAAGGGTTTGGTGTGTATTAAACTTGAGTTTGGGAGTTGTAGTTCACCTATATGCAGAGAGCATTGTGAACTTCACCAAACTTGGCACAAATACTCAATATGCCCAAATGTGAACACTGGTGGAGCCTGGGGAAAATACACCTTGACTTTTGGGAGTTGTAGTTGCTGGGATTTATAGTTCACCTACAATCAAAGAGCATTCTGAACTCCACCAACGATAAAATTAGCTCAAATTTCCTATATGGAATCCCCATGACCATCAGAAAATACTGTGTTTTCTGATGGTCTTTGGTGACCTCTCTGATACCCCTTCGTGACCCCCTCAGAAGTCGTGACCCCCAGGTTGAGAAACACTGCCCTTATGGTCAACATCTGGAAGAACTTGATCACCCTTGACCACTCTTCACCCAGATAATCCTAAATTTAAAAAGACTGCTCTCTTATATCACGAAGACGCCTCGTTCTAGAACTTGTTCTTTGTCTTCTCACCAGTTGCTCACCGAACCTCCTGTTCCTCATCACGAAGCTCCTCCAGAAGAAATGGACGATCCATCACATGACAGGTCATCGGTATCTCTGCCATCGTCCTTGTCCTCCTCACCAGTTTTGCTGCGGCGATTGCCAAGTGATGCCAGTCTCCACCTCCCGTCTCCAGAAGACAGCCCTAAGCTGGAGTTTGAGGAGAGTTCTTCAAGAGGAAAGGTAAGTCAGATGCCTTCATCCTTTGTCAAGTGGCTTAGACATGCATTTACAAGGTTGTGCGTAATGCATATGGGCTTCCCTTGGAGATCTATCTATCGCACTTGTTCTCAACCTTCCTAATGCTGCGACCCCTTAGTACAGGTCCTCATGTGGTGGTGACCCCCAACCATAATGTTATTTTCGTTGCTACTTCATAACTATAATTTTGCTACTGTTTAGACTTGTAATGTAAATGTCTGATATGCAGGATGTATTTTCCGTCACTGGACCACATTTGGCACAAATACCCAATATGCCCAAAATTTGAATACTGGTGGGGTTGGGGGTGATTGATTTTGTCATTTGGTAATGCTGGAGTTGCTGGGATTTATAGTTTACCTTAAATCAAAGAGCCTTCTGAACTCCATCAATGATGGAATAGAATCAAACATGGCAAATAGAATTCCCATGACCAAGAGAAAATATTGGGAAGGTCTGGTGGACATTGACCTTGAGTTTTTTTTTTTTTGAGTTGTAGTTCACCTATATCCAGACTGTGGACTCAAGCAATGATGGATCTGGATCAAACTTGGCACACATACTCAATATGCCAAATGTGAAGACTGGTAGAGTTTGGAGAAAATAGACCTTGCCATTTGGGAGTTGTAGTTGTTGGGATTTATAGTTCACCCACAATGAAATAGCATTCTGAACCCCACCAATGATAGAATTGGACCAAACTTTCCACACAGAACCCTCATGGCCATCAGAAAATACTATGTTTTCTGATGGTCTTTGGTGACCCCTCTGACACTCCCTCACGACCCCAAGAGGGGTCCTGACCCCCAGGTTGAGAAACACTGATCTATCGACTTACACAGGCAAACTTCTTCCTCCACAAACAGCCATAGCTCCCACTACTCAGGAGCCACCAATGGCCCTCCCTCCAATGACGTTCCAATGTCCTCCACAATCACCATAATGTCCACCGCCCAAGTGAAGGCTTTCATACGGGGACAATTTCACCCTAGATTTTCTGTTTTTCCTCCACCACAGGCACCCCAGTGTTCCTTACTCTCTCCATTGGTGTGGAATTTGCATGACCTCACCCACCTATTCTCCCATAACCTTTTCCTATTATTTTCTATGGCACACAGCAAAAAGAGGAACTGATCAGCCACTGAACAGATTGGTGGGGTTTGGAGACAATTTACCATGATGTATAGGAGTTGTAGGTCCCGGGATGTATAGTTCACCTGCAATCTAAGAACTGCACACTGAACTCCACCAATGATGGTACACAGAACCCCCATGTCCAACAAAAAATACTGGAGGTGTTTGGGGTGATTTATAGGAATTGTAGTTCACCTACATCCAGAGCGCATGTGAACCCAAACGATGGGGACTTGGACCACACTTGGCATGCATACCCGATATGCCCACATTTGAATACCGGTGGGTTTTGAGGGGAATTGGCCAGTTGTGGGTACTGGGATTTGTAGTTCACCTGCAATCAATGAGAACTCAACATTTGTTGAGAGGTGATTAGATGTCCTTGTTTGTTTCCTCTCTGTTGTTATGCTGTTGTGATTTTAGAGTTTTTTTTAATAAGGGACATCTAATCACCTCTCAACAAAAGTTTGCTTTAGGCACTGTCAGGCCATTATATGCTAATCAAGTTGGTCAGTTGAAACATTCCCACCTAGCTCCAGCAGACAAGAGTCCTTTGTCCCACCCTGGTCCTTCCACAGATATATAAACCCATTTTCCTAGTTCCAACAGACCTCACTGCCTCTGAGGATGCTTGCCATAGATCCAGGCGAAACGTCAGGAGAGAATGCCTCTAAAACATGGCCATATAACCCGAAAAAACCTACAACAACCCAGTGATCCCAGCCATTAAAGCCTTCGACAATACAAGGTGGTGAGTTGAAACATTCACCCCTATCTCCAGCAGACAAGAGTCCTTTGTCCCACCCTGGTCATTATTCCACAGATATATAAACCCTTTTTCCTAGTTCCAACAGACCTCACTACCTCTGAGGATGCTTGCCATAGAAGCAGGCAAAACGTCAGGAGAGAATGCCTCTAGATCATGGCCATATAGCCCGAAAAAACCTACAACAACCCAGTGATTCCGGCCATGAAAGCCTTCGACAATACAGAGTGTCAACTTCTTCCGTTATGACTTCAGAAAACGTTTTCATCATTGGCAGAAACGTATCCAATGGTCTGGTGATTGTGCGGAAAAGTGAATAGTGGTCGTTAAAGAGCACATTCTCAGGATTATTTCTGCGTTTGATTTATTAAAATATCCCCACCCAAACCCAAGTAACGAAGGTGGAGGCATTACTTGTCATTCAACCCTCATACATCATCAAAATAAAAAGTCACTGGCTTGGGTCTCCAGCGTGAGAGCTTTTTACCGGCTGTGATGGAGGATGATTGCTATGGCCTGATTTTGCTTGCCGAGCGTCTGCTGGACGCAAAGAAAACGGCAATCGATAGTAATCAGCCGTGAGCGGTAGTTATTGTAAAGGGCCGTCAAAGTGTCAGGCGGAGCCGCGGGTGAGGAATGGGAACGATGCCGGCTTGCCATATTTATGGCCACAGAGCTGAAGTGTCACGGAGGAAGAAGAAGCCGCAAACGGGCCGAGAGCCGTGCCCGACTACGTCAGGATGGAAATATCCGCCTTAAGCAAGACATCCGCTTCTTTAACGCTGCGTACCATATTTTCATGCACGGCATGCATCGTCAACCACCTCATCCCAGTGTTTCTTTATACGATAAGCTGGCTAAGACCGATGGGATTCGGACGATGGAATCGGATAATGAGATGCGGAGGGTCTATGTTTATTTATTGGTTTTATTATTTAGTAATTTTTCTTCATGTTCATAGAATCCTAGAATCCAAGAGTTGGAAGAGACCTCCTGGGCCATCATCCATCCAACCCCATTCTGCCAAGAAGCAGGAATATTGCATTCAAAGCACCCCCGACAGATGGCCATCCAGCCTCTGTTTCAAAGCCCCCAAAGGAGCCTCCAACACACTTTGGGGCAGAGAGTTCCACTGCTGAACGGCTCTCACAGTCAGGAAGTTCTTCCTCGTGTTCAGGTGGGATCTCCTCTCTTGTAGTTTGAAGCCATTGTTCCATTGCGTCCTAGTCTCCAAGGAAGGAGTAAACAAGCTTGCTCCTTCCTCCTCCCTGTGGCTTCCTCTCACATATTTATACATGGCTATCGTATCTCCTCTCAGCCTTCTCTTCTTCAGGCTAAACATGCCCAGCTCCTTAAGCCGCTCCTCATAGGGCTTGTTCTCCAGACCCTTGATCAGGTTCGCAGCTTGGGTGTGATCCTGGATTCATCGCTGAGCCTGAAGCCCCAGGTCTCAGCGGTGACCAGGGGAGCATTTGCACAGCTTAGGCTGCACCCGTATCTTGGGAAGTCTTGGCCACGGTAGTCCACACTCTGGTTACATCCCGTTTAGACTACTGCAACGCTCTCTACGTGGGGTTGCCTTTGAAGACGGCCTGGAAGCTCCAACTGGTCCAACGTGCGGCAGCCATGATACTAACAGGAGCGGGACGCTGTACCAGCTCCACTGGCTGCCGATCTGCTACCGGGTTCAATTCAAGGTACTGGCATTGGCCTATAAAGCCTTAAACGGTTCCGGCCCAAGATACCTAACCGACCGCCTCTCGGCCTATGAGCCCACGAGGACTTTGAGATCTTCTGGGGAGGCCCTGCTCCTCACAGGCACGGCTGGCGGGGACGAGAGATAGGGCCTTCTCGGTGGTGGCTCCTCGGCTGTGGAACACCCTTCCCGTGGACATCAGGCTAGCCCCCTGCGATGGGATTCTGGAGACACATTCCGCAGGAAGTTAAAGACCTGGTTGTTTAAGAAGGCATTTGATCAAGAAGTGCAATGACTGGTAAATTGACCTAGGAATGGAACAACGGAAATGATATCGGATTGTGGCTTGACGATGAGACGATTCGGAATGAAGTAGAAATTTTGTAGTAATGTTCTTGTTTTGATAAGATGTTTTTCTGATAATGATGAATTGTGATTAGTTTGCACTATGTTTTGTAAATTGCACCTGTTTTTTTATGTTGTACACCGCAATGAGTCGCCCTTGGGCTGAGAATTGCGGTATATAAGCGCAGTAAATAAAATAAATAAATAAAATAAATAAATTTTAGTCGCCCTCCTCTGGACACATTCCAGCTTAGAGTCAATATTTCTCTTGAATTGTGGTGCCCAGAATTGGACACAATATTCCAGGTAAAGTGGTCTAAACAAAGCGGAATGGAGCATGGGGAGCATGACTTCCTTAGATCTAGACACTAGGCTCCTCTTGATGCAGGCCAAAATCTCATTGGCTTTTTTTGCTGCCACATCACATTGTTGGCTCATGTTTAACTTGTTGTCCATGAGGACACCAAGATCTTTTTCACATGTACTGCTGTCGAGCCAGGCATTGTCCCCTATTCTGTCCTTTTTCTACTGACATAAGAAAAGAAGTCCTTTTTTATTGTTTTTAATGTCCCTGGCAAGCCTGAGCTCATTTTGTGCTTTAGCCTTGCGGACCTTTTCCCTACAGGTGTTGGCTATTTGTTTGAATTCTTTTTTGGTGATTTCTCCCTTTTTCCACTTCTTGTGCATGTCTCTTTTGTGTTTTAGCACAGTTAGAAGTTCTTTGGACATCCATTCTGGCTTCTTTGCACTTGTCCTATTTTTTCTCTTTGTTGGCACGGTTTGCAACTGCGCCTTGAGTATTTCACTCTTGAGAAATTCCCATCCATCCGTAATTCCCTTGTCTTTTAGTATCTGTGTCCACAGAATTCTGCTCAGTGTTTCCTTCATTTTTTGGAAATCAGTTCTCCTAAAGTCCAAAATACGGGTTTGACTTGTCTTAGTTTCAGCCTTCCTTTGTACCTCAAATTGCAGGGTACCTCTCACATGCACCAGGTAGCAAACACAATATTCCAGGTAAAGTGGTCTAACCAAAGCAGAATAGAGGGGTGTGAGCTAGGCCTCATCATCCCCCATTCTGTATCTTTGCATTTCGTTTTTCCTGCCTAAGTGGAGTCTCTTGCATTTGTCTCCAGAATCCCATCGCACTGAACCATGGCAAAGGAGTGTCAGATCGCTTTTATTCTGCAGTGCAGATGCAATCTTTGTTTCTCGTCTTGGGGATGTGGAGGCACAGAATATGTTGCCGAAGACGGAGGACAGAGGACGCGAGAAAGTTCCTCACACGGTCTCTGTAATGTATTCTTCGACACGACTGGAGAGGCCGAGCGAGGCGCAAGGGCTTTGCGTGTGCATTTCATGAGATGAGCACAACAGTGGCTTCCGTGTGTATGTTTGGGATTATTTCCCAAGCATGAGGCTCCAGGGGAAAAAAAAAGATCTTTGAGCATGAAGCAGATTAATCGGGGACTAAGCTCCGGTGCGCAGCCTCCTCCACATCCGAGAGTCATTGGGAGCGACACCCAGAACTGGTTGCCGTGGAAAGAAATATCCATTGGATTCCCAAAGTGTGTTTGTTTACCAAGGAGAGAAACGAGCTGCAGAAAACACGGGAAGGAGAAACACACAGGGTTTGGATGAGATTTCTGAAACTGGTCTCTAGGAAATATGCTGAAACAGAGGGATCTTTGGACCATTGGATGGGGAATGTTGACCTTTCCAACTTTGCAATGCAATAATGGAAACACTCAAGATCCAACCATGTTGACCCTGTATTCCTATATCGTAGCAATATAATTTCATACACTGGCTGGTTTTCATTTTGATAGGAAACACCCAGCTTTGTAATTCCTGGCGGTGAAAGGCCAAAGACCTTGTGAAACTAAGGCTCTCGGGATTCCATATCACTGAGTCATAGCAGTTGAAGTGGTGTGAAACGGCATCAATTCAGCATCAATTCTCCCTGTTGTGCCACCTCTACAAAGTTCTGGAGAGACTTAGTTTGCATAGAATTACGGAAAAATAGACCCATGTCTGATTCCTTCAGGAAAGGCAGAAGCTGCACATCGCAAGTGCTGAACCTGACTCAGCACACAGAAGATGGCTTTGAAAGGCAGCAGATCACAGGAGTTGTCTTCATAGACCTGTCAGCAGCCTATGAGACTGTGAACCACCGCTGCCTCCTCCTGAGAAAAATGTATAATATCACAAAGGACGACCACCTCACCCGCCTCATAGGAAACCTGCTACAAAACAGGAGCTTTTTTGTTGAGTTCCAGGGCCAGAGAAGCAGATGGCGGAAACAGAAGAACGGCCTGCCTCAGGGGAGCGTGCTTGCCCCATCTATGTTCAACATCTACACAAATGACCAGCCACTGCCAGAAGGGACAGAGAGCTTCATCTATGCTGATGACCATGCCATTACTGCTCAAGCAGGGAGCTTTGAGATGGTCAAACAGGAGCTCTCCAAAGCTCTAGGTGCTCTTACTGCGTATGACAGGGAAAACCAGCTGATCCCTAATCCATCTGAAACACAGACATGTGCCTTTCACCTCAAGAACAGACAAGCATCCCGAGCTCTGAGGATTATTACCTGGGAAGGAATCCCACTGGAGCATTGCAGCGCACCCAAATACCTGGGAGTCACTCTGGACCGTGCTCTGACCTACAAGAAGCACTGCCTGAACATAAAGCAAAAAGTGGGTGCTAGAAACAATATCATACGAAAGCTGACTGGCACAACCTGGGGATCACAACCAGACACAGTGAAGACATCTGCCCTTGCGCTATGCTACTCTGCTGCTGAGTATGCATGCCCAGTGTGGAACACATCTCACCACGCTAAAACAGTGGAGGTGGCTCTTAATGAGACATGCCGCATTATCACGGGGTGTCTGCGCCCTACACCACTGGAGAAATTACACTGCTTAGCCGGTATTGCACCACCTGACATCCGCCGGGAAGTAGCAGCCAATAGTGAAAGGACCAAGGCAGAGACATCTCCAGCTCATCCCCTGTTTGGGTATCAGCCAGCATGTCAACGACTTAAACCTAGAAATAGTTTTCTAAGATCTACAGAGACAGTCGCTGGAACACCTCAGCAAGCGAGAGTCCAAAAGAGGCAGGCTCAAACCCAGAACTGATCGATGAGAGACTCCCCCCTGGGCACACAGAAGACTGGGCGACTTGGAAGGCGCTGAACAGACTGCGCTCTGGCACCATGAGATGCAGAGCCAACCTCAAGAAATGGGGCCACAAAGTGGAATCCACGACATGCGAGTGCGGAGAAGAGCAAACCACAGACCACCTGCTGCAATGCACCCTGAGCCCTTCTTCCACATGATGCACCAGGGAGGACCTCCTTGCGGCAACACCAGAGGCACTCCAAGAAGGGGACAGAGACTGCTCAAAGGACATCTAATCAACTACCAAGCTTGCAAACTCTGTGTTTTGTCTGTTTGTGTGTTTTGTTCTGTTAGAAATGTCATACAATGGCCTGGTTGCCCTGACACGACAAATAAATAAATAATGTTTGAGAGCAGTTGCTCCTTTTCATTTCACTCTATGTGAATACATTTAATTACACTGAAGGATATACCGAATATCATATGCTTTATGCTCCCTGAGTATTTTTTCCTGACATAGATTATTTTGTGTATTCTGACACCCTACAATTATTCTCCTGACGTTCCGCCTGCATCTGTGGCAGAGGGAGTGAGGTCTGTTGGAACTAGGGAAAAGGGTTTATGTACCTGTGGAATAATGACCAGGGTGGGACAAAGGACTCTTGTCTGCTGGAGCTAGGTGTGAATGTTCCAACTGACCACCTTGATTAGTATGTAATGGCCCTTTGATTGCCTTTTGTGTCTCGGGGAAGGAACCCCCATCTCGCTCAAAGGCCATTTTCTCCTATTCAGGGGGAAAATGGGAAATCAAAATTCATGGCGTGGGATACCCAACCCTCAAGCAATCAGCTCTGAAGAACAGGAGAGAAAATGAGAGGAGGGGAAATGCGTTGGCTGATTGCGTTTCTGAATCAGAAATTCTTGATCGGTCTTTTTGTTTAAAAAAGGAGACAATTTTGCACAAAGTGGACCCAATGTCCTTTTCCCTCGATGGCATTCTTTGGTGACTGCCGTTTCTCTCCATCTCTAACCATTTTCTTTCGGATCAAAGGATATCTATTCCCGGCCTGTGTTATTTCTATATTGTCGAAGGCTTTCATGCCCGGAATCACTGGCTTGCTGGGAGTTTTTTGGGCTGTGTGGTCATGTTCCAGAAGCATTCTCTCCTGACATTTTGCCTGAATCTATTACAGGCATCCTCAGAGGTTGTGAGTCTTGTTGGAAACTAGGAAAGTGGGGTTTATATATCTGTGGGATGATGCCCAGGGTGGGAGGAAGAAAGAACTCTTGTCTGCTTGAGGCACGTGTGAATGTTTCAATTGACCATCTTGATTAGCATTGAATGGCTTTGCAGCTTCAAAGTGTGGCTAGTTGCTGCCTGGGGGAATCCTTTGTTGGGAGGTGTTAGCTGGCCCTGGGAGAAAAAACTCTTGTCTGTTGGAGGTAGGGGTGAATGTTCCAATTGGCCGCCTTGCTTAGCATTGAATGGCCTTGCAGCTTCAAAGTGTGGCTGGTTGCTTCCTGGGGGAATCTTTTGTTGGGAGGTGTTAGCTGGCCCTGGGAAAAAGAACTCTTGTCTGTTGGAGGTTGGGGTGAATTTTTCAATTGGCCGCCTTGATTAGCATTGAATGGCCTTGCAGCTTCAAAGTGTGGCTGGTTGCTGCCTGGGGGAATCCTTTGTAGGGAGGTGTTAGCTGTCCCTGGGAGAAGGAACTCTTGTCTGTTGGAGGTATGGGTGAATTTTCCAATTGGCCACCTTGATTAGCATTGAATGGCCTTGCAGCTTCAAAGTGTGGCTGGTTGCTTCCTGGGGGAATCCTTTGTTGGGAGGTTTAGCTGGCCCTGGAAGAAAGAACTCTTGTCTGTTTGAGGCATGTGTGAATTTTCCAATTAGCCACCTTGATTAGCATTGAATGGCCTTGCAGCTTCAAAGTGTGGCTGGTTGCTGCCCGGGGAATCCTTTGTTGGGAGGTGTTAGCTGGCTCTGGGAGAAAGAACTCTTGTCTGTTGGAGGTTGGGGTTAATTTTTCAATTAGCCATCTTGATTAGCATTGAATGGCCTGGCGGTTTCAAGATCTGGCTTCTAAAATCATCGCAGTAAATAAAGAGCAACACTTCAAAGCAGGGGAAATCCTGACAAGAAGCAATCAGGGCCAGCTAATCACCTCCCAACAAAGAACTGCTCCAGGCATTACGATTTCTTTGCTTTTGTAATCCATGAGAGCTCTGGATAAAATCAACCGGTTCCTCTTGACGGCGTTCCAAGGCTCGTGTTTTGATGCCTCCCCTCCATATTTATTTACATCGAAACAGACCAACTCTCCATAAACTGTATCAAATGTGACTTCTGAGCAGGCGCTTCTCCTTAAGTGGGCCGTAAAGGAAAGGTTGTAAACGCCGGGCGTTTGGCTAGCAAACTGGAAGATGGAGAAGAGACAAGCCACACGATGACGGGCAGGATTTATTTATTTGTCGTGTCAGGGCAACCAGTCAATTGTATGACATTTCTAACAGAACAAAACAAACAAACAAACAGACAAAACACAGAATTTGCAAACTGGTAGTTGATTAAATGTCCTTTGACCAGTCTCTGTCCCCTTGGAGTGCCTCTGGTGTTGCCACAAGGAGCTCCTCCCTTGTGCATCATGTGGCAGGGCTCAGGGTGCATTGCAGCAGGTGGTCAGTGGTTTGCTCTTCTCCACACTCGCATGTTGTGGATTCCACTTTGTGGCCCCATTTCTTAAGGTTGGCTCTGCATCTCATGGTGCCAGAGCACAGTCTGTTCAGCGCCTTCCAAGTCGCCCAGTCTTCTCTGTGCCCAGGGGGGAATCTCTCATTTGGGATCAGTTCTGTGTTTGAGCCTGCCACTTTTGGACTCTCGCTTGCTGAGGTGTTCCAGCGAGTGTCTCTGTAGATCTTAAAACTATGTCTTGATTTAAGTCGTTGACGTGCTGGCTGATACCCAAACAGGGGATGAGCTGGAGATGTCTCTGCCTTGGTCCTTTCACTATTGGCTGCTACTTCCCGGCGGATGTCAGGTGGTGCAATACCGGCTAGGCAGTGTAATTTCTCCAGTGGTGTGGGGCGCAGACACCCCGTGATAATGCGGCATGTCTCATTATGAGCCACATCTACTGTTTTAGCATGGTAAGATGTGTTCCACACTGGGCATGCGTACTCAGCAGCAGAGTAGCACAGCGCAAGGGCAGATGTCTTCACTGTGTCTGGTTGTGATCCCCAGGTTGTGCCAGTCAGCTTTCGTATGATATTGTTTCTAGCACCCACTTTTTGCTTGATGTTCAGGAAGTGCTTCTTGTAGGTCAGAGCACGGTCCAGAGTTACTCCTCCCAGGGATTTGGGTGCGCTGCAATGCTCCCGTGGGATTCCTTCCCAGGTAATCATCCTCAGAGCTCGGGATGCTTGTCTGAAGAGCACATGTCTGTGTTTTAGATAGATTAGGGATCGGCTGGTTTTCCCTGTAATAGGCAGTAAGAGCACTTAGAGCTTCGTAGAGCTTCTGTTCTACCATCTCAAAGCTCCCTGCTTGAGTGGTGATGGCACGATCATCAGCATAGATGAAGTTCTCTGTCCCTTCTGGCAGTGGCTGGTCATTTGTGTAGATGTTGAACATGGATGGAGCAAGCACGCTCCCCTGAGGCAGGCCGTTCTTCTGTTTCCGCCATCTGCTTCTCTGGCCCTGGAACTCAACAAAGAAGCTCCTGTTTTGTAGCAGGTTTCCTATGAGGCGGGTGAGGTGGTCGTCCTTTGTGATATTATACATTTTTCTCAGGAGGAGGCGGTGGTTCACAGTCTCTTAGGCTGCTGACAGGAACAACAACATAACACTTTATTTGTATTCCTGTAAGAGGCAGTAAGGGTACCTAGAGCTTCGGAGAGCTTCTGACGGGCAGGATGGAGTGACATCTCTGCTTTTATTGGCAGCGACACTAAAGAGGAACCTGGATACGGCTTGGCCGGAATGTTACAGCAACTTGGGGGGGGGGGATTCTCCATCAGGCCCCACCATGAACGCTGAACCGTCTCTCTTATTCTTCCAGTTGTTGATGTATGTCTGGATTTTGCTCCTTGCTCCCTTCCAACTGGGGGGACTTCTCCTAAGAGACTGGAGGGAAACGAGGCCCAGTCAATTCATCACAAAGCGAAATGAGGCTGGTTGCACGGGAGGGCGTTGCATGAGGTTGTCAGGGCGCATCAGTGCTGCTTAGTGGAGCGTGGGGCCTGCAATTTGTAGGGCTTTGAAGGTCTGTCAGCCAGGCGCAAGGGGGGCAGCCCTTGATAGATTTGTCAGAGCGAGGGAGCTTGGGAACGAGAACCAGCGTGGTGCATTGGGGCGGGGACAGGACTAGAGCATGTGCGCACAGGAATACATGTATGCACGTTTGCTGAGTTTAGGGGGAAAAGATGCCTATGAAAGAAAAAACCTTCAATGCAATTCTATTATCAGCTTCCAATGGAGATCAACCACAAAGCCATGCTGGAAGATCTAGATGTTCCTAAACAGAACATTTCTCTAGGAACATCTAGATCCTTCTTTCATCAGCTTCCATGGAGATCAACCACAAAGCCATGCTGGAAGATCTAGATGTTCCTAGACAGAACATTTCCCTAGGAACATCTAGATCCTTCTTTCATCAGCTTCCAATGGAGATCAACCACAAAGCCATGCTGGAAGATCTAGATGTTCCTAAACAGAACATTTCCCTAGGAACATCTAGATCTTTCCATGCAATTCTTTTATCAGCTTCCAATGGAGATCAACCACAAAGCCATGCTGGAAGATCTAGATGTTCCTAAACAGAACATTTCTCTAGGAACATCTAGATCCTTCTTTCATCAGCTTCCATGGAGATCAACCCCAAAACCATGCTGGAAGACCTAGAAGTTCCTTAAGAGAAACTTCTCTAGGAAGATCTAGGTCCTTCAATGCAATTCTTTTATCAGCTTCAAATGAAGATCAACCACAAAGTGAGACCTAGAAGTTCCTCGTGAAGCATTATTTGGGTTAAAAACAATTGCAATTACTTTATATATACTGTATCTAGATATTCCTAGATAAATGTTCTCTTTAGGAACATCTAGGACTTCCAGCACGGCTTTGTGGTTGATCTCCATTGGAAGCTGATAAAAACATTGCATCGAAGGATCTAGATCTTCCTAGAAAAGTGTTCTCTTTAAGAATTTCTAGGTCATCCAACATGGCTTTGTGGTTGATCTCCATTGGAAGCTGATGAAAGAAGGATCTAGATCTCCCTAGAGAAGTGTTCTCTTTAAGAACTTCTAGGTCATCCAACATGGCTTTGTGGTTGATCTCCATTGGAAGCTGATGAAAGAAGGATCTAGATCTCCCTAGAGAAGTGTTCTCTTTAAGAACTTCTAGGTCATCCAACATGGCTTTGTGGTTGATCTCCATTGGAAGCTGATGAAAGAAGGATCTAGATCTCCCTAGAGAAGTGTTCTCTTTAAGAATTTCTAGGTCATCCAACATGGCTTTGTGGTTGATCTCCATTGGAAGCTGATGAAAGAAGGATCTAGATCTCCCTAGAGAAGTGTTCTCTTTAAGAACTTCTAGGTCATCCAACATGGCTTTGTGGTTGATCTCCATTGGAAGCTGATGAAAGAAGGATCTAGATCTCCCTAGAGAAGTGTTCTCTTTAAGAACTTCTAGGTCATCCAACATGACTTGGTGGTCAACAGTTTAGAAGCTATTTGCCCTCTAACACCAAAATAAATATAAGCACTGTTTAAACCAGTCAGTTCCTGTTATCAAGACATCCACTGTTTGAGCGTGGTGAGATGTGTTCCACACTGGGCATGCGTAGAGTAGCAAAGTAGCACAGCGCAAGGGCTGATGTCTTCACTGTGTCTGGTTGTGATCCCCAGGTTGTGCCAGTCAGCTTTTGTATGATATTGTTTCTAGCGCCCACTTTTTGCTTGATGTATTTTTGATGTATATTGGGTGTTTGTGCCAAAATTGGTCCAGTGAATGAAAATCCATCCTGCATATCAGATATTTACATGACGATTCATGACAGGAAAAAAATGAGTTCTGAAGTAGCAACGAAAATAATGTGATGGTTTGGGGTCACTAACACGAAGAACTGTGGTAAGTGGTCGCAGCATTAGGAGGGTAGAGAACCACCACACTAATTGAAGCTTCTGGGCTGTCTTCAAAGGCAGTCCCACATATAGAGCATTGCAGCAATCCATACGAGGTGTGACTAAGGTGTGGACCGCTGTGGCCAAGTCTGGCTTGCCGGACTGCAATGCCCACGATCCCATAACAGAGAGATATGGTGTCAAGCTGCATTAATTCTGCAATGTAAACGCGCCTGGATTCATTGGGGGAAGGACTCCTCCCTTGATATTCTTGGCTTGCTGCAACAGGATCTTGGGAGAGAGAGAGAGAAAAAACACAGATGTTATGTTAGCAACCTTCCTGCTATTTGGATAAGGTAGTAATTAAGTATTCAGTGCCACCCGCTCGCTCGTTCTCTCCCTTCTAATAATTGCTCAGCAAGTGTCAAGTGTCGGATTTGACAAGACAAGTAAATGGGCTTAAAAGGGGGAAATTGCTTTCTTTTATATTCTCTTTCTCTCTCTGTGTGAGATATATATATATATATATATATATATATATGAAAAAGGAAAGAAGGAGGAGATTGTATCAGAGCAACCGACAAAGACAGGCACACTAAAAACTACTCACTTAAGGGAACACACACCTACAAGAAGCAATGCCTGAGTATCAAGCAAAGAGTGGGCGCTAGAAACAATATCATGCGAAAGCGGACTGGCACAACCTGGGGATCGCAACCAGACACAGTGAAGGTGTATTTGAGTGAAATTTGCAAATGCTAACCAAGGGGCTTTGAATGAAATTAACAGCAAAAGAGAAACATGCCCTTTCTCTGTAGAAAATGTTTTTGAGAGACAAGATGTGACATGTAGAAGTCATACAAAGTTCAAGCCTACATAGGAAGTAGTTGTATTGTGGTTAAGTTCAAAGGTTGTGGTTAAGCGCAGAGTCTGCAGGTACAAGAAGGTACTTTCCATCAAAAGGTCAAGGAAGAGAGCTGGAAAGAGAGTACTTTCAATGACCTATTACTTGAGTATAAAAGTCAGCAGAAAAAGAGGAGGGGCGCGGCAGTCACTTGAAGGGTAGCATCTGCGTATGCTGCCAGGCTGTCCGTCTTCTTCATGAAGAAACTAAAATAAACCTTGTTTTTTGATCTTTTTTGGGACTGTCTCCTTCCTTACGTATTCCCGTGATGTGGACCTAAGAAGACCCAATTTAGGGTCTCTAACAAAGACATCTGCCTTGCTGCTAAGTATGCATGCCCACTGTGGAAGCGCGCTTGCTCCATCCATGTTCAACATCTACACCAATGACCAGCCACTGCCAGAAGGGACAGAGAGCTTCATCTATGCTGATGATTGTGCCATCACCGCTCAAGCAGGGAGCTTTGAGATGGTTGAACAGAAGCTCTCCGAAGCTCTAGGTGCTCATACTGCCTACTACAGGGAAAACCAGCTGATCCCTAACCCATCTAAAACACAGACATGTGCCTTTCACCTTAAGAACAGACAAGCATCCCGAGCTCTGAGGATAACCTGGGAAGGAATCCCACTGGAGCATTGCAGCCCACCCAAAAACCTGGGAGGAGTCACTCTGGACCGTGCTCTGGCCTACAAGAAGCACAGCCTGAACATCAAGCAAAAAGTGGGCGCTAGAAACCATATCATACGAAAGCTGACTGGCACAACCTGGGGATCACAACCAGACACAGTGAAGACATCTGCCCTTGCGCTTGGCTACTCTGCTGCTGAGTACGCATGCCCAGTGTGGAACACATCTCACCACGCTAAAACAGTGGATGTGGCTCTGAATGAGACATGCCGCATTATCACGGGGGTCTGCGCCCTACACCACTGGAGAAATTACACTGCTTAGCCGGTATTGCAACACCTGACATCCACCGGGAAGTGGCAGCCAATAGTGAAAGGACCAAGGCAGAGACCTCTCCAGCTCATCCCCTGTTTGGGTATCAGCCAGCACGTCAACAACTTAAATCAGACATAGCTTTCTAAGATCTACAGAGACACTCGCTGGAACACCTCAGCAAGCGAGAGTCCAAAAGTGGCAGGCTCAAACCCAGAACAATGGCTGATACCAAATGAGAGACTCCCCCCTGAGCACACAGAAGACTGGGCGACTTGGAAGGCGCTGAACAGACTGCGCTCTGGCACCACGAGATGCAGAGCCAACCTCAAGGAATGGGGCCACAAAGTGGAATCCACGACATGCGAGTGCAGAGAAGAGCAAAGCACTGACCACCTGCTGCAATGCAACCTGAGCCCTGCCACATGCACAAGGGAGGACCTTCTTGCGGCAACACCAGAGGCACTCCAAGGGGCCAGAGACTGGTCAAAGGACATTTAATCAACTACCAAACTTGCAAACTTTGTGCTTTGTTTGTTTGTTAAAAGTGCAATACAACTGTTTGGTTTACTCCTGACAGGATAAATAAATAAAGTAAGGGAACAGACAAGGACTCCTCCACCAAAGTGGAAGGGAATCATATCCAGCAGGCAAATGCAGGCTTTGGGGGGTGTTCCTGGCATCCTAGCTGCCCTCCTCTCTGGAGAAATGGGTTGCCGCATCCTTTCTTGAGAAGCGAGGCTTTTCCGGGAATGTTTGGAAAGGAGGGGTCCCAACTGGGGAATGGGGGGCGGCAGGGGAGGAAGCATCGCCCGGCTCTTCCTCCTGCCAAGAAGAAGACAAGAGGATGGTTAATGAGTTCCCACAAGACTGGAAGAAGAAGAGGAGGAAGAAAACCTTGCAAAAGGCACCGTGCATCCCCCCCTCACCCCACTAGCCCTGTAACTCTCCCCCCTCCATGATCGATAAGTTAAAACTGAGGAAAAGAGAAGGAGATAGACAGTGGCCACAAATGAGGGGAAATTCTGCAGCTCAAGTTCTGTTTTGCTGTTTACTCATTCTGTCTCTGTGGATTCAGCCATTCACAGCTTGCAAATACAGGCTGGGCATCCCTTATCAGGGATCCTGAAATCTATGGAATGTCTCACTGGTTGACTTCATGTCTTCATGTTGGCAAAGGTTCATGCCTCACTGGTTGACTTCCATAGCCAACTGGTTGGTCATTGGTAATGTCAGAGGAGCCGGGGCGGGAAGTTTGAACTCTGGGTTTTCAAAAATTGTATAAATATGCCTGCATCACTGTGCTCCTGCATGCTTGTGGTGGAATTATTCCTACAATGCATCCGATCTCAGCTGAATCGCTAATAAAGACACCTCGATTGCTGAACTTCTTCCGCTTTGGTGAGGATTTATTATTTAATTATTTTTGCTGCTGAAATTGGCTTCGCTGGCCTCACCAAGGTTCCAGGACTCTTTTTGGTGCGGTCCTCAGGATCTCCTCGGCTGGGGAGATCCTCCTAAAAGCAGCTCGATATCATTTGGCGACCACGAAGGGACACCCGCGCTAAGTCCGGCGTCAGTAATAGGTGGACCTTCCAGCAGTTCCGGCTTACTCTCATATGAGCATTGTTTTACATCACAGAATGATTTGGAAATTCGGTATGACATGGAGAATGGACAGGTATTGTATTGAGATGGATTTGCACATCCGAAGGGGACTTTGACTGTGGGAATGGGGCTCCTCTTTGATGTCGCATCTCCGTACCTTCTCCACAGGGTGCCTTGGACCCCCTCTTGCTTCACAATCTTCTTCACATAGCTTTGCATCTTCATCAGGAAAGTTGCACCTTGCCTTGGCCTTCAACCACGTGGTTGCGGGCACAAAGGCCTGGCCGAAGCCTGTGAGAAGCCACTAATCCAAGCCTCGGAGGCCTTCCCCCACCCTGGGTCCAATTACGGGGCATTAATCACCTTCACGGTGTCAGTTCTGTCTTCTGCGTTTGCATCCTACAAGGCCAAGGATGTTTTATTTATGCGAGAGTGGAACAACATTGATTAAAATTCCCTTTGGAAAGGGAAGGAGGGTGTCCGCGTCCTAATTACTTTCTCCTCCGAAGCGCCTCCGAGCCGTATTTTAAGGGCCTGGGTCCGGATGCACAGCTCAGCACTCCTTCCCGTTGTCGGGAAGGGTGGAAGGGGACAGATATTGTTTTAATCTCCTTCGGAAAGATAATTGCTTTCTGATTTTTCCACGCCCCTCGCTGGGCCCTGTGATGGATTTCCTGGGGAAATTGCTTTCCGTGTCTCATGTTGGTGGAGACAGGACGGGGCCTGTGTCATTGCGGCGAGGCAGTGATGGACCTCCAAATGAGATTTCACGGCCTCAAATCAGATTATTGCGAGGGTTTCCATTACCCCAGAGTAAAAGAAGTGGACAGGCACCGACAATAGCAGAGGACAGCGTTTATTTATTTCCTGCATTTCTACCCTACTCTATCTCATAGAATCCTAGAATCCTAGAGTTGGAAGAGACCTCCTGGGCCATCATCTAGTCCAACCCCATTCTGCCAAGAAGCAGGAATGTTGCATTCAAAGCACCCCTGACAGATGGCCAAACAGCCTCTGTTTCAAAGCCTCCAAAGAAGGAGCCTCCACCACACTCCGGGGCAGAGAGTTCCACTGCTGAACGGCTCTCACAGTCAGGAAGTTCTTCCTCATGTTCAGATGGAATCTCCTCCCTTGTAGTTTGAAGCCATTGTTCCATTGCATCCTAGTCTCCAGGGAAGCAGAAAACAAGCTTGCTCCCTCCTCCTCCTCCCTGTGGCTTCCTCTCACATATCTATACATGGCTCTCATCATGTCTCCTCTCAGCCTTCTCTTCTTCTGACCAATTTGTGTAGCTTGCTGTTGACCTTTGCAGCCTGAAAGACAGTTGCATCTGTCAAGTAGGAAATTTAGGTACCGCTTATGCGGGGAGGCAAATTTAATAATAATAATAATAATAATAATAATAATAATAATAATCTTTATTTATACCCCGCCACCATCTTCCCGATGGGGACTCGGAGCGGCTTACATGGGGCCAAGCCCAAACAACATATTACATCAAATAAAACCAAACCATGTGTTGCAACTCAGAGTAAGCTTCATCTTGCTTCCAAACACCACCACACAAGAACTGTAGTTTTATAGTTTATTGAGGAAAAAGTCCAAGTCAAAATAGAGAATAAGCACTGCAAAGTTCCAAAGATTTGGGTTAAATGCAGAATATAGTTCCAAAGATCTTCAGGTAAAAACAAGAGGCACAATCTTATAGGCAAAGTTCAAAACAGAGTCCCAGGTACAAGCAATAAAACAATTGCCCCAAGAATCCCAATGCAAGAAATCCCAATGCAAGAAAGCGTGCTGCTTTCCAGGCTAAGGTTATTCCATGAAGCTTTCAGGCTAATAAACTATGTTGCACTGATGCTTTCCCTCCATTTGCAAGAAGCCTAAATACCTTTCTAACATGAAAACATTATGCTCTCACCAACATGAAAGCATTGCGATGACCTTTCACCGAGCTGGCTTCTTGTCTGCCGGCCAGGCAAGAACTCCGCCTGACCCGCAAATCAAGACGAGCCTGCCGGGTCAGGTCACTATCAAGGCTTTCTGCACTTTCAGTATCAGCAAGGGAAGGAGGCAAATGCCTCCCCACCTGTTCACTATCTCCTTCGTTAAAATTCTTTTCTTCTGAGAACCGCTGTGTTGACTCTGTTGCACTGTCTGTGGGAGCCTCAGAAAAAGACCTAGAAGCAGGCCCAGACATCTGAGGCACAGAAAAAGATCCAGGAATCTGAATCCCATCATCTTCAACATCAGAGAACATCTCAGCCACAACACCATGAACAACAAGCAACATCATCAAAAGGAAAAAAATATATGAATAAAATAACAAAATAACATTACAATAAACAATAAACAGAAGCGTTGAGGGGAGCAATAGTGTTGGAAGAGCCAGGTTTTAAGGTTCTTTGTAACTAATTTAACGAAATAATTCCATATATAGCCCTCTCTATATTTAATTATCAATATCAAGGAGACCGATGATATTCCTGAATTTAGGGGTCTCTTGGGAGAAGGCTTCAGCAAGCGACGTTGGATTTCCATTCCTAATAGAGTCAGCAACGCTTTTGCTCTGCTTTGCTCTTGGTCCAAACTGAATTATATCAAATAGGACAGGAGAAAAAATAACATTGTTTGGTGCGCTTATTATTGGTATCTGTGTTCTCTCGTGAGCACAATGAACTTCTGGGTGGATGGAAAGCTTGTATTTAAAAAGTCAGAGAAAAAGAGATCGAAGGGAAGAGCGTGTTTTTGAGGCAAGTTGATATGAAATTGTGTTTTAGGAAGAAATGGACACAAAATAAATATGGTTGTTTGTGGGGCCCTCTAAAAGCTTTAAGACACAACTCAAGTCCACCTAAATCATTGTTTCTCAACCTGGGGGTCGGGACCCCTGGAGGGGTCGCGAGGGGGTGTCAGAGGGGTCGCCAAAGACCATCAGAAAACACAGTATTTTCTGTTGGTCATGGGGTTTCTGTGTGGGAAGTCTGGCCCAATTCTGTCACTGGTGGGGTTCAGAATGCTCTTCGATTGTAGGTGAACTATCCATCCCAGTAACTACAACTCACAAGTGTCAATGTTTATCTACCCCAAACTCCACCTGTGTACACATTTGGGCATATTAAGTATCTGTGCCAAGCTTGGTCCAGATCTATCATTGTTTGAGTCTAAAGTTCTCTCTGGATGTAGGTGAACTACAACTCCCAAACTCAAGGTCAATGCCCACCAAAGCCTCCAGCATTTTCTGTTGGTCAAGGGAGTTCTGTGTGCCAAGTTTGGTTCAATTCCATCATTGATGGCGTTCAGAAGGCTCTTTGATTGTAGGTGAACTATAAATCCCAGCAACTACAACTCCCAAATGACAAAATCAACCCCCCGCCCCAACCCCACCAGTATTAGACTTGGGTGTATTGAGTATTTGTGCCAAATTTGGTCCAGTAAATGAAAATACATCATATATTTACAGTACAATTGATATCAGTAGCAAAATGAGAGTTATGAAGTAGCAATGAAAATGGTCTTATGGTTGGGGGTCACCACCACATGACGAACTCTATTAAGGGGTCGTGGCAAAAGGAAGGTTGAGAACCACTGACCGAAATGGTATTTCCTGGATCAATATGCAAAACTCAAATGGCGCTTTGTTTTCCCCTCTCCCATTTTGCAGTGTATTTCTCTTCTTTTTTATGCTTATGAAAGATGTACGAGGATAAAATGCACATGCTTGTGAAAATAACGTTAACAACGAATGAAAATGCAACGTAGTCGAGATTTGCTTTCAATGGCGTGCCATGTCTGCTACGTCTCGGACCCGCAGGCACAGACTGTCAGACGTATTTGACATTTCTCTCTATCTGGACACCCTTGGATACTTTACGAATCAATCGTCCATAAAGGAGGTCGTTAGAACAGTAACGGAAATGACAGGTAATTGAGAATTAGGACACAAACAATCCTGTTCACCAGGTCGTTGGTATAGTATAACTCATATACAATGCAATTGTAAAATACAATACAATTGTATAAGTAATGTAAGTGGAATAATATATAATACAATTGTGTATTGCAGTGTTTCTCAACCTGGGGGTCAGGATCCCAGGGGAGGTCGCGAGGGGCTCTCAGAGGGTTTGCCAAAGATCATAGAATCCAAGAGTTGGGAGAGACCTCCTGGGCCATCATCCAGTCCAACCCCATTCTGCCAAGAAGCAGGAATATTGCATTCAAAGCACCCCTGACAGATGGCCGTCCAGCCTCTGCTTAAAAGCTTCCAAAGAAGGAGCCTCCACCACACTCCGGGGCAGAGAGTTCCACTGCTGAACGGCTCTCACAGTCAGGAAGTTCTTCCTCATGTTCAGGTGGAATCTCCTCTCTTGGAGTTTGAAGCCATGGTCCCATTGCGTCCTCGTCTCCAGGGAAGCAGAAAGGAAGCTTGCTCCCTCCTCCTCCCTGTGGCTTCCTCTCACATATTTATTATACATGGCCCTCATGCTGTCTCCTCTCAGCCTTCTCTTCTTCAGGCTAAACATGCCCAGCTCCTTAAGCCGCTCCTCATAGGGCTTGTTCTCCAGACCCTTGATCATTTTAGTCGCCCTCCTCTGGACACATTCCAGCTTAGAGTCAATATCTCTCTTGAATTGTGGTGCCCAGAACTGGACACAATATTCCAGGTAAAGTGGTCTAACCAAGGCGGAATAGAGCATGGGGAGCAGGACTTCCCTGGACCTAGACACTAGGCTCCTATTGATGCAGGCCAACATCCCATTGGCTTTTTTTGCCAGCACATCCAATGTTTAACATGGCTCATGTTTAACGTTGTCCACGAGGATCCTCTCACTTCTGCAGGAGTCTACCATTGTGTACCATGCAGCTGTGGACAAGAAGTCTCCAGGGGGACCACCAAACGCAGCCGCAGAATGGCCCAGACACGCATCAAGGAACATGAAAGGCACTGCAGACTACTTCAACCAGAGAAGTCAGCCATAGCAGAGCACCTGAGGAACCAACCTGGACACAGCATATTATTTGAGAACACAGAAATGCTGGACCACTCTCACAACCACCATGTCAGGACTACACAGAGAAGCCATTGAAATCCACAAGAAGCAGGTGGACAATTTCAACAGAAAGGAGGAAACCATGAAAATGAACAAAATCTGGCTACCAGTATTAAAAAAACTCTAAAATTACAACAGCAAAACAACAGAGAGGAAACAAACAAGGACATCTAATCACCTCTCAACAAAAGATTGCTCCAGGCACTGTCAGGCCATTATATGCTAATCAAGGTGGTCAGTTGAAACATTCACACCTAGCTCCAGCAGACAAGAGTCCTTTGTCCCACCCTGGTCATTCCACAGATATATAAACCCTTTTGCCTAGTTCCAACAGACCTCACTCCCTCTGAGGATGCTTGCCAGAGATGCAGGCGAAACGTCAGGAGAGAATGCCTCTAGAACATGGCCATACAGCCCGAAAAAACCTACAACAACCCATCGTGCTTGCTGTTTTTCTTGGAAGACGACTGCCAAGATGAGAGCCATGATTGACCACCTCTGCCCTTTTGTGGTGGTTGGAGTTACCCGCTCTCCCTGGCCCATAATAAAAGTTCTTAGGGATGGCGCGTTGCTCAGGGCTTTACCTCTCCCCTCTTCTACGGACCACGCGGACTAATAAACATCGTGTTCTACGGCTGTTAAGACCCGTAATGGCGCTGTTTAACCCCCGGCCTTTGCCTAATGGGTTGTGAAGCCCGTTCCGAGCTGCCAATCCCTTCCCTCCTCTCATTGTCTTTCATTAAAGGAGGCATCAATCATTAACCAGTTGGAGCCAAGGGGGACGAAAGCAAGTCCGGTGGAAGCAACCTTTGGATTTGGGAGAGCGCTGGAAATAAATAAATAAGATGAGACAAGAGTGAGCGGTCCTTGAGGTGGGACCAAACGGAGATAGACTAGAGTTGGAGTCCCATTGGACGTTCGTCCCACTCAAGGACATTGGACTTCTTTCTTACTTACTTACTTCAGCGGTTCTCAACCTGGGGGTCGCAACCCCCTGGGGGGTCGTTTGGCCATTTCAGAGGGGTCGCGAGGCCACCTCCTTAGGCCCCACTCCCAATGCTGCGCCCAGCCGAGGGCTCTCCTCGCGAGGAGTTAGTCATGGGAGTTCTGTGTGCCAAGGTTTGTTCCACTCCATCGTTGGTGGAGTTCAGAATGCTCTTTGATTTTAGGTGAATTATAAATCCCAGCAACTACAACTCTCAAATATCGAGGTCTATTTTCCCCAAATCACCACATTTGGGTATATGATTTGTGCTAATTCTGGTCCAGATCTATCATTGTTTGAGTCCACAGTGCTCTCAGGATGTAGGTGAACTACAACAAAAGGTCAGTGCTCACCAAACCCTTCCAGTATTTTCTGTTGGTCGTGGGAATTCTGTGTACCAAGTTTGGTTCAATTCTATCGTTGGTGGTGTTCGGAATGCTCTTTGATTGTAGGTGAACTAGAAATCCCAACAAGTACAACTCTCAAATGACAAAATAAATCCTCCCCAACCCCACCAGTATTTAAATGCGGGCATATTGGGTATTTGTGCCAAGTTTGGTCCAGTGAATGAAAATACATCTTGCATATCAGATATTTACATTACGATTCATAACAGGAGCAACATTTCAGTTATGAAGTAGCAAGAAAAATAATGTTATGGTTGGGGGTCACCACAACATGAGGAACTGGATTAAGGGGTTGCGGCATTAGGAAGGTTGAGAACCACTGACTTAGGTGATCCCTCATAGTCCGAGGATGATGGTCCTCCAAGTGTAGTATCCTGGCAGTGGGTCCATAGGTAATTGTGGAGCCCTACTCTTGACCTGCATCTTCTCCCACAGTGAGGGCATCGTTTTCCAAGGTAGAAGGCAGTTTCGGTTGGGGTTGGCTTGATGCGCCTTCCTATTGGCACATTTCTCTCTTTCACCCCCCATTCGTGCCTCTTCAATTTCCGCAGCACTGCTGGTCACAGCTGACCTCCAGCTGGAGCACTCTAGGGCCAGGGCTTCCCATTTCTCAGTGTCTATGCCACGGTTTTTAAGGTTGGCTTTGAGGTCATTTTTCAATCTCTTTTCCTGTCCACCAACATTCCGTTTTCTGTTCTTGAGTTCGGAGTAGAGCAACGGCTTTGGGAGACAGTGGTCGCGCATCTGGACAATGTGGAGTTGATGGCGGCGGACCATTGCTTCAATGCTTCTTCCAGCACGCTGACATTTCCCCACCTGTCTTCCCGAGAGATTTGCAAGATTTTCTGGAGGCAGCGCTGATGGAATCGTTCCAGGAGTTGCATGTGATGTCTGTAGACAGTCCACGTCTCGCAGGCATATGGATGGCCCATGAGGTCTCTTTGATTCTATAATTGATGTTCCATGGAAACCAAGAGAACTTTGTCAACAGGCAGATCCCACAGGAGGAAAGCTGGCCCCATATCTCAAGAGAGATATTGACAAGCTAGAATGTGTCCAGAGGAGAGCGACTAAAATGATCAAGGGTCTGGAGAACAAGCCCTATGAGGAGCGGCTAAAGGAGCTGGGCATGTTTAGCCTGAAGAAGAGAAGGCTGAGAGGAGATATGATAGCCATGTATAAATATGTGAGAGGAAGCCACAGAGAGGAGGGAGCAAGCTTGTTTTCTGCTTCCCTGGAGACTAAGACGCGGAACAATGGCTTCAAACTACAAGAGAGGAGATTCCATCTGAACATGAGGAAGAACTTCCTGACTGTGAGAGCCATTCAGCAGTGGAACTCTCTGCCCCGGAGTGTGGTGGAGGCTCCTTCTTTGGAAGCTTTTAAACAGAGGCTGGATGGCCATCTGTCAGGGGTGCTTTGAATGCAATATTCCTGCTTCTTGGCAGAATGGGGTTGGACTGGATGATGGCCCAGGAGGTCTCTTCCAACTCTTTGATTCTATGATTCTATCCCTCTGATCCCGAGACTCAAGTCCAGTCAATGCCATGGAAGCATCCTGACTCACCGCCTCCAAAGAAGGCATGTGCCCAACTCTCAGCAGGCAAGGTCATGCTCACAGGATTTTGGGACCAGCATGGAGATGGATGGATGGGTTTCCTAGCAAAGGGGACAAGGATCACTGGGGCAGACTACTCATGTGCTTCATGGCTGTGGAAATTGCATGAGACCATCAAACCATGTGGTATGCTCCCTAAAGGTGTCCACCTTCTGCAAGGCAATGCAACCCTTCGCAACTCTCCTGTTGCCCAAGTGGAAGAAGCATGCTCCAGTGGCTTTGAAATTCTGCCTCCTTCCCCCGATTCGCCCGCCCTCCCACCATCAGACTTCCTATCCTTTTTTTGCCCTGACCCTCAAGAACTTTGGAGGAATTGAACTTAGTTGAAAGAGGTTCCCCGTCCCTTGGAGAAGAGGTTGTAAACAAGTTGATATCCCTGCCGGGTGCTTGTTGGGACTTTGGCCTGGCTTTGAACTTTGGCCGGTTGTTTTCTTCCTTGCAACGCAAAAATAAACCATTTTGGTTTGGAGCAAAGACCCATTCGCCCTTCCTGTGTCCCGTGACCGGGAGAGACACATAGTTAGCTGAATTTATCACAACAGGATCAAAAGAGGCTGCATTGAGCAATCCTGGCCATAATAATAATAATAATAATAATAATAATAATATCCACTACAACAGCCGGCAGAGTGTCTGCTGTGGATTCATCTTGTTGTGTTTCTAATAATAATAATAATAATAATAATAATAATAATAATGATAATGATAATGATAATGATAATGATGAGAACTCATGACCAAACCAAAGTCACAACATCGGTTATAGAACTCCAGTATGCCGATGATAATGTCATCTGTGCACATTCAGAAGAAGACCGACAAGCCACTCTAAACACCTTCGCAGAAGCATACAAGAAGCTCGGCTTGTCATTGAACATCGAGAAAACCAACGTGCTTTTCCAACAGTCACCGGTCAATCCCTTTCCAATGCCAGAAATACAACTTAATGATGTAACATTAGAAAATGTGGACCATTTCCGCTCCCTTGGCAGGCACCACTCCACAAATTCAACATCGACACCAAAATACAATACCACCTGAGCTCTGCAAGTGCAGCATTTTTCCGAATGAAGCAGAGAGTGTTTCAGGACCGGGACATCTGTAGGGATACCAAGGGGCTTGTCTATAAAGCTATTGTCCTCCCAACCCTGGTATACGCCTGAGAAACGTGGACTGTCTATAGACCTCACATGGAACTCCTAGAACGATTCCAGCAGCGCTGCCTCCGGAAAATCCTGCAAATCTCTCGGGAAGACAGGCGGGGAAACGTCGGTGTGCTGGAAGAAGCAAAGACTACCAGCACTGAAGCAATGGTCCTCTGCCATCAACTCCGCTGGACCGGCCACACTGTCCGAATGCCTGACCACCGTCTCCCAAAGCAGTTGCTCTACTCCGAACTCAAGAACAGAAAACGGAATGTTGGTGGGCAGGGAAAGAGATTGAAAGACGGGCTCAAAGCCAAACTCAAAATCTCTGGCATAGACACTGAGAACTGGGAAGCCCTGGCCCATGAGTGCTGCAGTTGGAGGTCAGCTGTGACCAGCAGTGCTGCAGAATTTGAAGAGGCATGAATGGAGGGCGAAAGAGGGAAATGTGCCAAGAGGAAGGCGTGTCTGGAAACGGATGCCCTCACTGCGGGAGAAGATGCGGGTCAAGAATATTTATTTATTTATTATTTATTACTGGTACTTTTACCCCGCCCTTCTCAACCCCCGGAGGGGGACTCAGGGCGGCTTACAAAAAAGGCAGAATTCGATGCCTATACATAATAATACATAGTATACAAAAATATAAAAGAACAATATACAAAATGTAATTAAAACGATTATCACAATAAAACATCAACAACTGGTACCTAAGACATTGTATAAACATCATATAAAAACATCATATAAAAGTCATTCTTATAATCAGCGTTTCGTTTCCAGAGTTCCACATGACCAATCCGTTAGTCATTTCCTAGCCATCAATGGAGTTCTTCTTTATTTACCCACTTGTCCAAATGCCTGGTCCCAGATCCATGTTTTTAGTTTTTTCCTGAAAGAAAGGAGCGTAGTTGCAGATCTGATTTCCCCGGGGAGAGAATTCCATAGGCGGGGGGCCACCACCGAGAAGGCCCTGCTCCCCGTCCCCGCCAATCTCACCTGTGATAGAGGCGGGGTCGAGAGCAGGACCTCCCCAGAAGATCTTAGGCTCCGGGGTGGGACGTAGAGGGAGATCCGTTCGGACAGTCGGAACCGTATAGGGTTTTGTAGGTCAAAACCAGCACTTTGAATTGTGCTCGGAACTGGATCGGCAGCCAGTGGAGCTGACACAACAGGGGGGTGGTATGCTCCCTGTATGACGCCCCGGTGAGCAATCTGGCTGCCTCTCGCTGGACTAGTTGGAGTTTCCGAGCAGTCTTCAAAGGCAACCCCACGTAGAGTGCGTTGCAGTAGTCTATACAGGATGTAACCAGAGCGTGGACTACCGTGGCCAAGTCAGACTTCCCAAGGTACGGGCGCAGCTGGCGCACAAGTTTTAATTGTGCAAAAGCTCTCCCGCCACCGCTGAGACCTGGGCTTCCAGGCTCAGCGATGAGTCCAGGATCACTCCCAAGCTGCGAACCTGCGTCTTCAGGGGGAGTGTAACCCCATCTAACACAAGCTGTAACCCTATGCCCTGTTCGGCCTTACGACTGACCAGTAGGACCTCTGTCTTGTCTGGATTCAATTTCAATTTGTTAGCTCTCATCCAGTCCGACACAGCGGCCAAGCACCGGTTCAAGGTCTGGACAGCCTCCTTGGTGACAGGTGAGAAGGAGTGACAGATTTGGACATCATCTGCATAGAGATAACATCTTAGTCCGAAACTCCGAATGATCTCTCCCAGCGGCTTCATGTAGATGTTAAATAACATCGGGGACAAGATTGAACCCTGTGGGACTCCACACAACAACGGTTGTGGGGCCGAACAGGTGTCACCCAATAACACCTTCTGGGACCGTCCCTCAAGGAAGGATCGGAGCCACTGCAATGCAGTGCCCCCGAGCCCCATGTCCATGAGGCGCCCCAGAAGGATACCGTGATCGACGGTATCGAAGGCCGCTGAGAGGTCCAGCAGAACTAACAGGGACACACTCCCCCTGTCCAGTTCCCTGCGCAGATCATCTACCAAGGCGACCAAGGCTGTCTCAGTTCCATGTCCCGGCCTAAAGCCAGACTGTGCCGGATCCAGATAATCAGTGTCTACCAGAAACCCCTGGAGTTGTGTTGCCACCACACGTTCCATGACTTTGCCCAAGTAGGGGAGATTGGAAACTGGCCGATAGTTGTCGAATTGAGTGGGATCCAGTGATGGTTTCTTCAACAGCGGTTTTATAATAGCTTGTTTTAAGCTCGCTGGAAACTCTCCTTTCTGTAAGGAGGCATTGACCATCACCTTCACCCACCCTGCCCTTGTTTTAAGCTCGCTGGAACTTTTCCTTCCTGTAAGGAGGCATTAACCATCACCTTCACCCACTCTGCCAAACCCCCTCTGGCTTCCTTGATCAGCCAGGAAGGGCAGGGGTCTAGGATGCATGTGGTGGGTCGCACCTCTCCAAGGATCCTGTCCACATCCTCAAGCTGAACCAATTGAAACGAATCCAACAAAACTGGACAAGCAGATGCTCTCGTTACATCCCCAGAGACTGCCGTTAACATGACGTCAAAACCCGACCGAATCCGCTCAATTTTATCCGCGAAGAATCGAGCAAATGCTTCACAGCGAGCCACCGAGTTGTCTGAGGCCTCGCTTTTTGGCGGGTGTAACAGACCCCTGACAACTCGGAAGAGCTCAGCTGGACGATTTTTCACAGATGCAATATTGGCTGCCAGAAATGTTTTTTGCGCCGCCGCTATTGCCACTTCGTAGGACCTTAAAAAGGTCTTCAGAAGTGTTTGAGCTGGTTTGGTGGGGTTCCGGCGCCACACGCACTCTAGCCTCCTCTTTTCTTTCTTCATCGCTGCCAGCTCCTTAGTGAACCAAGAGGCTGGTTTAGCTCGGCTATTTGAGAGGGGGCGTTCCGGAGCGATTGTATCAATGGCCCTGGTCAACTCACTGTTCCAGCGAGTGACCAGGACATTGACAGGATCGCTAGCCAAGGAGGTGGGGGAATCCCCAAGAGCCATCAGGAGTCCATTTGGATCCATAAGTCTCCTGGGGCGGACCATTCTAATGGGTCCACCACCCCTGCAGAGGTTGGGAGGCGCAGTTAGTCTAAACCTGATCAAGTGGTGATCGGTCCATGGCAATGGAGCGATGGTCAGCTCCTCCACCCCGTCACCCCCATCCCATCCTTGAGAAAATACCAAATCCAATGTGTGCCCGGCACTATGGGTGGGACCAGATATTAGTTGGGACAGGCCCATGGTTGCCATGGCGGCCATGAAGTCCTGAGCCGCACCGGAAAGAGAGGCCTCAGCATGGACATTGAAATCTCCCAGGACTAAAAGCCGTTGGGAGCTCAACGCCATGTCCGAGACCACTCCTGCTAGCTCAGGTAATAGGGCTCCACAGTCACTTACGGACCCACCACCAAAACACTGACCCTGGAGGACCACCCTACTCGGACTACGAGGGATCACCTAAGCAAGTAAAGTCTACTTATGTGAAAGAGTGCCTCAAGGAAGAGGGAGAAGGCTTGCTTTCTGCTTCCCAGGAAACTAGGACTCAATGGAGCCGTGGCTTCAAATTACAGGGAAGGAGATTCCACCTGAAGATTAAGAAGAACTTCCTGACTGTAAGAGCTGTTCAGCAGTGGAACTCTCTGCCTGGGAGTGTGGTGGAAACTCCTCCCTTGGGAACTTTTAATCAGAGGCTGGATGGCCATCTGTTCAGGATACTTTGATTGTATTGTCGAAGGCTTTCATGGCCGGAATCACTGGGTTGTTGTAGGTTTTTTTCGGGCTGTATGGCCATGGTCTAGAGGCATTCTCTCCTGATGTTTCGCCTGCATCTATGGCAAGCATCCTCAGAGGTAGTGAGGTCTGTTGGAACTAGGAAAAAGGGGTGTGGAATGACCAGGTTGGGACAAAGAACTCTTGACTGCTGGAGCTAGGTGTGAATGTTTCAACTGACCACCTTGATTAGCATTCTGATTGCCTGACAGTGCCTGGGGCAATCTTTTGTTGAGAGGTGATTAGATGTCCTTGTTTGTTTCCTCTCTATTGTTTCGCTGTTGTAATTTTTGAGTTTTTTTTAATACTGGGAGCCAGATTTTGTTCATTTTCATGGTTTTCTCCTTTCTGTTGAAATTGTCCACATGCTTCTTGTGTATTTCAATGGCTTCTCTGTGTAGTCTGACATGGTGGTTGAGAGAGTGGTCCAGCATTTCTGTGTTCTCAAATAAAGGACATCTAATCACCTCTCAACAAAAGTTTGCTCCAGGCACTGTCAGGCCATTATATGCTAATCAAGGTGGTCAGTTGAAACATTCACCCCTAGCTCCAGCAGACAAGAGTCCTTTGTCCCACCCTGGTCATTCCACAGATATGTAAACCCTTTTTCCTAGTTCCAACAGACCTCACTACCTCTGAGGATGCTTGCCATAGATGCAGGCGAAACGTCAGGAGAGAATGCCTCTAGAACATGGCCATATAGCCCGGAAAAACCTACAACAACCCAGTGATTCCGGCCATGAAAGCCTTCGACAATACATTCACACCTAGCTCCAGCAGAAATTGTCCAAATGCTTTGATGGTGCTTTTCCTGCATGGCAGGGGTTGGACTAGATGGCCCACGTGGTCTCTTCCAACTCGCTTATCCTTAGAGGCCACTGATCTCCAAATATTACTGATCTGAAGGACCTGGACGACCACCTTTTCCCCCTTCCAGCTTTATTCCAGCATCCTTTTCCATCCATGGATGCGTCCAGAAATATTGCATTGAGGACATTTTTAAGAGATCAGAGAGCTTGGATTGTTTAGGTTTTATTTGCAGACAAAAGAAAATGATATAATTAGGGATGGGGGCGCTTGGGGGCTTTGCAAATGCTCCAAAATAAGACTGGGGGCTTCTTGAAGCCTGTGGGCAATCTTGCCTGGTCTCAGAGCCCCTTCTTTCCCGTTCCCTGCCACGGATGGGCTCCTTGCTCATGTATTTTCCTCTCTTTAGCCCGAGCAAGGAGGTCTCCATCTTGTTTTAGGGGCGTCCGGGGAGCCATTCAATCAGGGAAAGCTTACACTGCGCTCAGTTCATCTTCATACGGCCAAGCCCACGATTATTTTACGAGGTCTCGGGAGAAGGATAAAAAGCTCCTGCCTTCCAACAACGGGTTGTATATCACAGGAGGGAGGAACTACATTAAATACCGCCGTTTACACCCTGCATAGCTCCGCAAAAGGAAGGCATTTCAATGGAGATCGGAAGTGCTAATCCACAAAACTGGCAAGATGAGCTTCACCTTCACAGCCATGCCAACACCTATCCTTTATCCCTGGTACAAAGCGTGAAAGTTGTGCAGGACTTTATCATGTAACCCGGCATTGAAATATATTTTCAAGATTATCTATTAGGCTTGTGCATTTTGAGTAGCCTGGCTGCCGAATGTTGGACTAGTTGCAGCTTCCAGGCAATCTTCAAAGCAACCCCACACAGAGAGTGTTGCAGTGGTCTATACAGGATGTAACCAGAGCCTTACATCCTGTATAGATGTGCATCTAGATCTGGCCCATTGGTGGCAATGGGGAATTTAGGAGGCCCTGCTTTCCAATCCTTTCCAGTCCTTTCCAATCCTGGGAGCCTGACTCTGCACGTGCAGCATTTTCCCGAATGAAGCAGAGAGTGTTTGAGGACCGGGACATCCGCAGGGAGACCAAGGGGCTTGTCTATAAAGTAGAGCAACCACTTTGGGAGACGGTGGTCAGGCATCCGGACAACATGGCTGGTCCAGCGGAGTTGATGTTGGAGGACCGTCGCTTCAATGCTGGTGGTCTTTGCTTCTTCCAGCACGCTGACGTTTGTCCGCTTGTCTTCCCAAGAGATTTGCAGGATTTTCCGCCTGAGCTCTGCGAGTGCAGCATTTTCCCGAATGAAGCAGAGAGTGTTTGAGGACCGGGACATCCGTAGGGAGACCAAGGTGCTTGTCTATAAAGCTATTCCTCCCAACCCTGCTCTATGCCTGTGAGACGTGGACTGTCTACAGACGTCACATGCAACTCCTGGAACGATTCCATCAGCGCTGCCTCCGGAAAATCCTGCAAATCTCTTGGGAAGACAAGCGGACAAACGTCAGCGTGCTGGAAGAAGCAAAGACCACCAGCATTGAAGCGATGGTCCTCCACCATCAACTCCGCTGGACTGGCCAACGTTGTCCGGATGCCTGACCACCATCTCCCAAAGCAGTTGCTCTACTCTGAACGCAAGAATGGAAAACAGAATGTTGGTAGACAGGAAAAGAGATTTAAAGATGGGCTCAAAGCCAACCTTAAAAACTCTGGGATAGACACTGAGAACTGGGAAGCCCTGGCCCTTGAGCGCTCCAGATGGAGGTCAGCTGTGACCAGCAGTGCTGCAGAATTCGAGGAGGCACGAGTGGAGGGTGAAAGAGAGAGATGTGCCAGGAGGAAGGCGCATCAAGCCAACCCCGACCGGGACCGCCTTCCGTCTGGAAACCAATGCCCTCCTCACTGTGGAAGAAGATGCGGGTCAAGAATAGGGCTCCACAGCCACATACGGACCCACAAGGAAACCCATCATGGAAGACCCTCTTACTCGTCCAATGAGGGATCGCCTAAGTAAGTAAAGAATCCTGGGACCCTTTCCTTTCTTCCCTTCAAGGGAGCCTAGGTTTCATCAACCAGGTTAAGGAACCAGGCACAGCTTGCCCAAAACACATCGCAGCGTTCTTCAGTTCCGACTGGCTCAAGAGGCAGAGCTCACAGGGAAACCCCGTGCGAGTAGCATGTGGCGGCCTCTTTGCACGTCCCATGATGCCAAATAGGGGACGAGGAGCCGTGATCGGCTGTCACGTGGTCCTGTTACAGATGGAAAAATGTGATGCCTGGGCCCTTGCCGTTATGGAGATCTGACCAAGCCCAACTGACCGAAGGGTGCAGACCATTCCGAATCCATGCCCAAGCCTACTCCCTAAGATCTGATCCATATAAACCTGACCACTAAGGATCCTGATGCAATCCTTTCCCCCTAAAAAGTGAGGTAATAATAATGCCAGGCTCAGAACCTTGATGCAGTTGATGTCACAACCATCGGCCTGTGATGGAGTTACAACCCAGAAACTCACCTGCAATCCCAAAAGTCAGCGAGAAAGCCTCGTTCCCAGGTGAATTCTCCCCGCTCCATCTGTGATGGAGGACGCGCTCTTCCCTTTCGAAGTCCAGAAAGCAATGCTCGTTTCCAGAGCGGGAACTGGACGTTGTTCCAAACCAGCAGAAGGAGGGTTTCTGGAGGGAATCGCCCACAAATAGTTTGTAGGAATTGTCCAAAGACATGGCCAATGAAACGGACGAGGAGCCCCTGACGCCCGAGGTGAGTTCCTTCAAGGCCCCAAATTATTACGGACCGGGGGGTGGTCTACATGGGCGAAATATATTGCATAATCCATAATGCTCCTGAGGATTCAAATCTAATTTACCGTAGATCAGTGTTTCTCAACCTTCCCAATGCCGCGAGCCCTTAGTAGACTTCCTCATGTTGTGGTGACCCCCAACCATCACATTATTTTCGTTGCTACTTCACAACTGTAGTTTTGCTCCTATTATGAATCGTCATGTAAATATATGATAAGTGGACCAAATTGGGCACAAATATCCAATAAGCTCAAATCTGAATACTGGTGGGATTGAGGGGGTGATTTTGTCATTTGGGAGTTATAGTTACTGGGAGTTATAGTTCACCTACAATCAAAGAGCATTCTGAATCTCCACCAACGAAGGAATTGAACCAAACTTGGCACTCAGCACTCCCATGACTGACAGAAAATACGGGAAGGGTTTGATGGGCATTGACCTTGAGTTTGGGAGTTGTAGTTCACCTACACCCAAAGAGCACTGTAGACTCAAACAATGATGGATCTGGACCAAACTTGGCACAGATACTTAATATGCCCAAATGTAAATACTGGTGGAGTTTGGGGAAAATAGACCTTGACATTTGGAAGTTGTAGTTGCTGGGAGTTATAGTTCATCTACAATTAAAGAGCATTCTGAACCCCACGAATGATAGAATTGCACCTCAATTCCCACACAGAGACCTCCATGACCAACAGAGAATACTGTTTTCTGATTGTCTTAGGTGACCCCTCCGCCACCTCCTCATGACTGACCCCCCGAGGGGTCCCGACCTCCAGGTTGAGAAACACTGCCGTATATACTCGAATATAAGCCGAGCCGAATATAAGCCGAGGGACATAATTTTACCACAAAAAACTCGAGTATAAGCCAAGGGTGGGAAATGCAGCATTTATGGGTCAATTTCAAAATAAAAATAGATACCAATTAAATTACATTAATCGAGGCATCAGTTGGTTAAATGTTTTTAAATATTTACATAAAACTGTAATTCAACATAAGACTGTCCAACTCTGATTCAACCATTACTCTAACCTTCTTCAATGTAAATATGCTTATGTATCCTTCCAATAATAATAAATAGAGTAAAATAATAATAATAGTAATAATAATAATAGAATAAAATTGTGCCGTCCGCCCAGACGATATAAAACATAAAACTGCGACGTGCTTTTCTCTATATCTGAGTGAACTGCAGGTGTCTGTATTGAGAAGCTTGAGATACTCAGCAACTGAGACTACTCAGTCCCCCAGGACTAAAATTGCATTTCCGATGCTTATAAGTGCTTAGCAAAAGGGACTGGGCTTAGCACAGCGGGTTAAACCGCTTCGTTGCAGAAAATCAAAAGGTTGACAGTCCAACTCCGGGTCGGAGTGAGGAGTTGACCATCAGCTCCAGCTTCTGCTCACCTAGCAGATGGAAAGCAGAAATGTGAGTAGATAAATAGGTACCGCTTTAAGCGAGGAGGCAATAAAGGTGCCCATAAGGACATTGGGAGGATGTCTACGGAAGTTGGAGTGACAGCTCCCCGCTGTGGCTTAAGCGGCTGAGGAGGGAAAGCAAAGGGCTTGAGGCTGTTCAGAATGGTGGGAGTTGGAGTCCAAAACCCCTGGAGGGAGGGCCCAAGTTTGCCCATGCCTCGTATAGATGCACCCCAGGAACTCTATCAAGTCTATAGAACTGAGGATTGCTTTTTCCATTTGTTTTGGCTTCGGGATCCTGTGGCGGCAGAAAAAGCCAGAGAGCGCTCGGCACCGTATTCGAAATCCATTCAGTCTGTTTGCCTGGGGAACCAAGAAGGTAGGTCCAAAGTAGCTGAGGCACAGAGTCAAAGCAAACATAAGATCGTATTGTCAAAGGCTTCCATGTCCAGAACCACTGGGTTGCTGTGAGTTTTCCGGGGTACCTGGCCATGTCCAGAAGCATTCTCTCCTGACGCTTCGCCCACATCTATGGCAGGCATCCTCAGAGGTTGTGAGGTCTGTTGGAAACTTGGAAAATTGGGGTGTATATATCTGTGGAGCCCCCAGTGATGCAGTGAGCTGCCGAGCTTGTTAACCAAAAAGGTCACAGGCTCAAATCCGGGGAGCGGCATGAGCTTCCTCTGTCAGCCCCAGCTTCTGCCAACCTAGCAGTTCAAAAACATGCACATGTGAGTAGATCAATAGATACTGCTCTAGCAGGAAAGTAATGGCGCTCCATGCAGTCATGCCGGCCAAATGACCTTGGAAGTGTCTATAGACAACGCCGGCTCTTTGGCTTGGAAATGGAGACGAGCACCACACCCCAGAGTCAGACACGACTGGACTTAAATTCAGGGGAAACCCTTTACCTTTACTGTATTAGTGGAATAATGTCCAAGGTGGGAATAAGAACTTTTTGTCTGTTTGAGTTAGGTGTGAATGTTTCAATTGGCCACCTTGATTAGCATTTAATGGCCTAACAGTGTCAAGGTCTGGCTTCTTACTGTCTGGGGCAATCCTTTGTTGGAAGGCGATTAGCTGGCTTTGATTGTTTCTTGTCTGGAGTTCCCCTGTTTTTGAATGTGTTCTTTATTTACTGTTATGATTTTAGAGGTTTTTTAATACTGGTAGCCAGATTTTGTTCATTTTCATGGTTTCCTCCTTTCTGTTGAAATTGTCCACATGTTTCTTGTAGATTTCAATGGCTTCTCTGTCTAGCCAGATATGATGGTTGTGAGAGTGGTCCAGCATTTCTCCAATGTTCTCCAATAATAATCTGCTGTGCCCAGGTTGGTTCCTCAGGTGCTCTGCTCTGGCTGACTTCTCTGGTTGAAGGAGTCTGCCATGCCTTTCCTGTTCCTTGATTCATGTCTAGGCAATGCTGCTGCGTGTGGTGGTCCCTCTGGAGACTTCTTGTCCACGGGTGAATGGTCCACGGGAGACTCCTTCAGAAGTGAGAGGATCCCTCTTGTCCTTTGCTGAACGGAGCATTGGTTGGATTTTCTTGGTGGGTCTGGAGATAGTTTGTAGGTTGTGTTTCTTCATCAACTTCCCAATGCAGTCAGTGGTTCTCTCCCAACACCTCCCAACAAAGGATTCCCCCAGGAAGCAACCAGACAGGCCTTGAAACTGCAGGCCATTAAATGTTTATCATGGTGGGACATTGCAACATTCACACGTGCCTCAAGCAGACAAGAGTTCTTTCTCCCACCTTGGACATTCCACAGATAGATAAAACTCACTTAGTTTCCAACTGACCCCTCAACCTCTATCTGTTGGAAATTAAGTGAGTTGTTGTAGGTTTTTTCGGGCTATATGGCCATGTTCTAGAGGCATTCTCTCCTGACTTTTCGCCTGCATCTATGGCAAGCATCCTCAGAGGTAGTGAGGTCTGTTTCAAGTAGGAAAAAGGGTTTATATATCTGTGGAATAATGTCCAGGGTGGGACAAAGGACTCTTGTCTGTTGGAGCTAGGTGTGAATGGGTTGTTGTAGGTTTTTTCAGGCTATATGGCCATGGTCTAGAGGCATTCTCTCCTGACGTTTCGCCTGCATCTATGACAAGCATCCTCAGAGGTAGTGAGGTCTGTTGGAACGAGGAAAAGGGGTTTATATATCTGTGGAATGACCAAGGTGGGACAAAGGACTCTTGTCTGCTGGAGCTAGGTGGGAATGCTTCAACTGACCACCTTGATTAGCATGGCCTGGCAGTGCCTAGATCAATCTTTTGTTGAGAGGTGATTAAATGTCCCTGTTTGTTTCCCCTTTGTTGTTGTGCTGTTGTAATTTTAGATTTTTTTAATACTGGGAGCCAGATTTTGTTCATTTTCATGGTTTCCTCCTTTCTGTTGAAATTGTCCACATGTTTGTGTATGTCAGTGGCTTCTCTGTGTAGTCCGACATGGTGGTTGTTGGAGTGGTCCAGCATTTCTGTGTTCTCCAATAATCTGCTGTGTCCAGGCGGGTTCCTCAGGTGCTCTGCTATGGCCGACTTCTCTGGTTGAAGGAGTCTGGCGTGCCTTCCATGTTCCTTGATGCGTGCCTGGGCCATGCTGCTGCGTGTGGTGGTCCCTCTGGAGACTTCTTGTCCACAGTTGCATGCTACACAATGGTAGACTCCTGCAGAAGCGAGGGGAACCCTCTTGTCCTTTGCTGAACGGAGCATTGGTTGGATTTCCTTGGTGGGTCTGGAGATAGTGTGTATGTTGTGTTTCTTCCTCGGCTTCCCTCTGCGGTCAGTGTTTCCCTTGACGTCTGGCAAGAACACTTTTCCTTTGGGTGGATCTCCGTCTTGACTCTCGTGGGTTATGAGAGAAGCAGTGGGCGGGGTCATGCAAATTCCACACCAATGAAAAGAGTTAGGAACACTGAGGTGCCTGTGGTGGAGGAAATACAGAAAAGCTAGGATGAAACTGTCCCCCTTTGAGAGCCTTAACTTGAGTGGTGGGCAGTGTGGTGTTTGTGGAGAACATTGCCAGGCCTCTTGGACATGTTCTTGGTGCCCTCTATAACCTGGAGTGTCATTGGAGGGAGGGCCATGGGTGGCTCCTGAGTTGTGGGAACTAGAGCTGTTTGTTTGTGTAAGTCGACACCCCAGCCACACACACTCATATGTATTTTCATTTTTATTATTATGTGTTGACCTAGATCTTTCCCTGGTTTCTTACCCAAGTACAGATCTCAGGCTTCCATTGCATTGAGTGGTGCCAAACTGCATTAATTCAACAGTGTAGATGCGCTCCGTCTTGTTTCCTAGAACCAAGTGGGTGAGCTTCTAGATGGCCGCTTTGATGGGCTGCATGTAGCCCCAAAGGGTTGCCAATGGCATGGGAAGCTGGCCACCCCCTGGTTTGTTTGTATACGCTTGGTTGGAAATGCCAGGAGGCAGCTGAAGTGTCTCTCATTAAATACAGTTCTAGTCGGCAGGTTAGGAAGTTGCAACGGACGGCTTGTGATGGAAGCGACATTCTGGCAGGAGGTTTGGGGTCCGATCCTTGCCAAGATCACTCCGTAATATGCAGCGTGTGCTTCCTCACAACGTGAGGATCGTTCCTTGCTCCTCGTTCCTTGCTCCTTCCTAATGCCGCAACCTCTTAGCACGGGTCCTCCTGCTGTGGTGACCCCCAACCATGACATTGTTTTCGTTGCTACTTCATAACATTGCCATTTTCCTACTGTTATAAATCATAATGTAAATTTCAGATATGCAAGATTTATTTTCATTCACTGGACCAAACTGGGCACAAATACCCCATGCACCCACATGTAAATGCTGGTGGAGTTGGTGGAGGATTGACTTTGTAATTTGGGAGTTGTAGTTGCTGGGATTTGTAGTTCACCTCTAATCAAAGAGCATTCTGAACTCCACCAGCGATGGATTTGAACCTAATTTGCCACAGAACTCCCATGACTATTAGAAAACACTGGAAGGGTTTGGTGGGTATTGACCTTGAGTTTGGGAGTTGTAGTTCACCTATTTCTGCCAAACTAGCAGTTCGAAAATATGCAAATGTGAGTAGATCAATAGATACCGCTCTGGCGGGAAGGTAACGGCGCTCCATGTGGTCATGCTGGCCACATGACCTAGGAGGTGTCTACGGACAACGCCGGTTCTTCGGCTTAGAAATGGAGATGAGCACCACACCCCAGAGTCAGACATGACTGGACTTAATGTCAGGGGACAACCTCTACCTTTACCGTTGTAGTTCATCTATATCCAGAGAGCACTGTGGACTCACGCAATGGTGGATCTGGACCAAACTTGGCACAAATACTCCATATGCGCAAATGTGAACACCGGTGGAGCCTGGGGAAAATAGGCCTTGACTTTCGGGAGTTGTAGTTGCTGGGATTTATAGTTTACCTACAATCAAAGCACATTCTGAACTCCACCAACCATAGAATTGGCTCAAACTTCCCACATGGAATCCCCATGACTAAAAGAAAATACTGTGTTTTCTGATGGTCTTTGGCAACCCCTCAGACACCCCTTCGTGACCTCCTCAGGGGTCCCGACCCCCAGGTTGAGAAACACTGGTTTTAGCCTTCCAACTACTGCGTGGACCACCGGCTCAAAGTTTCCGCCTGAAAGAACTATCCAAGGTGCTAAAACGTACCCCTCTCCAATATGTATAGTACCTTGGATAGTTCACTGAAACCTTGGGGTAAAACCTAATGTGGATTCATATTGGGATCTGGGTCGCATCTAGAATTAATGCAGTTTGGCGCCCCTTTAGCCGCCATGGGTCAGGGAGCTATAGTTTGTTGAGGGGCACCAAGATCCTTGGGCAGTGAAGATTCAAGACTTTGTAAAACTACAACTCCCAGAATTCCATAGCACTGAGCAAAGGCACTAAGGTAGACTCAAGCTACTTTAATTCCACAGTGTAGATGCACCCTGGGTTTGGGTGCAGGGACTCCGCGAATGGCCATCTATGGCAGCATTTCTCAACCTGGGGGTCGGGACCCCTGGGGGGGTCGTGTGGGGGTGTCAGAGGGGTCACCAAAGACCATCAGAAAGTAATATTTTCTGTTGGTGATGGGGGTTCTGTGTGGGACATTTGGCCAATTCTGTCAGTGGGGTTCAGAGTGCTCTTTGATTGTAGGTAAACTACAAATCCCAGCAACTACAACTCCCAAATGTCAAGGTCTATTTTCCCCAAACTCTACCAGTGTTCACATTTGGGCATATTGAGCTTTCATGCCACATTTGGTCCAGATTTATCATTGTTTGAGTCCACAGTGATCTCTGGATGTTGGTGAACTACAACTCCCAAACTCAAGGTCAATGCCCATCACACCCTTCCAGTAATTTCTGTTGGTCATGGGAGTCCTGTGTGCCAAGTTTGGTTCCATTCCAGGTTGGTGGAGTTCAGAATGCTCTTTGATTGTAGGTGAACTATAAATCCCAGCAACTACAACTCCCAAATGTCAAGGTCTATTTTTCCCAAACTCCACCAGTGTTCGCATTTCGGCATATTGAGTATTCGTGCCAAGTTTGGTCCAGATCCATCATTGTTTGAGTCCACAGTGCTCTCTGGATGTAGGTGAACTACAACTCCCAAACTCAAGGTCAATGTCCACCAAACCCTTCCAGTATTTTCTGTTGGTCATGGGAGTCCTGTGTGCCAAGTTTGGTTCAATTCCATCGTTGGTGGAGTTCAGAATGCTCTTTGATTGTAGGTGAACTAGAAATTCCTGCAGTTACAACTCCCAAATGACAAAATCAATTCCCCCGCAACCCTACCAGTATTCAAATTTGGGCATATCGTGTATTTGTGCCAAATTTGGTCCAGTGAATTAAAATAGACCTGCATGTGAGATATTTGCTTGACGATCCATAATAGTAGCAAAATTACAGTTATGAAGAAGCGAACGAAAGTAATGTGATGGTTGGGGGTCACCACCCCATGAGGAACGGTATGAAGGGGTCGCGGCATTAGGAAGGTTGAGGACCACTGATCTATGGACTCTGACTGGTGGTAGATCCAATCTGCTTTCCCACCTGAGGGTCTCCTTCCAAAGCCAAGGCAAGAGTTAAAATACATCTCTCTCTCTCTCTCTCTCTCTTTCCCTCCTTGACTTGCAAATGAAGGAAGGGACGGAGACCCTTTCAATCATCTTTTCATTAGCGCCTCATCTGGCTCCATCGACCCGGCGTGGTCCCCAAGAGCTTTGCAAAGGGGTCTCGCCTCTAATTCAAAGGGTTGGCAGTCTCTTCGGAGCATATTGGCGAGGTTTTCCTTTTTTTAACCTGTGCCGTCACCCAGCAAAACACGGAATAAAAGGGATAAAAGGGTTTGGAGCGGAATGCATCCCATATGTGTCGGAGAATGGAGGAGAGGAGGAGGCGATGTGGGGTGTGTGTTCCCAAACCTAAGGAATAAACACAGGGGCGGCTGTGAGTTTTCCAGGCTGTATGGCCATGTTCCAGAAGCCATCTCTCCTGACGTCAGAGGGAATGCTTCTAGAACAGTGGTCCACACTTTGGTTACATCCCGTTTAGACTACTGCAACGCCCTCTACGTGGGGTTGCCCCTGAAGACTGCCCAGAAGCTGCAGCTAGTCCAATGCTCGGCAGCCAAACTACTAACGGGTTCTGGGTACAGGGAGCACACCACTCCGCTGTTACACCAGCTCCACTGGCTGCCAATTAGCTTCCGAGTACAATTCAAAGTGCTGGTGTTAACCTATAAAGTCCTAAATGAACGTATTCTCCCCTATGAACCATCAAGATTATTAAGATCGTCTGGAGAGGCCCTGCTCTCGGTCCCACCGGCCTCGCAAGCGCGTCTGGTGGGGACGAAGGACCGGGCCCTTCTCGGTGGTGGCCCCGCAACTCTGGAACTCTCTCCCACCGGAGATCAGAACCGCCCCTTCTATCCTGATTTTTAGGAAAAAGGTGAAGACGTGGTTATGGAAACAGGCTTTTGATGAGTGAGACAACACCCTAAGACATGGAAGATGATGTATAATTGTTTTTTAGTATGACGACTGACCACTGTAGTTTTGGATATATTTGTTGTTTTAATGTGTTATTGTAATATGATGTTTTTACCGATTGTATGTGCTTTTATGGTTGGAAACCGGTCTGAGTCCCTCAAAAGAGGTGAGAAGGTCGGTGTATAAAACTCTGAAATAAATAATACATAAATAAACAGTGTTTCTCAACCTGTGGGTCCCCAGACGTTTTGGCCTTCAACTCCCAGAAATCCTAGACGACAGAGCCGGATGAGATCCCTTCCAGTCTGGCTTCCGTGTGAGGCATGGGACAGAGACTGTGCTGGTCTCCATCACGGATCACCTTCAATGCCAGCTTGACCAGGGCAGGCCGGCGGCCTGGAAGTTCAAGGAGAATGAATCCAGCCTACAATGAGTTCTCATGTGCCATGGATCAATGCTAAGTCGCCGTTTGGGAAGGCACGACCACTCTTTGGTAGGCAGAGAAGGCTCAGGACCTTGTCAAACTACAACTCCTAGAATCCCGTTGCACTGAACCATGGCAAAGGGGTGTCAAAATGCAGTGTAGATGCAATCCCTTCCAGTCCGGCTCCCGTGTGGGGCACGGGACAGAGACTGTGCTGGTCTCCATCACGGATCACCTTCGATGCCAGCTTGACCAGGGCGGGTCAGCGCTGCTTGTGTTCTTGGATCTCACAGCCGCATTGGACACAGTCGACCACAAACTCTTGACCCACCACTTGGTCGTTGCTGGAGTCGGGGGGGGGGGCTTTGAATTGGCTCCCCTCCTTTCTTCACAACCGTGGACAGTGAGTGGAGAGGGGAGGCCTGGTCTCTGAGAGGTCCCCTCTATCTCTCTTGTGGGGTCCCTCAGGGGGCCATTTTGTCAGAGAATTTGGGGGTATATGTGCAGCGGAAGAGGTTGCTAGATCAACAGACACAAAAATCAGGACTCTGCAGTTTTACAGTTACAAATAACACAAAGTTTACTAAGCACATCTACACATGTCCATTCTTAGCGGGCTGTAATCAGGAACTACAAAGCACAGCATAAACAGTTTCGGAACATCTGCTTATCAGACCTCTGGCTGTAACCGGATCCTCCTCCTACTTCCCACAGCCAGAGAACATGTTATCTCACTTCTGTCAAGGTTACATTTTCTCTGCTTCTCACAATATTTCTAATACACAATTCAACAGCATAATAGAATCCATCTTGAAACACATCTTAATCCATCTTGAATTACATAGAAACACATTGAAAAACACACATGCATACCTCAATAATCCTGACACATTCTCTCCCCTCTCTTGTTTAACATCTACATGCGACCACTTGCTCAGCTGGTCCAAGGTTTTGGGCTGGAGTGTGACCCATACGTGGATGACACTCAGCTGGTGCTGAAGATGGAAGTCCAGCCGGACTCTGTCCCTGATTGTTTCCCTCAGTGCCTCGAGGCCGTGACTGGGTGGCTGCGTGCCAGCAGGTTGAGGGTGAATCCAGCAAAGACGGAGATCCTATGGCTGGGTCAACCGGGCAGTGGGGACGTCCATCTGCCTACCCTGGATGGCGAGGCGCTATGCCCGTCATCATTGGTCAAGAGTCTGGGAGTCCTTTTGGACCCTCTTTCTGCTGAGGATGGAGGCCCAGGTCTCTCTCCACCGTGAGCAGAACCGCCTTCTTTCTTCCACCTGCGGCAGGCTAGACGGCTGGCCCCCTCCCTGTCCAGGGACGGCCTAGCTACAGTCATCCAGGCCACAGTCATCTCAAGGCTGGACTACTGTAACGCCCTCTCCATTGGCCTTCCTCTGTCGGTGGTCCAAAACGCAGCGGCTCGGCTTCTTGCGGGAATTCGATGAGATGCCACATCACCCCAATCTGACTGCAGCTGCATTGGTTACCCATTAAGCACCGGATCACTTTCAAAGGGATGGGACTCCCCTTTAAGGCCTTGCATGGTCTGGGGCCGATGTACCTGAGGGACCGCCTCACCCCCTCCCAACCCCAGAGATCCCTCCGTTCTGAGGACCAAGATCTATTGGAAGTCCCCAGTGTCAAGACCTTGCGTCTAACAGCAACCAGGCGCAGAGCCTTCACAGCAGTGGCACCATCACTCTGGAATGCTCTGCCACCCGAAGTCCGTGCCTTGCAGGACTTACCAGCTTTCCGCAGGGCATGTCAGACATACGTGTTTCAACGGGCCTTTGATCTCTGATATCGCTGTTTTTAAATTGTTTTAAATTGTGTTTGATTTTAGCCTGTTCTTGTAAGCCGCTCTGAGCCCCAGGGGAGTGGCCGCATAGAAGTTTGAATTATAAATAAATAAATAAAATAAAAATGTTCTTGTTTCCACGTTGCAGGTCAAGGAAGACCCAGCTGAGCCCGGACAGCCTGTCATGACTTCGCCAACCAACAATTGGCACCTGTCAAATCCTGACAAGGAATCCATCAGCGTCACTTTGCACGGGGCCAAGAACCTGCCCCCCACCCGCAAGGGCAACACCCCCAATCCGTACGTCGTGATGTGAGTACCTTTCTCTTAGCCCTTCTCATAAAGGTCAAGCCAACAGAGTATTCGGTTAAGAGGAGTTGCAGGTCAACGTCTGTTGGAGATGATGGGAGCGCTGATCCAACAGCACCCATCATCCCAACCATATTGTTGTGATCATTGTTAAGTCATGTGCCTTCCATTTTTGATTTATGGAAGTGTAGGGTTTAGGGGTGCAGCAGGTTAAACTGCTAAGTTGCAGTCAGCAGTTTGAATCCACGGACGAGGTGAGCTCCCATTGTTAGCCCCAGCTATTTAACCTCAGCAGACTGAAAGCCAAAACCAAGGTTATAACAACATCCGTTATAGAACTCCAGTATACTAATGACAACGTCGTCTGTGCACATTCAGAAGAAGACCTACAAGCCACTCTAAACACCTTCGCAGAAGCATACACGAAGCTCAGCCTCTCATTGAACATCGAGAAAACCAAAGTGCTCTTCCAGCAGTCACCAGCCAACCCCTCTCCAATGCCAGAGATACAGCTTAATGGTGTAACATTAGAAAATGTTGATCATTTCCGCTCCCTTAGCAGCCACCTCTCCACCAAAGTCAACATTGACACTGAAATAAAAAACCGCCTGAGCTCTGCAAGCGCAGCATTTTTCCGAATGAAGCAGAGAGTGTTTGAGGACCGGGACATCCATAGGGAGACCAAGGTGCTTGTCTATAAAGCTATTGTCCTCCCAACCCTGCTATACGCCTGCGAAACGTGGACTGTCTACAGACGTCACATGCAACTCCTGGAATGATTCCATCAGCGCTGCCCCTGGAAAATCCTGCAAATCTCTTGGGAAGACAGGCGGACAAATGTCAGTGTGAAGAAGCAAAGACTACTAGCATTGAAGCGATGCTCCTCTGCCATCAACTCCGCTAGACTGAAGGCAACGTTGTCCGGATGCCCGACCACCATCTCCCAAAGCAGTTGCTCTACTCCGGACTCAAGAACGGAAAACAGAATGTTGGTGGACAGGAAAAGAGATTTAAAGATGGGCTCAAAGCCAACCTTAAAAACTGTGGCATAGACACTGAGAACTGGGAAGCCCTGGCCCTTGAGCTCTCCAGCTGGAGGTCAGCTGTGACCAGCAGTGCTGCAGAATTCGAGGAGGCACAGATGAAGGGGAAAAGGGGGAAACGTGGCAAGAGGAAGATGCATCAAGCCAACCCCGATTGGGACCACCTTCCACATGCAAACCGATGCCGTCACTGCAGAAGGGAGAAGATGCAGGTCAAGAAGAGGGCTCCACAGCCACCTCCGGACCCACCGCCAGGACACTGCAATTGGAGGGCTTGAGGGCTTGCCTAAGTAAGTAACGTATGCAAACGGCGCGCCTCTTTGGTTCTTTGGGGAAGGAGTCTGTTGCTCAGAATTCAAACAGTAAAGCAACTCAGCGATGCCCTTTCAATTAAGCCTCCCTTCCAGAGTTGCCGGGCTATAATTGAGTCCCAGGATGCATCTATTAAACACAACTCGGGGCATCAAGGCCCAGCGCTCCTTCATTTATTCCGCGCAGGAGTTTAACACACTCAAAGCATCGCCCGTTCCCCCAGTTCATTGGCACGGCCGGTTTCTTCTTCCCTCCAAGGGCAGGGAGCAGATGGGGAAGAGCTGGGAAGCTCCATTGACTTGCATGGATTTGTCTCCTTGCAGGTATTTAGTTATGTATTTATTTATTTATTAATCGAATTTATACACCGCCACTCCCCGAAGGCTTGCAGCAGTTTACAACATACATATGCAATACATTACATTTAAAAAAAATTCAATCAACCAGATTCAAATGCCAGCCTAAATAAATAAGTTTTACAAGCTCTACGAAATGATAGTAAATCTCAGAGAGTGGGTTGTTGTAGTTTTTTTGAGCTATATTTATTTATTTATTTATTATTTATTTACTCCTTTTGTATACCGCCTATATCAGCCAAGGCGACTCTAAGCGGTTTACAATAAAAAGTGCAACATTTGGCCATGGTCTAGAGGCATTCTCTCCTGACGTTTTGCCTGCACCTATGGCAAGCAACCTCAGAGGTAGGGAGGTCTGTTGGAACTAGGAAACCAACTTATATCCTACTAGCCATCCCCTGCCAGGCATTGCTGTGGCTCAATCTGTTGATCTGGAAAATAAAGTAATGAGAAAGTGTTGGTTTCCAATATATGTAATTTCTTGCCAGTGTTGATGTGGAGATTGTCTGGTTTGCCTCCTCTGGAACATGGAACATATCATTGTCCTTCTTCAGGGGCCCCTTTCAAATCTAGGATACTGCATCTGTCATAGACATATGTGTGTGTGTGTGAATGGCTGGATGGCCCTTTGTCAGGAGGGCTTTGATTATGTTTTCTTGCCCTGGTGAAGGGAGTTGGACTGGATGTTCTTAACCTGGGAAGACGCGGGGGAGGGGGGGGGTCACCAGGTGGGTGTCAGAAGGGTCACCAAAGACCACCAGAAAACACAGTATTTTTTGTTGGTCATGGGGGTTCTGTGTGGAGTGTTTGGCCCAATTCCATCGTTGGTGGGGTTTGGAATGCTCCCTGATTGTAGGTGAACTGTGAATCCCAGTGACTACAATTCCCAAATGTCAAGGTCTATTTCCCCCAAACTCAATCTGTGTTCATATTTGGGCGTACTGAGTGCTTGTGCCAAGTTTGGTCCAGATCTATCATTGTTTGAGTCCATAGTGCTCTCTGGATGTAGGTGAACTACAAATCCCAGCAACTACAACTCCTAAATGTCAAGGTGTATTTTTCCCAAACTCCACCAGTGTTCACATTTGAGCATATTGAGCATTGGTGCCAAGTTTGGTCCAGATCCATTGGTGTTTGGATTCACAGCGCTCTCTGGATGTAGGTGAACTACAACTCAAAAACTCAAGGTCAATGCCCACCAAACCCTTCCAATATTTACTGTTGGTCATGGGAGTCCTGTGTGCCAAGTTTGGTTCAATTCCATCGTTCGTGGAGTCCGGAATGCTCGTTGATTATAGGTGAACTATAAATACCAGCAACTACAACTCCCAAATGACAAAATCATAATTTCTGAGTGATGGTCACTCCTTGTGTTGTGAGATGTTTTGTTGCCAAATTTGGTGTGATTTCGTTCATTGGTTCTTTTGTTTTTAAGGAACTCATTATGCACAGAGCATTAGATAGATAGATAGATAGATAGATAGATAGATAGATAGATATAGATATAGATATAGATATAGATATAGATATAGATATAATACAATATTTTATTTATTTGTCGTGTCAGGGCAACCACTCAATTGTATTACATTTCTAACAGAACAAAACAAACAAACAGACAAAACACAAAGTTTGCAAGTTAGGTAGTGGATTAAATGTCCCTTGACCAGTCTCTGTCCCCTTGGAGTGCCTCTGGTGTTGCCGCAAGAAGGTCCTCCCTTGTGCATCATGTGGAAGAAGGGCTCAGGTTGCATTGCAGCAGGTGGTCAGTGGTTTGCTCTTCTTCTCCGCACTCGCATGTCGTGGATTCCACTTTGTGGCCCCATTTCTTGAGGTTGGCTCTGCATCTCGTGGGGCCAGAGCGCAGTCTGTTCAGCGCCTTCCACGTCGCCCCGTCTTCTTCTGTGTGCCCAGGGGGGAGTCTCTCCTTTGGTATCACCTATCGATCAAGGTTCTGGGTTTGAGCCTGCCACTTTTGGACTCTCGCTTGCTGAGGTGTTCCAGCGAGTGTCTCTGTAGATCTAAGAAAACTATTTCTTGATTTAAGTCGTTGACGTGCTGGCTGATACTCAAACAAGGGATGAGCTGGAGATGTCTCTGCCTTGGTCCTTTCACTATTGGCTGCTACTTCCCGGCGGATGTCAGGTGGTGCAATACCGGCTAAGCAGTGTAATTTCTCCAGTGGTGTAGGGCGCAGACACCCCGTGATAATGCGGCATGTCTCATTAAGAGCCACATCCACTGTTTTAGCGTGGTGAGATGTGTTCCACACTGGGCATGTGTACTCAGCAGCAGAGTAGCATAGCGCAAGGGCAGATGTCTTCACTGTGTCTGGTTGTGATCCCCAGGTTGTGCCAGTCAGCTTTCGTATGATATTGCTTCTAGTGCCCACTTTTTGCTTGATGTTCAGGCAGTGCTTCTTGTAGGTCAGAGCAAGGTCCAGAGTGACTCCTCCCAGGTACTTGGGTGTGCTGCAATGCTCCCGTGGGATTCCTTCCTTCCCAGGTAATAATCCTCAGAGCTCGGGATGCTTGTCTGTTCTTGAGATGAAAGGCACATGTCTGTGTTTTAGATGGATTAGGGATCAGCTGGTTTTCCCTGTAATAGGCAGTAAGAGCACCTAGAGCTTCGGAGAGCTTCTGTTCAGCCCTCTCAAACCTCCCTGCTTGGGCGGTGATAGCACGATCATCAGCATAGACGAAGCTCTCTGTCCCTTCTGGCAGTGGCTGGTCATTTGTGTAGATGAACATGGATGGAGCAAGCACGCTCCCCTGAGGCAGGCCGTTCTTCTGTTTCCGCCATCTGCTTCTCTGGCCCTGGAACTCAACAAAGAAGCTCCTGTTCTGTAGCAGGTTTCCTATGAGGCGGGTGAGGTGGTCGTCCTGTGTGATATTATACATTTTTCTCAGGAGGTGCAATTAGCTCCTGTGTTGTTGAAGGCTTTCATGTCCAGAATCATTGGGTTGCTGTGAGTGATGGTATGATCATCAGCATAGATGAAGTTCTCTGTCCCTTCTGGCAGTGGGACATGATATTATAATTATATATTTTATATTAAATGTAATATTACTAATAATATGACAGTAAAATGCTATAGTACAATGTAATATATAATATCAATATTGTGCTATGGTGATAATATAATATATTGTATTTACTTTTTTACTTGTAAGCCGCTCTGAGTCCCCTTCGGGGTGAGAAGGGCGCTATATAAATGTCGTAAATAAAATAAAATACATCCTGCATATCGGATATTTACATGATAATTCATAACAGTAGCAAAATGACAGTGATGAAGTAGCAACACAAATAATGTCATGGTTGGGGGTCACCACAACATGAGGAACTGGATTAAGGGGTTCCGGCATTAGGAAGGTTGAGAAACATCGGTGTAGATGTAATCACAGTCTGATGTATTGTCGAAGGCTTTCATGGCCGGAATCACTGTGGTGTTGTAGGTTTTTTCGGGCTATATGGCCATGTTCTAGAGGCATTTTCTCCTGACGTTTCGCCTGCATCTATGGCAAGCATCCTCACTATCTCTGAGGATGCTTGCCATAGATGCAGGTGAAATGTCAGGAGAGAATGTCTTTAGAACATGGCCATATAGCTCAAAAAAACCTACAACAACGCAATCACAGTCCGGTTTGCAAAGGGACCAAGTTGTGCCCTGGTTTGAAGAGCATCCCGGCCTCTTTCCAAGCACAGATCTTGCTTTTCGGAGGATAAATTGGTACCAGCGGGAGAAGAGAGATGTTGGCGAGGCGGCCGTATCAGCCTTCGCCAGCCCAAACGCAGACGCTTTCTCGAGGGCAAGATCAAGCTGCCCAGCTGTGTTTGGGAAGCCTCTGCAAAATGGCACAAAGTGATGGGGGTACTGTGATTGACAGGCCGCTCTGTGCCCAGGCAACGCTTCAGCCCGGCATGCGGTCCGCCCAAAGCGTTGAGATTGCGTTGCTTTGCATAATGGATGTTGCCATCGTGGGATGAGCCGGAAAGAGGTGTGTACTCGCATGCCTCGGAGAAGTTAGAGGCAGACCAGAAAGGCTGGTGGTGTGCTGGTGTTGATTTGTGTTTCTTCAAAACCCCAAGATGTTTCGAGAGTGCGTACGAATCCGTGTTTGCAAACAGACGAGGAGCCAAGCTGTGCTGCCAAAGCTGGAACAAAAACCAAAGAGGAACAAAGGAAGAGGAAGAGGGAGAAGAAAAGAAAGGCTCCCTTTGAGCCGGAGCCAGAATGGACGCAAAGAAGAAATAAGTAGAGAGCGGAGCAGACAATGGGAAAACAATACTGCCGATTCATTTAGATCAGACTCAGTGTAAGGAGCTGGGGGTGGTGACGGCCGACAGGGAGCTCTGGCGTGGGCTGGTCCATGAGGTCACGAAGAGTCGGAGACGACTGAACGAATGAACAACAACAGTGTAAGGCCTAAAAGCCAGCTCAACTCCTGCAAAGTTTGGACTAAAACACAGAGCGGATTCACTGACCCACGTAGAAACCGCCAGTCACTGTTGCCTGCTCCCATTTTGCACCTGACCAATCAGCTGTTCCTTTATTTAAAATAATACTTAAAACCAACTGTTATTTCTTGAGTGCAGGAGCCCCGAATACAGAAAGCGAGATGGTAGATAGGGTTAGAAATCAGCTAGGAAAAATAGGGCATCAAAACGGCGTCGATCTGCCATCTTGCGGATACAGGGCCCCCAAAGGGGTTTCCGTATCCGCGGTTTGGAGGAGCGCAGATTCGGTCTCCCCGGGACGCCAGGAAAGCATCCCAAGCAGGCCTGTGGTCTCCCGCGGCCCAGAAAAGATTACTTTCATGCATTTTTACAGTTTCAGGCAAGAAAGGGACACAAAGTATCAGTCTGGAGAGGTTAAAGTTACAATTTGATTAGTCTTTATTGGGGGATTGGTTACATAGTTTGGGCTGGTAAAAGGAGTGAAAGGAGAGAGCACACGGCTGCAAAGAGTCCCTGGTTGAGGCTGCTGCTGGGGCATATTTCATCAGTCTTAGCCCCGCCTGGCATCCTGGAACTGCGGAACTCCCTGCTGCAGGTCGGATAAACTTGAAAGCAGGGGCCTGGGATGCGCTCGTCATCCCATGCTCAATGGCGGACCTTCTTGCAGCAACACTCCAAGTGGCCAGATACTGGTCAAAGGACATTTAATCAACTACCAAGCTTGCAAACTTTGTGTTTTGTATGTTTGTTTGTTTGTTAAAAAATGCAATACAACTTCTTTGGTTTGCTCCTGACACGATAAATAAATATCAGAAATGAACCGAGGGTACAGTAGCAATGCATTTGAATAACACCAATTTTAAAAACTTGGCATTAGACTAAATGTCCTTTGAGCAGTCTCTGTCCCCTTGGAGTGCCTCTGGTGTTGCCGCAAGGAGGTCCTCCATTGTGCATCATGTGGCAGAAGGGCTCAGGGTGCATTGCAGCAGGTGGTCAGTGGTTGGCTCTTGTGGACTCCACTTTGTGGCCCCATTTCTGAAGGTTGGCTCTGCATCTCGTGGTGCCAGAGCGCAGTCTGTTCAGCGCCTTCCAAGTCGCCCCGTCTTCTGTGTGCCCAGGGGGGAGTCTCTCATCTGGTATCAGCCATTGGTTGAGGTTCTGGGTTTGAGCCTGCCACTTTTGGACTCTCGCTTGCTGAGGTGTTCCAGCGAGTGTCTCTGTAGATCTTAGAAAACTATTTCTAGATTTAAGTCGTTGGCGTGCTGGCTGATACCCAAACAGGGGATGAGCTGGAGATGTCTCTGCCTTGGTCCTTTCACTATTGGCTGCTACTTCTTGGTGGATGTCAGGTGGTGTAATACCGGCTAAACGGTGTAATTTCTCCAGTGGTGTAGGCCGCAGACACCCTGTGATGATGCGGCATGTCTCATTAAGAGCCACATCCACTGTTTTAGCGTGGTGAGATGTGTTCCACACTGGGCATGCATACTCAGCAGCAGAGTAGCATAGCACAAGGGCAGATGTCTTCACTGTGTCTGGTTGTGATCCCCAGGCTGTGCCGGTCAGCTTTCATATGCTATTGTTTCCTGCACCTACTTTTTGCTTCATAGTCAAGTAGTGCTTCTTGTAGGTCAGAGCACGGTCCAGAGTGACTCCCAGGCATTTGGGTGCGCTGCAATGCTCCAGTGGGATTCCTTCCTTCCCAGGTAATAATCCTCAGAGCTTGGGATGCTTGTCTGTTCTTAAGGTGAAAGGCACAGTCTGTGCTTTACCTGTAATAGGCAGAAAGAGCACCTAAAGCTTCGGAGAGCTTCTGTTCCACCATCTCAAAGCTCCCTGCTTGAGCGGTAATGGCACGATCGTCTGCATAGATGAAACTCTCTCTCCCTTCTGGCAGTGGCTGGTCATTTGTGTAAACATTAAACATCAATGGAGCGAGCACACTCCCCTGAGGCTGACTCAGGCTTCATAATGCCCTGAGTCTTATCTAGGCTTCGAATTCAACTCCTTCAACAGCTAAATAGGGGATTTTGGGACTTGTAGTCCCACAATGAGCAGAAGAGGCATGTTTGATGGCCTTGCTCACTGGAAGATTTGGGAATCTAGTTCTCCAGAAATCCCCAATTTCCAAACTCAGGTTAGAAGTGGTAGGGCCAGTGGTCAAGTTGGCTGGGAGTTTCGTGCAAACATTGTGACATGGGATGCATCTACACCATAGAACTGATCCAGTTTTAACATCACTTTAACCACCATGGATCACCGCAACATCCATGATTCCATAGCATTGAGCCATTACCATTAAAGTGACATGCATTCATTCCACGGTGTCAAAAACCCATGGTTGTAAATTTGGGATTGTGACCGTATTCCTTGACCGGCAATTGTTGAAAGCAGAGCTGGAAGCATCCACCACGGCAGCGCGACTGCGAGTCTTCCCGCAGCTGTTCCCAATTTGGAGACTTTGGTCTGTCCTTGTTCTTGAGAAAACTCCTTGATGCTCTAATTGGACCCAAATGGCTCCCTTTATAGGTTGAGCCAAAAGCCGAAGCTGGATCGGGGGGGGGGGGGGGGAGAAGATCTGTGTCCAATCCTTGTGCATTTCTTAGACCGAGGATGCCTTTCTTTGTGCCTTGAGCAGCATCATGGTTGAGACAATAGTTTGCGCTACTTTGGAGGACAGAGAATTGATGTTATGGGTAACGGTAAAGGTTTCCCCTTGACATTAAGTCCAGTCGTGTCCAACTCTGGGGGTTGGTGCTCATCTCCATTTCTAAGCCGAAGAGCTGGTGTTATCCAGAGACATCTCCAAGGTCATGTGGCCAGCATGACTACATGACCTTCCCTCCAGAGTGATACCTATTGATCTACTCTGTGGTGGCCCCCCAATTCTGGAACACCCTCCCCAAGGACATCAGACAAGCCCCACCGTTGGCAGCCTTTAGGAAGAGCTTGAAGACGTGGGTGTTCCAGTGTGCCTTCCCAGAATAGGAAACTCCCGGCATCATGTCCCAGTCGCACTTTATTAGAGATTTAAGACTGTCTGCACATTGCACCTACCCTAGAATCCTTACATTTTACCTTGTCATGTCCAGCACTTTTAACTGTACCCATTACATTTGGCCCGGCCCTAGTTTTAAATGTGTTACCTATAAAGGGAGCCATTTGGGTCCAATAGAGGGAGAAAACGTGGAGGCCGTGACAGACTTTGTATTTCTAGGTGCAAAGATGACTGCAGATGCAGACTGTGGCCAGGAAATCAGGAGACGCTTCCTTCTTGGGAGGAGAGCAATGTCCAGTCTCGATAAAATAGTGAAGAGTAGAGACATCAGACTGGCAACCAAGATCCATTGCCTAGTCCAAGCCATGGTCTTCCCTGTAGTCACCTACGGATGTGAGAGCTGGACCTTAGGGAAGGCTGAGCAAAGGAAGATCGATGCTTTTGAACTGTGGGGTTGGAGGAAAGTGCTGAGAGTGCCTTGGACTGCGAGAAGATCCAACCAGTCCATCCTGCAGGAAAGAAAGCCCGGCTGTTCACTGGAGGGAAGGAGACTAGAGGGAAAGCGGAAGTCCTTTGGCGGCATTAGGAAGGTTGAGAACCACTGTGCTGGGGGAAATGGAAGGCAAAAGGAAGAGGGGCTGACCAAGGGCAAGATGGATGGATGGCATCCTTGAAGTGACTGGACTGACCTTGAAGGAGCTGGGGGTGGTGACGGCCGACAGGGAGCTCTGGCGTGGGCTGGTCCATGAGGTCACGAAGAGTTGGAGACGACTGAACGAATGAACAACAACACGGTGTATTGTTTTATTGTTTTTATTGTTGCTTTAATGTTTTTGGTTTGCTTTGTGAGTTTATTATGTATTAGTTATGCTGTTGTTTTTATTGAGGCCTTGGCCTTTGTAAACCGCATCGGGTCCTGCGGGAGATGTTAGCGGGGTACAAATAAAGATAATAATAATAATAATAATAATAATAATAATAATAATAATAATAATAATTTTCAGCAGAGGCTGTCAAGAAGGCTTGGTTTGTGTCTTCTGACTGGACTGGATTGCCTTTGGGGTCTTTACCAACTCTAGGGTGCCTTTGAGGTATTTCATCCCATAATAGTTGGCCATCTTTGGGCACTGCTCCATCCCCAGAGAGCAATGCCCAAAGATCAGACTACACCGCACTTGGGTGTCCTTGCTTGCAACCACTTGGCAGTTCTCCCTTCCTTTGCATTCGTCTCTCATTCTTTCTGTTACGATGGAAATATCAAGAAATGCCTGAATGGAGAGGCAAGGACTATCCCAGCCCTGGATTTGCCTGAAGGCAGGAGTGACATTCGAGTTGCGGAGAGCAACCGCCTGTGAGATTGAAACTCTCCTCCCCTTTCCCCTCTGCAAACATAAACACAGGTATGCATGGCAGGGAGCTCCCTCATAAGGACAGCGCTAAGAGGCAACATTTCTGGGATTTATTCTGTTGTCTCCTATTGGTTGGTCCAATAGGTTGTCCACGCTCTGGTTACATCCCGTATAGACTACTGCAACGCTCTCTACGTGGGACTGCCTCTGAAGACTGCCCGGAAGCTGTAATTAGTCCAACGAGTGGCAGCCAGATTACTAACAGGAGCGGGGTACAGGGAGCATACTACTTCTCTGTTGCATCAGCTCCACTGGCTCCCAATTAGCTTCCGAGCACAATTCAAAGTGCTGGTGTTGACCTATAAAGCCCTAAACGACTCTGGCCCAGTTTACCTGTCCGAATGGATTCTCCCCTACGAACCATCAAGGTTGTTAAGATCTTCTAGAGGGGCCCTGCTCTGGTGGGGACGAGGGACAGGGCCTTCTCGGTGGTGGCCCCTCGGCTCTGGAACTCTCTCCTGATGGAGATTAGTACTGCCCCTTCTCTCCTGACTTTTAGAAAGCTGGTGAGATCTTGGCTTTGGAATATAGCATTTGATGAGTGAGTCAATAACTCCTGACCACACGGACTGATGGTGATGAATTGTGATTTCATTCTGACGACTTGGCCTTATGTAATTATATGATTGTATTTTAATGTATTTTATGGATTAGTGTATTATGAGGTGTGGTATTTTTATACTATTGTTTATGAATCTCTTGTTGTGAACCGGCCTGAGTCCCTCTTCGGAGGTCGAGAAGACCGGGTTATAAAAGCTCTAAATAAATAAATCATAAATAAATAGTAACTCTGGGGCAGTTGGATGCTCATCTTCCACCAGAAGTTGACCCAGCGTTGTGCTGAAGTACCTACAGGTTCTTGGAGAGGTGTTCTCTCCATTATAAAGAGCATTTTCGGAGTGTTTTCATGGCGATTCCACCGTCCGAGTCCCCGAAAACCTGCAATGAAACCCTACAAAACCCCGCCGTCTCTGTTCTGTATCAACTCAAGTCAGAGCAAAAAGCTGATCGCCCACTCCCTTCATCCCGGTGCCTCAAACCATCTCTACTTATGGAACCAGATCCATTTCCATAAAGCAATTATACCCAGATCTCCCCAGAGAGAGATGGAGAGATCAGCAGACTAAATGGTAACAACAAGCTGCCTGCACTTCTCTCCCACCCCCCCCCCTCCCTCCCTGCCTGGCTTTCTGACAGCTTTCCATCACTTTGTCGTCATGGCGATGGAAGGCGGGAGCAAAGCCAAAGGCCACCGAGGCAGGAGTGCCAAGGGGGCGGGAGGGGTCCCACGGCCTTGGTGAATAAGACCCCCGCCGTCTGCATCAGGTGCCCCTTGTTCGTTTACGTAACCATGGTGAGGAAGGAAATTGGTTATTGTCTGCTCTAAGGCTGGCTTGATGTTCAAAAAGCATGAAATACGGTGGAAAATGACATAAAAGCTTGGCGTGTAGGTGTTAGCCTCGCAGAGATGGCACCAGATGTTTTCCATCCAGGGGGCAAAGAAAATCCATGAGGGCTTTTGTCCTGTTTTTCCCCCATTTAACTGAATGGGAAATGGAGGAGCTTTCCAAGGTCCTGAACGGCACCTTTTGCAGGGACTGGGTGCTGTCCATGGTGCTGAGCAGCTAGGAGGATTGGGTTCTGCATCCTGGATAGTTCCTTTAACGTTTCGTTTGGGAGAGAGGAGGGCGACTCAAAGGATCAAGGGTCTGGAGAACAAGCCCTATGAGGAGCGGCTTAAGGAGCTGGGCATGTTTAGCCTGAAGAAGAGAAGGCTGAGAGGAGATATGATGAGGGCTATGTATAAATATATGAGAGGAAGCTACAGGGAGGGAGCAAGCTTGTTTTCTGCTGCCCTGGAGACTAGGGTGCAATGGAACAATGGAATATTGCAGGAATATTGCATTCAAATCACCCCTGACAGATGGCCATCCAGCCTCTGTTTAAAAGCTTCCAAAGAAGGAGCCTCCACCACACTCCGGGGCAGAGAGTTCCACTGCTGAACAGCTCTCACAGTCAGGAAGTTCTTCCTCATGTTCAGATGGAATCTCCTTTCTGTAGTTTGAAGCCATTGTTCCACTGCGTCCTAGTCTCCAAGGAAGCAAAAAACAAGCTCCCTCCCTCCTCCTCCCTATGACTTCCTCTCACATATTGATACATGGCCCTCACCATGCCTCCTCTCAGCCTTCTCTTCTTCAGGATAAACATGCACAGCTCCTTAAGCCGCTCCTCATAGGGCTTGTTCTCCGGACGCTTGATCATTTGAGTCGCCCTCCTCTGGACACATTCCAGCTTAGAGTCAATATCTCTCTTGAATTGTGGCAATACAATATAATAATACTAACATGTTCTTCCTCATGTTCAGATGGAATCTCCTTTCTTGTAGTTTGAAAGGGGTAGGTTGTCACTCAAAGGCTATTTCCATGAAATGGGTTACAACATTTGGTGTATTGTGATTATAATAAAACCCCAGTTTTGCAGGACTGAATGAGTCCCCTTTTCATATTGGTTTCTCTTGTTACATCCGTCTTGGTGCCGCGAAGGGTGACTTTTGGAAAACAGGCAGCAATATAGATTTAGAAAGGCCAATTTGTATGACGATTTCAAAGCCATACCGATATATTTTGCCAAGCGATGGAGGCGCGAGGATGGGCCCAACACACGGTAGCTCTCCATCACACGCTATCCTTTGGTCTGACCAAATCCTCTCTCTTCCCTCAAGTCGTAAACGCTAAAGAGCGGAAGCCATAACGAGGCGCCCTGAGCAATTGCTCCTCGCGGGCGCCTGGCTTTCAATTACATTACGTCCCTTTTAATTCCTGCGCCTCTTAATTTTTATTCATCGCCAACTCGCACGGTCTCGGCAGCATTTGGCGGCAGTAAACGTTGGCTCCGTGCATCTGTTCGCAGCTTGCGGAGACGAGGAACGAGTTTCCGGCTGCAACTTGCTGTATTGTCTTTTACGCCGGGGAATTTGGGGGAAAACATGGATATGACCTTCTACCAAAATGGTGATGAGAAGAAGACAAATGAAGGTCTGGGAGAAATTCCAGGGCAAGCACAAAGGTGTCGCTAAACTGGATTAGTCGAGGTAAAGTTTTGGATGGTGAAGTAGGAATTATTCCTGGTCCTGAGACACAAAGACTAGAGATTCTTCAACCACGTCTTCTGTCATCCTCAACACCAGTCATGTTGGCTTGGTTGGATGTCAGCTGGGGTCCATAAACACCCACCAACACCCAGCTGGAGGGCCTCAAAAATACTAGAGAAGACATATTTTGTTGGATATGTGTGTTGTAGATCAGCCAGAAGCTGATGGTTTACCTGGTGATTTAGAAAGGATTGTGAGCTTTCCTGTGACACAAAGTGATAGGGTTTCAAGTCTGGTTCCCTCTGTGCAAAAACTGGCTCAGAAAGTGCAGAGCTTCAAGGGCATTTGGGGAGTCAGAAGTAGCAACAGTAGATAAGGAATCGAGTGAAGAGCTGATGATAAGGAGGGCTCCCAGGAGAAACCTACCTGTAATTATGGAGATCAACAAAAGTTTTTGTTTACAGGTCAGAGCAGATTATGTGGGAAAGTTGCGGAGTAAAATTCATGGGAAACGGAATGATTTCATGGGTGTCTATTAAACAGCAAGTTGGTTACCTTTAGGTCACTTCAGGCAACGGAGCGCTAGAGCAGTGTTTCTCAACCTGGGGGTCGGGACCTCTGGGGGGGTCGTGAGGGGGTGTCAGAGGGGTCACCAAAGACCATCAGAAAACATAGTATTTTCTGTTGGTCATGGGGGTTCTGTGTGGAAAGTTTGATCCAATTCTATCATTGGTGGGGTTCAGAATACTATTTCATTGTGGGTGAAATATAAATCCCAACAATTACAACTCCCAAATGGCAAGGTCTATTTTCTCCAAACTTTAGCAGTGTTCACATTTGGGCATATTGAGTATTTGTGCCAAGTTTGATCCAGATCCATCATTGCTTGAGTCCACAGTGTTCTCTGGATGTAGGTGAACTACAACTCCAAAAACTCAAGGTCAATGTCCACCAGACCTTCCCAGTATTTTCTCTTGGTCATGGGAATTCTGTGTGCCAAGTTTGATTCAATTCCATCATTGATGGAGTTCAGAAGGCTCTTTGATTTTAGGTGAACTATAAATCCCAGCAACTCCAGCATTACCAAATGACAAAATCAATCACCCCCAACCCCACTAGTATTCAAATTTGGGCATATCGGGTATTTGTGCCAAATTTGGTCCAGTGACTGAATATACATCCTGCATATCAGATATTTACATTACGATTCATAACAGGAGCAGTTATGAAGTAGCTACAAAAATAATGTTATGGTTGGGGGTCACCACAACAGGAGGACCTGTACTAAGGGGTCGCGGCATTAGGAAAGTTGAGAACCACTGCGATAGAGTGAGAAGCTAATCCTGAGTTCTCTGGTTCTTGGCTGAAGTCAAGCCTTGGTTTTGGATTTAAATATCGTGGATGTTTTCTATGCTCCTGTATTCCTGTTCAAGTTTTACTATGTGGACTTAGGCTGTACCTGTGATTTCTGGCTGTTCCTGGACTTTGTCACCTTTAGAACTTTATGAGACATTTGGATTACTGTATTGGCTGGAATCACTGGGTTGTTGTGAGTTTTCCGGGCTGTATGGCCATGTTCCAGAAGCATTCTCTCCTGAAGTTCCACCTGCATCTTTGGATTACTGTTTGGTTCTCACCTGTTGCTAAATCCTTTTGGATTGTGTATCCTGATTTATATATATATATATATACGTGTGTGTGTGTGTGTGTGTGTGTGTGTGTGTTTTACAACAAACTGTTTGCTTATATCCCTGGACAATTGTGTGGTGTGGTGATGATAGGTGTCTCCATACCTGGAGGGCAACAATGAGTAGGAGGGATTGCATTCTACCGTGTGGTCTCCACGGCCGGCCTTTGCTGTTAGGACCAAACAGCTGGACTCATTCCTTCCCTGGTGTTTGCTCCCATCCCTTCTTGGCCAAATGCAACACATCGATTGCACAAATGGTGTTCGTGGAATCGCAGGAGTGGAAATGGAATTGCAAAACTATGGACGTTTTCGCTCCTCGCCCCCCATCCCGAGTTTGCCGAGATCAGACAAAAAGGTAGGCAGGAGGCCACCTGCTCCTCCGAACCTTGCTCTGATAGGTTGGCTCCTTCTCTACAAAGCAAACAAAAGGAAACTCAAGGTCTCCATCATGCCGCTCCCCCCACCCCACTTTATGCTCGGCTAATAGTTCTGCCGTGAAAGCTTCCATTGTCCCAGGCATCCATTGGGGTTTTTGCACACTTAGCAAGGAGTGGCGTTGAGCTTTGGAGACAAACGGAAAGCACAAATGTATTCTGTCCTGTAGAACAATTGAGGTTTGAAATGGTCTTACGTAGAATGCCATTTCTCTGCATGCAAATCTCTCCCGTGGCATTAATTTCGTATAATGAAATGGCCTTGAAATGCACAGCCTTGGTGTGGTTTTCCATGTATGTGCTAAGAACCCTGAAAGCCTGTTCCCAGCTAAACGAGATCCTGGGTGCATCTATACCAGGTATGGGCACATTTGGGCCCTCCCTCCAGGTGTTTTGGACTACAACTTCCACCATTCCTAACAGCCTCGGTCCCTTTCCTTTCCCCCCTTGTCAGCATCAGTCTCTTTCCTTTCTCCCCTCGGCAGCCTCCGTCCCTTTCCTTTCCCCCCCAGCAGCCTCGGTCCCTTTCTTTCCTCCACTCGGCAGCCTCAGTCTCTTTCCTTTCACCCTCGGCAGCCTCGGTCCCTTTCCTTTCCTCCCTCGGCAGCCTCGAGTCCCTTTCCTTTCCCCCTCGGCAGCCTCAGTCCCTTTCCTTCCCCCTCGGCAGCCTCAGTCCCTTTCCTCCCTCGGCAGCCTCGGTCCCTTTCCCTTTTCCCCCTCGGCAGCCTCGGTCCCTTTCCTTCCTCCCCTCGGCAACCTCGGTCCCTTTCCTTTCACCCTCGGCAGCCTCGGTCCCTTTCCTTCCTCCCCTCGGCAACCTCGGTCCCTTTCCTTTCACCCTCGGCAGCCTCGGTCCCTTTCCTTCCTCCCCTCGGCAACCTCGGTCCCTTTCCTTTCACCCTCGGCAGCCTCGGTCCCTTTCCTTTCTCCCCTCAGCAGCCTCAGTCCCTTTCCTCCCTGGCAGCCTCGGTCTCTTTCCTTTCACCCTCGGCAGCCTCGGTCCCTTTCCTTTCCTCCCCTCGTCAGCCTCGGTCCCTTTCTTTTTCCCCCTCGGCAGCCTCGGTCCCTTTCCTTCCCCCCTCGGGAGCCTCAGTCCCTTTCCTCCCCCCCCGGCAGCCTCGGTCCCTTTCTTTTCCCCCCTCGGCAACCTCGGTCCCTTTCCTTTCCTTTCACCCTCGGCAGCCTCGGTCCCTTTCCTTCCTCCCCTCGGCAGCCTCGGTCCCTTTCCTTTCACCCTCGGCAGCCTCGGTCCCTTTCTTTTCCCCCCTCGGCAGCCTCGGTCCCTTTCCTTTCCCCCCTCGGCAGCCTCGGTCCCTTTCCTTTCCCCCCTCGGCAGCCTCGGTCCATTTCCTTTTCCCCCTCGGCAGCCTCGGTCCCTTTCCTTTTCCCCCTCGGCAGCCTCGGTCCCTTTCCTTTCCCCCCTCGGCAGCCTCGGTCCCTTTCCTTTCCCCCCTCGGCAGCCTCGGTCCCTTTCCTTTTCCCCCTCGGCAGCCTCGGTCCCTTTCCTTTCCCCCCTCGGCAGCCTCGGTCCCTTTCCTTTTCCCCCTCGGCAGCCTCGGTCCCTTTCCTTTCCCCCCTCGGCAGCCTCGGTCCCTTTCCTTTCCCCCCTCGGCAGCCTCGGTCCCTTTCTTTTCCCCCCTCGGCAGCCTCGGTCCCTTTCCTTTCACCCTCGGCAGCCTCGGTCCCTTTCCTTCCTCCCCTCGGCAACCTCGGTCCCTTTCCTTTCACCCTCGGCAGCCTCGGTCCCTTTCCTTCCTCCCCTCGGCAACCTCGGTCCCTTTCCTTTCACCCTCGGCAGCCTCGGTCCCTTTCCTCCCTCGGCAGCCTCGGTCCTTTTCTTTCCCCTCGGCAGCCTCGGTCCCTTTCCTTTCCCCCAGCCTCGGTCCCTTTCTTTTCCCCCCTCGGCAACCTCGGTCCCTTTCCTTTCCTTTCACCCTCGGCAGCCTCGGTCCCTTTCCTTCCTCCCCTCGGCAGCCTCGGTCCCTTTCCTTCCTCCCCTCGGCAACCTCGGTCCCTTTCCTTTCACCCTCGGCAGCCTCGGTCCCTTTCCTTTCTCCCCTCAGCAGCCTCAGTCCCTTTCCTCCCTGGCAGCCTCGGTCTCTTTCCTTTCACCCTCAGCCCTTTCCTTTCCTCCCCTCGTCAGCCTCGGTCCCTTTCTTTTTCCCCCTCAGCAGCCTCGGTCCCTTTCCTTCCCCCCTCGGGAGCCTCAGTCCTTTCCTTTCCCCCCTGGCAGCCTCGGTCCCTTTCTTTTCCCCCCTCGGCAGCCTCAGTCCCTTTCCTTTTTCCCCTCGGCAGCCTCAGTCCCTTTCCTTTTTCCCCCCTCGGCAGCCTCGGTCCCTTTCCTTTCCCCCCTCGGCAGCCTCGGTCCCTTTCCTTTCCCCCCTCGGCAGCCTCGGTCCCTTTCCTTTCCCCCCTCGGCAGCCTCGGTCCCTTTCCTTTCCCCCCTCGGCAGCCTCGGTCCCTTTCCTTTCCCCCCTCGGCAGCCTCGGTCCCTTTCCTTTCCCCTCGGCAGCCTCGGTCCCTTTCTTTTCCCCCCTCGGCAGCCTCGGTCCCTTTCCTTTCCCCCCTCGGCAGCCTCGGTCCCTTTCCTTTCCCCCCTCGGCAGCCTCGGTCCCTTTCCTTTCCCCCCTCGGCAGCCTCGGTCCCTTTCCTTTCACCCTCGGCAGCCTCGGTCCCTTTCTTTTCCCCCCTCGGGAGCCTCGGTCCCTTTCCTTTTCCCGCTCGGCAGCCTCGGTCCCTTTCCTTTCACCCTCGGCAGCCTCGGTCCCTTTCTTTTCCCCCCTCGGCAGCCTCGGTCCCTTTCCTTTCCCCCCTCGGCAACCTCAGTCCCTTTCCTTCCCCTCGGCAGCCTCAGTCCCTTTCTTTCCCCCCTCGGCAGCCTCGCCCTCTCCTTTCCCCCCTCGGCAGCCTCGGTCCCTTTCCTTTCCCCCGCAGCCTCGGTCCCTTTTCTTTTCCCCCCTCGGCAGCCTCGGTCCCTTTCCTTTCACCCTCGGCAGCCTCAGTCCCTTTCTTTTCCCCCCTCGGGAGCCTCGGTCCCTTTCCTTTTCCCGCTCGGCAGCCTCGGTCCCTTTCCTTTCACCCTCGGCAGCCTCGGTCCCTTTCTTTTCCCCCCTCGGCAGCCTCGGTCCCTTTCCTTTCCCCCCTCGGCAGCCTCGGTCCCTTTCCTTTTCCCGCTCGGCAGCCTCGGTCCCTTTCCTTTCACCCTCGGCAGCCTCGGTCCCTTTCTTTTCCCCCCTCGGCAGCCTCGGTCCCTTTCCTTTCCCCCCTCGGCAGCCTCGGTCCCTTTCCTTTCCCCCCTCGGCAGCCTCAGTCCCTTTCTTTTCCCCCCTCGGCAGCCTCGGTCCCTTTCCTTTTCCCGCTCGGCAGCCTCGGTCCCTTTCCTTTCACCCTCGGCAGCCTCGGTCCCTTTCTTTTCCCCCCTCGGCAGCCTCGGTCCCTTTCCTTTTCCCACTCGGCAGCCTCGGTCCCTTTCCTTTTCCCCCTCAGCAGCCTCAGTCCCTTTCCTTTTCCCCCTCGGCAGCCTCGGTCCCTTTCCTTTTCCCCTCGGCAGCCTCGGTCCCTTTCCTTTCCCCCCTCGGCAGCCTCGGTCCCTTTCTTTTCCCCCCTCGGCAGCCTCGGTCCCTTTCCTTTCCCCCCTCGGCAGCCTCAGTCCCTTTCCTTTCCCCCCTCGGCAGCCTCAGTCCCTTTCCTTCCCCTCGGCAGCCTCAGTCCCTTTCCTTTTCCCCCCTCGGCAGCCTCAGTCCCTTTCCTTTTCTTCCTCGGCAGACCTCGGTCCCTTTCCTTTCCCCCCTCGTCAGCCTCAGTCCCTTTCTTTTCCCCCCTCGGCAGCCTCGGTCCCTTTGATTTCCCTCGGCAGCCTCGTCCCTTTCTTTCCCCCCTCGGAGCCTCGGTCCCTTTCCTTTTCCCGCTCGGCAGCCTCGGTCCCTTTCTTCCCCTCGGCAGCCTCGGTCCCTTTCCTTTCCCCCCTCGGCACCCTCGGTCCCTTTCCTTTCCCCCCTCGTCAGCCTCAGTCCCTTTCTTTTCCCCCCTCGGCAGCCTCGGTCCCTTTCCTTTCACCCTCGGCAGCCTCAGTCCCTTTCTTTTCCCCCCTCGGGAGCCTCGGTCCCTTTCCTTTTCCCGCTCGGCAGCCTCGGTCCCTTTCCTTTCACCCTCGGCAGCCTCGGTCCCTTTCTTTTCCCCCCTCGGCAGCCTCGGTCCCTTTCCTTTCCCCCCTCGGCAGCCTCGGTCCCTTTCTTTTCCCCCCTCGGCACTCGGTCCCTTTCCTTTCACCCTCGGCAGCCTCGGTCCCTTTCTTTTCCCCCCTCGGGAGCATCGGTCCCTTTCCTTTCCCGCTCGGCAGCCTCGGTCCCTTTCCTTTCCCCCCTCGTCAGCCTCAGTCCCTTTCTTTTCCCCCCTCGGCAGCCTCGGTCCCTTTCCTTTTCCCGCTCGGCAGCCTCGGTCCCTTTCCTTTCACCCTCGGCAGCCTCGGTCCCTTTCTTTTCCCCCCTCGGCAGCCTCGGTCCCTTTCCTTTCCCCCCTCGGCAGCCTCGGTCCCTTTCCTTTCCCCCCTCGGCAGCCTCGGTCCCTTTCCTTTCCCCCCTCGGCAGCCTCGGTCCCTTTCCTTTTCCCGCTCGGCAGCCTCGGTCCCTTTCCTTTCACCCTCGGCAGCCTCGGTCCCTTTCCTTTCCCCCCTCGCAGCCTCAGTCCCTTTCCTTTCCCCCTCGGCAGCCTCAGTCCCTTTCCTTTCCCTCGGCAGCCTCAGTCCCTTTCCTTTCCCCCCTCGGCAGCCTCAGTCCCTTTCCTTTCCCCCCTCGGCAGCCTCAGTCCCTTTCCTTTCCCCCCTCGGCAGCCTCGGTCCCTTTCCTTTCCCCCCTCGGCAGCCTCGGTCCCTTTCCTTTCACCCTCGGCAGCCTCGGTCCCTTTCCTTTCCCCCCTCGGCAGCCTCGGTCCCTTTCCTTTTCCCGCTCGGCAGCCTCGGTCCCTTTCCTTTCACCCTCGGCAGCCTCGGTCCCTTTCTTTTCCCCCCTCGGCAGCCTCGGTCCCTTTCCTTTCCCCCCTCGGCAGCCTCGGTCCCTTTCCTTTCCCCCCTCGGCAGCCTCGGTCCCTTTCCTTTTCCCCCTCGGCAGCCTCGGTCCCTTTCCTTTTCCCCCTCGGCAGCCTCGGTCCCTTTCCTTTTCCCCCTCGGCAGCCTCGGTCCCTTTCCTTTCCCCCCTCGGCAGCCTCGGTCCCTTTCCTTTCCCCCCTCGGCAGCCTCGGTCCCTTTCCTTTTCCCCCTCGGCAGCCTCGGTCCCTTTCCTTTCCCCCCTCGGCAGCCTCGGTCCCTTTCCTTTCCCCCCTCGGCAGCCTCGGTCCCTTTCCTTTTCCCCCTCGGCAGCCTCGGTCCCTTTCCTTTTCCCCCTCGGCAGCCTCAGTCCCTTTCCTTTCCCCCCTCGGCAGCCTCAGTCCCTTTCCTTTCCCCCCTCGGCAGCCTCAGTCCCTTTCCTTTTCCCCTCGGCAGCCTCAGTCCCTTTCCTTTCCCCCCTCCGCAGCCTCAGTCCCTTTCCTTTTCCCCTCAGCAGCCTCAGTCCCTTTCCTTTCCTCCGAAGCCTCAGTCCCTTTCCTTTCCCCCTCGGCAGCCTCAGTCCCTTTCCTTTCCCCCCTCGCAGCCTCGGTCCCTTTCCTTTCCCCCTCGGCAGCCTCGGTCCCTTTCTTTTCCCCCCTCGGCAGCCTCGGTCCCTTTCCTTTTCCCGCTCGGCAGCCTCGGTCCCTTTCCTTTCACCCTCGGCAGCCTCGGTACCTTTCCTTTCCCCCCTCGGCAGCCTCAGTCCCTTTCCTTTTCCCCTTAAGCCGCTCATCAGTTGCCTTTGGTATGAGATCTTCAGCCTTGTGGGACGAAGAGTGCTTGTGCCTCACCAAACTACAAATCCCAAGGCTCCATAGTATTAAGCCATGGCAGTTAATGCAGTATTGTACTGATCTAATCCCCTTGACATTAAGTCTACTTGTGTCCAACTCTGGAGTCAAAGAGATGGTGTTGTCCGTAGACGCCTCCAAGGTCATGTGGCCAGGATGACTGCATGTAGTGCCGTAACTTTCCCACATGTGCATGTTTTCGAACTGCTAGGTTGGCAGTAGCTGGGGCTAACAGCGGGAGCTCACTCCACAGATTTGAACAGCCAACTTTTTGGTCAGCAAGGTCAGCTGTTTAACCCACTGCACCACTGGGGGCTCAGCAATGTAGATGCATCCTCAATTGCTCAGTATTTGCAGCTTCGCCGCTCCAGGTTTTTTAGAATTAGAATTAGATCTGTTTACGTCCGAATGTTGTGTTTTTTTCCTCGTGTTTCCATAAGCGTTTTATTTTGAGATTTTGGCGGGTGCTTCTTCTGTTGCTTTCGGGATGACAAGGTCACCAGAGAGAGGCAAGCGACGGCATCCGTGCTGGCTTCCCCTGTCGCGGCTCCTCTCCCCAGCTTTCCTTCGGAGAACAGTGTGATGCCGGCCAAGTGTGGCTGTTGTGCGCTCATGCGTGCACAGCCCAGGCGGAGGCACTCAGCGGCGGCTCAGTCGAAAAAGGGGCTGGCAAGCAAGGAAAGTAGGTCACCGTGGCAGCAGGACGAGAGAGGTTTGGACTTGTGGGGGCCGCTGAGGGTGGAGAGCCTTGCCGGCCAATGACCTTCCGGCGGGTTTCGGTATTTTACTTAATTTGCTTGGAAGACATTTTGCAAATTTTATGGACAGCTAAGGATGCAGTTGTTGGATACCACTTTAACTGCCCTGCCTCAGTGCTATGACGTCTTGGAATTTGTAGTTTGGCACCAGCACTCTTTGATAGGGAAGGTTAAATACCTTGTAAAACTACAACTCCCTTGATTCCATAACATTGAGGCATAACAGCTTAAATTAGTTGCTGGGATTTATAGTTCACCTACAATCAAAGAGCATGCTGAACTACACCAACAATGGAATTGAACCAAATTTGGCACACAGAACTCCCATGACCAATAGAAAATACTGGAAGGGTTTGCTGGGCATTGACCTTGGGTTTTGGAGTTGTAGTTCCCCTAGATCCAGAGAGCACTGTGGACTTACGCAATGGTGGATCTGGACCAAACTTGGCACGAATACTCAATATGTGAACACTGGTGAAGTTTGGGGAAAATAGACCTTGACATTTGGGAGTTGTAGTTGCTGGGATTTATAGTTCACCTACAATCAAAGTGCATTCTGAACTCCACCAATGATGGACTTGAACCAAATTTGGCACACAAAACTCCCATGACCAACAGAAAATACTGTAATGGTTTGATGGGCATTGACCTTGAGTATGGGAGATGTAGTTCGCTTACATCATAGAAGCATAGAATCATAGAATCAAAGAGTTGGAAGAGACCTCATGGGCCATCCAGTCCAACCCCCTGCCAAGAAGCAGGAATATTGCATTCAAATCACCCCTGACAGATGGCCATCCAGCCTCTGTTCAAAAGCTTCCAAAGAAGGAGCCTCCACCACACTCCGGCAGAGAGTTCCACTGCTGAACGGCTCTCACAGTCAGGAAGTTCTTCCTCATGTTCAGGTGGAATCTCCTCTCATTTTTTGCCACCACTTCACATTCCTGGCTCATGTTTACCTTCCTCCCCATGAGGACTCCAAGATCTTTTCCACATGTCCTGCTCTCGAGCCAGGCCTCATCGTCCCCCATTCTGTCTCTTTGCATTTCGTCTTTCTTGCCTAAGTGGAGTATCTTGCATTTGTCCCTCTTGAACTTCATTGTGTTAGTTTTGGCCATTCATCTCTCTAATCTGTCAAGGACTCCAAGATCTTTTCTCCACGTCCTGCTCTTGAGCCAGGCCTCATCGTCCCCCATTTTGTATCTTTGCATTTCGTTTTTCCTGCCAAAGTGGAGTATCTTGCATTTGTCCCTGTTGAACTTCATTTTGTTAGTTTTGGCCATTCATCTCTCTAATCTGTCAAGGACTCCAAGATCTTTTTCACACGTCCTGCTCTCGAGCCAGGCCTCATCGTCCCCCATTCTGTCTCTTTGCATTTCGTTTTTTCTGCCTAAGTGGAGTCTCTTGCATTTGTCCCTCTTGAACTTCATTTTGTTAGTTTTGGCCATTCATCTCTCTAATCTGTCAAGGACTCCAAGATCTTTTTCACACATACTGCTCTCGAGCCAGGCATCGTCCCCCATTCTGTCTCTTTGCATTTCGTTTTTTCTGCCTAAGTGGAGTATCTTGCATTTGTCACTGTTGAACTTCATTTTGTTCATTTTGGCCAATCATCTCTCTAATCTGTCAACATCGTTTCGAATTCTGCTCCTGTCCAGCTGTACGATGCTATGAATAAATAAGGTATTTTGCCATAGTTCCAGGGGCAGAGGTGCGCATGGAAAACAGCCGGCTCTTGCGTTGCTCCACTTTTGCTCTCCAAGTCAAGTGTGCACAGCAAGCGAGATTGGCAATTGTGTTCCACACGTTGCAAATTACAGCATTGCTGATCCTTTGAGCAGTGGGTCCCTCCCCCCTTTTCCAACAGTACGATCAAAGGAAGTCAATACGCTTAGAGCTTTTGGGGTGCTTTTTGTGGCCTTTCCCTTTGATTCGGGGCAGAAGAAATGGAATTTCTGAGCAGGCTCTATTGACCATGGCCTGCAGCTCGGCCCAGACATATGCGCTGGCTTCAAAGTTCAGGGAGCGCTTGCTTGCTTGCTTGCTGCGGGGGGGGGGGGGGGCTTGGCTACCCTTCTGCAGCAAAGCCCAGCCTTGCCCTCCCCTCGCAATGGATGCTTTTATCCATTATTGATGCATTGGTGGTCCAGCAGGCACTTGGAAGGGGGCTGGAGAGAGGGAGGGGGGGCTTATTTACCCTTCCACTGCTTTTCCTAGAAGGTAGCAATGCCGTACGAGCGGAGAGAAGGCCAATTACGAGCCCAATCGCCGGCAGCGACATTTAAGAGGGGAAAGCAAGCAAACCCATAGGGAGGACGGAGAAGAAGGAGGAGATCGGAGTCTGGTTTTCCCCCATTAACACAAGCCCAAGGCTCCATTAGAGCAGACTCTTCATCCGTGATTGGGACACAGTGGTGGTTGGCAAGTGGGGGGGGGGGGGGCTGGAGAAGAGGCCCCACCAAAGGCCTCATTAAATTTTCATCATCATCGGCTGGTCTCTCGGAGAAGAGAGGAGTCAGGGAGGAGAGAGAGCGCCTGGGGAGGCGAGGGAGGATGCCAGGGAACCAGAGAGGTTCTGGAAAGGCTGGGAAGGTCTCCAGGAGGGGCTCTCGTCCATTCCTGGGGAAGGGGCCGCTCCGCCACCTGCCAGAGAAAACCTTTGCTCAGGAAGCGCAAAGCAAGGTGGCCTTGACACTACCAGATGGGACCTGGTTTGGGTGGCCTTTTTGGTGCCTTTGTTTGATGGGGAAAGTTAAATACCTTGTAAAACTACAACTCCTTTATTGTTGTTGTTGTTGTTGTTGTTGTTACAATGGAATGCTGGCTTTAGTCTTTAAAGCCCTAAACGGTTCCAGCCCAGGGTTGTTGTAGGTTTTTTCAGGCTATATGGCCATGTTCCAGAGACATTCTCTCCTGACGTTTCGCCTGCATCTATGGCAAGCATCCTCAGAGGTAGTGAGGTCTGTTGGAACTAAAAAGGGTTTATATATCTGTGGAATGACCAGGGTTGGACAAAGGACTCTTGTCTGCTGGAGCTAGGTGTATTGGGTTGTTGTAGTTTTTCGGGCTATATGGCCATGGTCTAGAGGCATTCTCTCCTGACGTTTCGCCTGCATCTATGGCAAGCATCCTCAGAGGTAGTGAGGTCTGTTGGAACTAGGAAAAAGGGTTTATATATCTGTGGAATGACCAGGGTGGGACAAAGGACTCTTGTCTGCTGGAGCTAGGTGTGAATGTTTCAACTGACCACCTTGATTACCATTTGATTGCCTGGCAGTGCCTGGAGCAATCTTTTGTTGAGAGGTGATTAGATGTCCTTGTTGTTTCTTCTCTGTTCACTGGGTTGTTCTAGAGGCATTCTCTCCTGACGTTTCGCCTGCATCTATGGCAAGCATCCTCAGAGGTAGTGAGGTCTGTTGGAACTAGGAAAATGGGTTTATATATCTGTGGAATGACCAGGGTGGGACAAAGGACTCTTGTCTGCTGGAGCTAGGTGAATGTTTCAACTGACCACCTTGATTACCATTTGATGGCCTGACAGTACCTGGAGCAATCTTTTGTTGAGAGGTGATAAGATGTCCTTGTTGTAGGTTTTTTCGGGCTATATGGCCATGGTCTAGAGGCATTCTCTCCTGACGTTTCTCCTGCATCTATGGCAAGCATCCTCAGAGGTAGTGAGGTCTGTTGGAACTAGGAAAAAGGGTTTATTTATCTGTGGAATGACCAGGGTGGGACAAAGGACTCTTGTCTGCTGGAGCTAGGTGGGAATGTTTCAACTGACCACCTTGATTAGCAATATAATGGCTTGACAGTGTCTGGAGCAAACCTTTGTTGAGAGGTGATTAGATGTCCTCGATTGTTTCCTCTCTGTTGTTGTGCTGTGGTAATTTTAAAGTTTTTTTATACTGGTAGCCGGATTTTGTTCATTTTCATGGTTTCCTCCTTTCTGTTGAAATTGTCCACATGCTTCTTGTGGATTTCAGTGGCTTCTCTGTGTAGTCTGACATGGGGGATGTGAGAGTGGTCCAGCATTTCTGTGTTCTCCAATAATAATCCGCTGTGTCCAGGTGGGTTCCTCAAGTGCTCTGCTCTGGCTGACTTCTCTGGTTGAAGGAGTCCGCAGTGCCTTCCATGTTCCTTGATTCATGTTTGGGCCATTCTGCTGCTGCGTGTGGTGGTCCCTCTGGAGACTTCTTGTCCACAGCTGCATGGTACACAATGGTAGACTCCTGCAGAGGTGAGAGGATCCCTCCTGTTGAACGGAGCATCGGTTAGATGTTCTTGGTGGGTCTGTCGATAGTTTGTCTGTTGTGTTTCCTCCTCCGCTTCCCTCTGCGGTCAGTGGTTCCCTTGATGTCTGGCAAGACCCCTTTTCCTCTGGGTGGATCTTGGTCTTGACTCTCGTGGCTTCTTCTCGGTGGTCTTGCGGCTCTTCTGAGGTCTGAGGTGGTCTCCTTTGGCCTGGAGAGCCCAGTTGAGGGGGTTCTGTTCATCTTGAAGGAGGAGGTGGGCTTCCCAGATTCTTCTTGCACGGTCTGCCAAGGCTTCTTTCATGGGGCTTCTTTTTGGACTTGGGTAATGGTTGGAGTTTTGATGTCGATATCTATCTGTGTGTGTGGGTTTTCTGTAAACGGTGTGACCCAATTATGGATCTGGTTTGCGGATGACTAGGACACCTAGAAAAGGCAGTCTTCCTTCATTCTCTTTTTCCATGGGGAAATGGATGTTCACCATGTCCAAACACATCTCTCCCCATGAACCACCTAGGCTAGTGTTTCTCAACCTGGGAATCGGGACCCCTGGGAGGGTCGCTAGGGGGAGTCAAAGGGGTCACCATAGACCATCAGAACACACAGTATTTTCTGTTGGTCATGGGGTTCTGTGTAGGAAGTTTGGCCCAATTCTATTGTTGGTGGGATTCAGAATGCTCTTTGATTGTAGGTGAACTATAAATCCCAGCAACTACAACTCCCAAATGTTAAGGTCTGTTTCCCCCAAACTCCACCAGTGTTCACATTTGTGTATTCATGCCAAGTTTGGTCCAGATCCATCCTTGTTTGAGTCCACAGTGCTCTCTGGATGTAGATGAACTACAACTCCCAAACTCAAGGTCAGTGCCCACCAAACCCTTCCAGTATTTTCCGTTGGCCATGGGAGAACTGTGTGCCCAGTTTGGTTCATTTCCATCATTGGCAGAGTTCAGAATGCTCTTTGATTGCAGCTTTACTATACATCCCAGCCATTACAACTTCCAAATGACAACATCAACCTCCCCCCCAGCCCACCAAACTCACCAGTATTCCAATATGAGCGTATCTGTTATTTGTGCCAAATTTGGTCCAGTGAATGAAAATACATCCTGCATATCAGAGATTTACACTATGATTCATAACAGTAGCAAAATCACAGTCATGAAGTAGCAACAAAAATAATGTTATGGTTGGGGGTCACCCCAACATGAGGAACTCACCAATGCTTCCTCTTCGTCCTAGAAAGAAGTGACGAGCGGAGTGCCACAAGCAGGGTTCTGTCCTGGGCCCGGTCCCGCTCAGGATCTTCATCCATGACTTCGATGAAGGGTTCAAAGGCAGGATCATCAAGTTTGCAGACGACACCAAATTGGGAGGGAGAGCCAATACTCCAGAGGACAGGAGCAGGATTCAAAACGATCTTAACAGATTAGAGAGATGGGCCAAAACTAACAAAATGAAGTTCAACAGGGACAAATGCAAGAGACTCCACTTAGGCAGGAAAAACGAAATGCAAAGAGACAGAATGGGGGACGATGAGGCCTGGCTCGAGAGCAGGACGTGGGAAAAAGATCTTGGAGTCCTTGACAGTTAGAAAGATGATTGGCCAAAACTAACACAATGAAGTTCAACAGGGACAAATGCAAGAGACTCCACTTAGGCAGGAAAAACGAAATGCAAAGAGACAGAATGGGGGACGATGAGGCCTGGCTCAAAAGAAGGACGTGGGAAAAAGATCTTGGAGTCCTTGACAGTTAGAAAGATGATTGGCCAAAACTAACACAATGAAGTTCAACAGGGACAAATGCAAGATACTCCACTTAGGCAGGAAAAACGAAATGCAAAGAGACAGAATGGGGGACGATGAGGCCTGGCTCGAAAGAAGGACGTGAGAAAAAGATCTTGGAGTCCTTGTGGACAACAAGTTAAACATGAGCCAGGAATGTGATGTGGCGGCAAAAAAAGCCAATGGGATTTTGGCCTGCATCAAGAGGAGCCTAGTGTCTAGATCCAGGGAAGTCCTGCTCCCCATGCTCTATTCCGCCTTGGTTAGACCACCTTCCCTGGAATATTGTGTCTAATTCTGGGCACCACAATTGAAGAGAGATATTGACAAGCTGGAATATGTCCAGAGGAGGGTGACTAAAATGATCAAGGGTCTGAAGAACAAGCCCTATAAATAGTGGCTCAAAGAGCTGGGCATGTTTAACCTGCAGAAAGGAAGGCTGAGATGAGACATGATGAGCCATGTGTAAATATGTGAGAGGAAGTCACAGGGAGGAGGGAGCAAGCTTGTTTTCTGCTTCCCTGGAGACTAGGAAACAATGGAACAATGGCTTCAAACTACAAGAGAGGAGATTCCACCTGAACACAAGGAAGAACTTCCTGACTGTGAGAGCCGTTCAGCAGTGGAACTCTCTGCCCCGGAGTGTGGTGGAGGCTCCTTCTTTGGAAGCTTTTAAACAGAGGCTGGATGGCCATCTGTCAGGGGTGATTTGAATGCAATACTCCTGCTTCTTGGCAGAATGGGGTTGGACTGGAGGATGGCCCAGGAGGTCTCTTCCCACTCTAGGATTCTAGGATTCTATGGTGGTGCCTGTGGCTGATGTTAAGGTTGGTGCAAGAAGGTTGCCTTGAGGTAGGCCATTCTTTTGCCGCCACCACCTACTTTTCCTGCCTTGAAATTCCACAGAGAAGCTGCCATATTCTAGGAGTGTGTGGACAGTTTTCGTGAAATCCTCGTCCCGGGTAATAGGGTAGACTTCATTCAGCATTTTTCTAGGTTGCACCGTGTCATCGCCTGCCGTTCATAATTACCTTTGGTTTGTTTAATAAAAGCTTTCCACTATTTGCAAATTTCCTGACAAACTACAAGGAAAGGGAGAATGTGTTTACTCTAAGAGCAGTTTGGCAGTGGAAGGGGTGGCGGTGGCGGTGGAGCTGCTTTCCGAAGGAGCCTTTTTCTCGGTTGTTTCTGATGTTTCGCCTCCCTCGGCAGGGATCTCCAAAGCCAAGGAAAAGGCCTGTGGCGAGACACACCCCGAGCGAGCGAGCAACGGTGGGCGTTTGGTCTCATTGTCAGGCTTGCCGTGGGGAGGGGTCGGCCGCCGAGCCCCCTTTCTTTCTGCGCCCCGCTTCTCCAAACCACGCAGCGCCTACTAAGAAAGATATGATTTCCGATCTACTTTGGTGGCGGTAATTGCCCCATTTTAGACATTGTTATATACTGTGCAAAGGGAGGGTGGGGGGTTGGGGGGGGAGATACCAACATAAATGCGATAATTATGGAAAAGCTCTAGTTCTGCGAATGCGAGCAGCTTGGCAATTAACACTTGAGCTCGGCTGAATGGTGTGATTTGCAAGCGCTCCTTGATGGAGGTCCTTCACGGGCTTCCCTCCCCCTCTCTCTTTCTTTCGCTCTCCCTCCCTCCTTTCCTCCTCCTCCTTCCCTCTTCCTTCCTTCCTTCCTCTTCCTTCCTTCCTTCCTTCCTTCCTTCCTTCCTTCCTTCCTTCCTTCCTTTGGGGAATTTGTCTTTGGGTTCGTGGATAATAGGTATTCACAGAACCGGAGAGCAACACGCATAATGAGGCCCGTCTCTGGGGACGCAGTGCGGAGAATGAAGTGCAAATGATGGAATTGATTAGATGGATCGATTGAAGAGTCCAAATTTGAAAGGCGGTTGTCGCTGGAGCTGAAATAGAGACGTTGCCTAGCATTGGGTGGAGCAGGACTCAAGTAGCTCTCCTCAATGGTTCCGGCCCAGCTTATTGCTCCTTCCTGTTTGTCTCTGGCCACATTGTTATCCAAACTGACCTCAGGATCTCCAGGTTCACTTGGAGTCTCGTTTTCCTTTTTCACTTCATTTCCCTCTGTTGATTCAACAGGAGCTTTGGAGATCTCATTTTTGCCAGGGATTCTACCTGCTCATCCCTCAATTCATCTCCAGATTCTTCAAAGTTTGTGCAGAATGTTGGAGTGACACTTTGTGCCCAGCTGAAGAGCCAGCTAAGACAATAAACCCCCAGAATCCCCCCAAAGCGGAAGCTGATTTGACCACGGCTTCTGATGCTGAAGTGGATGAAGGCAGACTTGATCCAAGATCTGATGATGATGATGATGATGATGATGACACAAACTTTGAAGAATCTGGAGATGAATTGAGGGATGAGCTGGAAAATCCCTGGCAAAAATGGTAACCTCTCGAGAAGAAGAAGAGATCTCCAAAGCTCCTGTTGAATCAACAGAGGGAAATGAAGTGAAAAAGGAAAATGAGACTCCAAGTGAACCTGGAGATCCTGAGGTCAGTCCGGCCCAGCTTCTCTCTCCCTTCTCTCCCTATGAACCCACCACGGACTGGAGATCATCGGAGGAGGAGGACCCACTCTCGATCCCGCCTGCCTCACAAGCACGTCTGGTGGGGATGAGAGACAGGGCCTTTTCTGCGGTGGCCCCTCGGCTGTGGAACTCCCTGCCCAGGGATGTCAGATCGGCCCCCTCCCTCCTAACCTGTCAAAAAAAAATCTGAAAACTTGCCTCTTCAAGCAAGCTTCTGGAGCCTCAGCATAATTAGACAAACTTGAATCGGAAAATGTATTTATTATTATTTACTAGCCGTCCCCTGCCACGCGTTGCTGTGGCCCACACGGGGGTTCTGTGTGGGAGGCTTGGCCCAATTCTATTGTTGGTGGGGTTCAGGGTGCTTTTTGACCCTTAAGTGAACTATACATCCCAGCAACCACAACTCCCAGAGGACAAGGTCTATTTTCCCCAAACTCCATCTGTGTTCATATTTGGGCATATGGAATA
>NW_026844367.1:35187546-35204721 GCF_025583915.1 Anolis sagrei ordinatus | reverse complement strand
TGCAGTAGTCTATACGGGATGTAACCAGAGCGTGGACCACCGTGGCCAAGTCAGACTTCCCAAGGTGGTCTGTTTATGGTCATGTTTTGATTCTATTTTTTTCCACGTACCTTGTTTTATGGAACAGATTTGAACTGTTTGGATTTTGCTTTTGGAATGTTTTCTCCCATTGTCAGTTTGGTTTGGCTTATTACCTCTTGACTGTTTTTCCCATTTCTTATTGGAATTAGCCTTTCTTATTTCCTATGACGATTTTTCCTTTTTTATATGTGTTTTTCTCAATAAACAGTTTTACTACTGCTTTTGGATTCCTGGTTGGTGTTGCGGGCAAGGGGAATTCTGGCCGGGGTGCAAGAGGGGGATTTGCATGTGTGGATGCCGTAATTGCTTTTTGGAGTGTCATCGGGTCTTGCTTTCTCCCTGCTTCCAGGTCTTCTTAAAAGGCATCAACAAGCCTTTGGCACACCCTGAGGGCACTATTGTTGCGACAGCCAGAATCGTAAACAACCTCAAAGCTTATGTGTGAGTATAGCCAGCCTTCAACGTTCACGGAGGTTAAAGACCAGAATCCCCCTTCTATACTGAATTAGTAAAGGTACGGATACACCCAGGTCTTCACATTACATTGTGTTTCCTTCCTGAAGAAAGGAGATGAAGTCTCGGCCGTTTGATGCCTCTCCTGTTCCACTGACTGTGGTCAACTTCCCAGATCCCACAATGGAGGATTTCGACGTCCCACGAGTCAACAATCATGGCTATCCTCAGGTATCAAATGCATGATTCTTGAGATGGTTCTCCATTGAGCTGTTGGTGGTGCAACCTAAGGGCTAAGAATGTAACCCTAAAGGGTGGAGAAGGTGGGAGAAGGTTGCCTAAGCAGAACAACCCAATTCTCAAGCCCTGCTGATGATGGTTGAGGTAAGTAAGCTGAGAATGGCTTTTCTATATGTTTTCATCCTGGAAGATGCAACCACTGATGGAAATGAACCATGGGATGGTGTAGGTACCTTGGATGTCCCTTTGGTCTCTTCCAATTCTATTACTCTATGCTTTCAGGAAGTGGGGCCAGTCCTACCATTAAGCAAAGTGAGACATCCACCTTGAGCTACTTAAGAGATATCCATCTTAAGTAAAGATATTGGGAGGTAGGGCTGGAATTTCCTGTCCACGCCTTTCTGTTGGAGGATCAAGCAGAGGCCACTATGAACCAGGGGTGTGCAATTCGGCAAAACCCTGGGCCATTTTCGGTGCCCAGTTTTTGCCCCCCCCCCATTCCAGGAGTGCCACCAACTTGCCTCCTGTTGAGTCAAATCATGAATCCAGGTAGTATGGGAATGTCAGGACCGAAAGCCAACATCTCTGCCGGGATCTGAGGAGGGTTCTTCCTCGCTTCATCTGCCACTTCTGGAGGTTCTTAGGGTTTCCACCCGAGATCTTCTACACGCAAAGGATGTCATCTGATTTAGAAGCATAGTCCTTGGAAAACCCACCAACGAGAACACACCAAAGTTGTGTGCGATGCTGCTTGTACTGCTGAGGGATGTTTGCCTGGCGTCGCCTTTCTCCTCTCCTTCAGAGTGCTGTGCTATTCTTGGCCGCAGGAATCAATGTGCGGATCATTACTCCAACCTGTTTGGTATGAAGAGGACCGTGCATCTGGCAGGGCTGACCTTTTCTCTTTGAGGGTCTCGAGCAAGGCCGCTCCCCTTGTTTACTCTTTTGGTTTTGAATTATCATGACCAGATCTCTCTTTCTGACACAGATATAATTGACATACATTATATATATACATTATATACAATTCGATTATGTATATAATTATGTATATAATTTAAATATATACACACACACTATCTATCTATTAGGCTTGGTTGATCAAGAAAAAAAATGGTTCTAAACTCGTTTCGTATATAGGGGCGCTGGTTCCATTTTGAAATTATTTCAAAAAATTTCTTTAAAAAAAGATCGGAAATACCAGGAAATACGAATCACTTCCTTTGTTTCGTTAATGGAAGGTACCCTTCCCTCCCTCCAGAACCATTAAAATCTCGCAGTTTCCCTTCCTTCCCTTGCGGAGAGCTTCTCTCACCTTTCCTTCCCTTCCCGGCAAGCTGTCCGTCATGCAGAAGGGAGAGGTGGGCGTGGCCAAGCAGAGCCCTCCTTGGAGGTTGCTGGGGGCGTGGCCTTCAGGAACAGCTGTTCTTACCCACGCCCACCTCCTTCCTCTTTGCATTGGTGGCTTTGCAAGGTGGGCGTGGCTATGGCCAGCTCTTCTGCATCGCCGCTTGTCACCAGGGAGGTAGCCACGCCCACCTCGCAAAGCCCACCTCGCAAAGCCCACCTCGCAAAGCCCACCTCGCAAAGCCCACCTCGCAAAGCCCACCTCGCAAAGCCCACCTCGCAAAGCCCACCTCGCAAAGCCGCCGATGCAAAGAGGAAGGAGGTGGGCGTGGGTAAGAACAGCTGTTCCTGAAGGCCACGCCCCCAGCATTTACGATTCACTGCCGGAAGTCGTAAGGAAGATGGCGGACGCGGCTTCGATATGGCAAAACGCGTCGATATCGCTTCTAAAGGTATTTTATTTACGATTTCATAATGATATTAGAAATTAACGAGCTGGATCAACCAAGCCTACTATCTATCTGTATCTATCTATCTATCTAATAAAAGTAAATGTGGCTGGGGTGCCCACTTCCACAGACAGGCTCCCACTTCCACAGCTTCAACCCACGGTGCTGAGGATCCACCAGAAGCCCTCCCTCCAATGACATTTCAGGTTATAGGGAGCGCCCTGAACATGTAACCCAACCCCTGCCAAGGTCCTCCCCGAACGCCATACTGCCCACTACCCAAGGAATGCTTTCATTCGGAGATCCTTTCATCCTAGATGGTATGCGTTTCCTCCACCACAGACACTCCAGTGCAGTGGTTCTCAACCTTCGTAATGCCGCGACCCCTTAATACAGTTCCTCATGTTGTGATGACCCCCAACCATAACCCTAACATTATGAATCGCCATGTAAATAATGATCTGCAGGATGTATTTTCATTCACTGGAGCAAATTTGGCACAAATACCCGGTATGCCCAAATTTGAATACTGGTGGGGTTGGCGGGGATTGATTTTGTCATTTGGGAGTTGTAGTTGCTGGGATTTATAGTTTACCTACAATTAAAGAGCATTCTGGACTCCACCAACGATGGAATTGAACCAAACTTGACACAGAGAACTCCCTTGACCAACAGAAAATACTGGAAGGGTTTGGTGGGCACTGACCTTGAGTTTGGGAGTTGTAGTTCGCCTACATCCAGAGAGCCCTGTGGTCTTAAACAATGATGGATCTGGGCCAAACTTGGCACGGATACTCAATATGCCGAAATGTGAACACTGGTGGAGTTTGCAGAAAATAGACCTTGAGATTTGCGAGTTGTACTTGCTGGGATTTATAGTTCACCTACAATCAAGGAGCGTTCTGAACCCCAACAATGATAGAATTGGGCCAAACTTCCCACACAGAACCCCATGACCAACAGAAAATACTGTGTTTTCTGATGGTCTTTGGCGACCCCTCTGACACCCTTCGCGACCCCCTCAGGGGGGGCGGGGGGGGGGGGGGGGGGGGGGGGGGGGGGGGGGGGGGGGGGGGGGGGGGGAGGGGGGGGGGGTCCCGACCCCCAGGTTGAGAAACACTACTCCAGTGTTTCTGACTCTCTCCATTGGTGTGGAATTTGCATGATCCCGATCACCGCCTCTCCCTTAACCCTTTCCTACTCTTTTCAACTCTGTCTGCACAACAAACAGAGCAGAACTAATCAGCAACTAAGCATACTGGAGGAGTTTGGGGATTGACTCCACATGATGGAAGTTGTAGTTCACTCTGCATCTAGTCAGAGCACTGCCCCCCCCCCCCCCCACTGACAATGGACCTGGACCACATTTAGCACAAAGAACCACCATGAGTGAAGAAAATACTGGAGTGGTTTGGGGGGAATTCACCTTGATTTATAGCTATTGTAGGAACTGGGATTTATAGTTCACCTGCAATCAAAGGGCACTCTGGACCCCACCAACGATGACCCTGGATCTTACTTGGTACGCAGAACCTCCATGACCAATGGAAAATACTGGAGGGGGTTGAGGGGAATTCACCTTGATTTATAGCCATTGTAGGTACTGGGATTTATAGTTCACCTGCAATCAAAGATCACTCTGGACCCCACCAATGATGGCCCTGGACCCCACTTGGCACAAGAACCTCCATGACCAACGGAAAATACTGGAGGGGTTTGGGGACAAGGTCTTCCCCGGCCAAAAAGTGATGGTGCCTCACCAAACTACAACAGCCGTAGCATCGAGCCCTGGCAGTTGCATAGGGTGGCATTCGGTTGGAGAGAAAGGTCTTAAAGCCCAGGCAAGCCCATGCCAAGATCTCCCGGAGTGCTCCCTTTTGCATCTCTTCCTGTCGAGAGGAAAGAGGACACCGTCCAGCATTGATTCTCTTCCATTAGGAAGAAATCTCTCTCTTGGGGGGGATGCGGAGCCAGAGTGGAATATTAGCCAAGTCCTCTAAACGGGGGTTTCTCTCTGGGATGGCTGGTGGCTCTTGGGTGAGGCGGCGTGCCAGCTGGAGCCGGGGCCGAATCTAGTGAGCGATATGAATGATTTAAGGCAGGCAGCTGCGCTGAGAGAAGGACGCGCTCCCGTCCTGTTGGTTTTGTTAAAGCCTTCCAACAAATGTGGGTTTTTAGGGAACGGTTTCAGCACAGCTTTAATGTGATCAAACGGATGGGATGCATGGAAGCCCTACTGTGGGAATTTCCACAAGGAGGCATTCATTTGCGAGGGGCGCTCATTAAAGATTTCCCCTGACCCACTTCTCTTTATCACAGGACGCTGAAACTGCACAGGTGTCGTGATATACGTCTCTATAGGTTACCTGCCCATTTACAACTCAATACCAAGAATGGTCTTGATGTGATGGGTGCGGAAGTGGAGTGAGGTTTGGGAATGGACCCAATGGAGTACAGAGCAGTCTCCAAGTCCCTTTCTTTGAAGGCTGCACACCCAAGGAGACGTTTGATGAGATGAAAGAGGTTGATGGTGAGGATTCCCCATCATAGGATGCAGTCAAGAACTGGCAACGTCCGTTCCAATGTGGTTGGACTTTGGTGGAAACTTCTCCAGTTCCAGGGCGACCCCACTCTGCTCTTGATGGACACACCATCTAGCAAGTGGAGGTCCCCATTTTGGAAAATCACCACGTAACCATTCTTCATTGAGCCCAAAATGTCAAGGTGAATGAGTGGGGTCGGTGGAAAAAAATCACCCAAGACCCTCTTCACATGCACAATAATAATAATAATAACAACAACAACACTTTATTTGTACCCTGCTACCATCTCCCGAGGGACTCGGTGCGGCTTACATGAGGCCGAGCCCAAAATACAACAATACAAACAGTAATAATAAACAATACAAGCAATTAAAAATAAAACATGGACAATACAATAATGCAACATTAACAGTAAGACCACACGATTAAAAACTATGGGAAGACTAAATGTAAAATTAAAATTGAAAGTAATGCTGGAACATGGGCGAAAAAGTGATGGGGCGTTTGTGGAAAACATACAAGCGGACCTAAAAATTTAAAGTGCTTTGGAGGACAAAGTGCTAAGGGTTCGTTACTCTGGGAAGGCACACTGGAACAGCCACGTCTTCAAGCTCCTCCTAAAGACTGCCAGAGATGGGGCCTGTCTGATGTCCTTAGGAAGTGAGTTCCAGAGTTGAGGGGCCACCACCGAGAAGGCCCTCTCCCTCGTCCCCACCAATCGCACCTGCGATGCAGGTGGGAGCGCGAGCAGGGCCTCTCCAGATGATTGAAGAGATTGCGTGGGTTCATACACAGTGATGCGGTCACGCAGGTGGGTGGGTCCCAAACCGTTCAGGGCCTTGTAGGTAAGAACCTGCACCTTGAATTGGGACTGGGACTGGAAGATGAATGGCAACCAGTGGAGCTCCTTCAACAGGAGGGTTGACCGCTCCCTGTAAGGAGCCCCAGTTAACAACCTGGCCGCTGCCAGGCATCCACTCACTGGCTCCCCCAGCTACTCACACCTTTCCAGAAGCAGGACCGAGTCAAATGCCCTCAGGCTCTCTTGACAATGATGTGCCTTGGAAACCAGGAGGACTTGGTCAACACTGATCATGCAGGAGGAAAGCTGGGCCCATCACACTCATCCCGGGACTCAATGCCATGGAGGCATCAGGACCCACCACCTCCAAAGAAAGCACGTGCCCAACTCTCGGCAGGCAAGGTCATGCTCACAGGATTTTGGGATCACACATGGTGGCTTTCCTAGCAAAGGGGACCAAGATCACTGGGCCATACTATGCTTCACTACTGCGGAAGTTGCAGGAGTCCATCCAAACCAAGAGACCACGTGGCATGCCCCCCAAAGGTGTCCACCTTCTGCAAGACAATGCAACTGTTCACAACTCAGATGTTGCTCAAATGGTTCCATTCCATTGTTGGTGCAGTTCAGAATGCTCTTTGATTGCAGGTGTAACTGCAACTCCCAAATGTCAGGATCTATTTTCCCCAAACCCTTCTAATGTTTTCTGTGGGTCATGGGAGCCTTGTGTGCCAAGTTTGGTTCGATTCCATCGTTGGTGGAGTTCAGAATTATCTTTGATTGTAGGTGATCTATAAATCCCTGCAACTACAACTCCCAAATGGCAAAATTAATCCAGCTCCAACAACCCCACCAGTATTCAAATGTCAGCATATTGGGTATTTGAGTAATTTAGTAATTGAGTAATTTAGTACAATCTGGTAATGGAACATAGGAATGGAACAATGGACGACGAATCTGGACTACGCTTGGATGATGAGAAGATTGGGTACGGTTGTTTTTTGTAATAATTGTGCATTGTAATTGCTTATTGGTAATTTATGGATAATGTGTTAAGTCAATTGTTATATGTTGTATGGAACCACTGCTATTTCTACTGTTTCTACTGTTTGTGAACCGCTGTGAGTCGCCTTCGGGCTTGAGATACAGCGGTATATAAGCAAAGTAAATAAATAAATTTGTGCCAAATTTGGTCCAGTGAATGAAAATTAATCCTATATTTACATGACGATTCAGAACTGGAGCAAAATTAGAGTTGTGAAGTAGCAAAGAAAATAATGTGATGGTTGGGGGTCACCACAACATGAGGAACTGTATTAAGGGGTCGCGGCATTAGGAAGGTTGAGAATGACTGGTGTAGATGCACCATTGCCACGGCAGAGAGCAGATTGCTTGTGAATCCACTGGACGATCCATTGTGGATCTGCTTTTTTGCTTCCTTGGAGACTAGGACGCAATGGAGCCATGGCTTCCAACTACAAGAGAGGAGATTCCACCTGAACATGAGGAAGAACTTCCTGACTGTGAGAGACGTTCAGCAGTGGAACTCTCTGCCCCGGAGTGTGGTGGAGGCTCCTTCTTTGGAAGCTTTTAAGCAGAGGCTGGATGGCCATCTGTTGGGGGTGATTTGAATGCAGTATTCCTGCTTCTTGGCAGAATGCGGTTGGACTGGATGATGGCCCAGCAGGTCTCTTCCAACTCTTTGATTCTAGGATTCTATGATTCTAAGTATGGACAATCGACTGAACCTACACCTCCAGAGGTCCAGTATCCTGTCTCCTGCATAAATTAATGGATGCAGTGCTTCTGCATTGGTCAGCATTCCAGGATGAGTGGAAATTTCCAGGGTTCCTTTGGTTGACTGGGGATACTTTACAGTGCCATATTCTAAGGCTTTTGGGGGAGCCACTTCTGCAAATATTTGGGTTCCCCTGAAGCTATAGGGTTTTTTTTGTCATGTTAGGAGCAACTTGAGAAACTGCAAGTCGCTTCTGGTGTGAGAGAATTGGCCGTCTGCAAGGACGTTGCCCAGGGGACGCCCGGATGATTTGATGTTTTTATCATCCTTGTGGGAGGCTTCTCTCATGTCCCCGTATGAGGAGCTGGAGCTAACAGAGGGAGCTCATCCGCCTCTCCCCGGGTTCGAACCTGCGACCAGTCCCACTGTGCCACCGGGGGCTCCTGAAGCTACAGGAGATGCCTCCCTTTTGTGTGTGGATGGCTTGAAGACCAACCCTTGGAGATTAAGGCGGCTAATAGAGTTGTAGTCTCTCTCTTCTTTACAATCCCATGGCAGGGTTAACGGTGTCCTCCTCGTTGCAGCTCAGAGAATAATCGGTCGTAAATAAGGGTCGGAGGGAGGCTCTTCTCTAGGATGTAGACCCAGACCCAGCTGAAGGGACGTCCTGAGGTGGGGTTGGAGGAAGGACAAATAAATAACCCATCCTCCTTCCGTCCACCCACCGCAAAGATCTATTTTGCATGCCGTAAATCACACTTTCCAGGCACGGGACCACATCTCGGCATTGAATTACAAATGACTCCACGGAGGGAATTGAACTGTCAGGATCGTCTTGCCTTTTCACCGGAGTCTTTTCCACACAGACACCTTTTAACTCCTAGGATTCCTGTCGTTGGTTTACAGACCGAGGCATTCCTCACATCCTTTCTTCCTCCTTTTAGTCATCCTTTGATCGCTGCAATTTGTCTTGATGCTGTTTATGCTTTCCTAGATGGTCAGGCATGCTTTTTAGAAGGAATATATATTTATTGCTTCTAAAATGTTAGAGAATACAGAAATGCTGGACCACTCTCACAACCACCACATCAGGGTACACAGAGAAGCCACTGAAATCCACAATCAGCACGGGGACAATTTCAACAGAAAGGAGGAAACCATGGAAATGAACAAAATCTGGCTACCAGTATTAAAAAACTCTAAAATTAGAACAGCACAACAACAGACAAGGACATCTAATCACCTCTCAACAAAAGATTGCTCCAGGCACTGCCAGGCCATCAAATGCTAATCAAGGTGGTCAGTTGAAACATTCACACATAGCTCCAGCAGACAAGAGTCCTTTGTCCCACCCTGGTCATTCCACAGATATATAAACCCTTTTTTCCTATTTCCAACTGACCTCACTACCTCTGAGGATGCTTGCCATAGATGCAGGCAAAACGTCAGGAGAGAATGCCTCTAGACCATGGCCATATAGCCCGAAAAAACCTACAACAACCCAGTGATTCCGGCCATGAAAGTCTTCGACAATACAATGTTTGGAATGTAATGTTTGGTGTTTCAGACTGATCTTTCATTTTGGAGAAGCTCATGAGGGGGTGTCAGTGGGGTTGCCAAAGAATATCAGAAAATACAGTATTTTCTGTTGGTCATGAGGGTTCTGTGAGGGAAGTTTGGGCCAATTCTCTAATTGGTGGGGTTCAGAATGCTCTTTGATTGTGGGTGAACTATAAATCCCAGCAACTACAACTCCCAAATGTCAAGATGTATTTTCCCCCCAAACTCCACCAGTGTTCACATTGGGGCACATTGAGTATCCGTTCCAGGTTTCGTCCAGATCCATCATTTTTTGAGTCCATGGATGTAGGTGAACTACAGCTCCAAAATCCAAGGTCAATGCCCACCAAACCCTTCCTGTATTTTCTGTTGATCATGGGAGTTCTGTGTGCCAAATTTGGTTCAGTTCCATTGTTGGTGAGGTTCAGAATGCTCTTTGATTGTAGGTGAACTATAAATCCCAGCAACAACAACTCACAAATATCAAGGTCTATTTTCCCCAAACTCCACCAGTGTTTACATTTGGACATACTGAGTATTTGGTCCTGATCTATCATTATTTGATTCCACAGTCCTTTCTGGATGTAGGTGAACTACAACTCCGAAACTCAAGGTCAATGCCCACCAAACCCTTCCTGTAGTTTGTGTTAGTCGTGGGAGTCCTGTGTGCCAAATTTGGTTCAGTTCCATTATTGGTGGATTTCAGAATGCTCTTTGATTGCAGGAGAACTATAAATCCCAGCAACTACAACTCCCAAATGTCAAGATGTATTTTCCCCCCAAACTCCACCTGTGTTCACATTTGATCATGGGAGTCCTGTGTGCCAGATTTGGTTCAGTTCCATTATTGGTGGGCTTCAGAATGCTCTTTGATTGTAGGTGAACTATAAATCCCAGCAACTACAACTGCCAACTGACAAAATCAATTCTCCCAGTCCAACCAGTATTCAAATTTGGGCATATTGGGTATTTGTGCCCAATTTGGTCCAGTGAATGCAAATACATCCTGCATATCAGATATTTACATTACGATTCACAACAGGAGCAAAATTACAGTCGTGAAGTAGCAACAAAAATAATGTGATGGTTGGGGGTCACCACCACATGAGGAACTGCATTAAGGGGTCGCGGCATCAGGAAGGTGTAGAAACACTGACTTAGAGAAAGGCCTTCACTGCCTCCTGATGGTCAACCCTGCGTGTTATGAATTCCAACCGTCCCTTATTAGTATTATTATTACTGTTATGGAAACCTGGCGCAATGCTTGGAGAAGAGAGGCGCCTCCGTGTTGCTTGTGCTCCAAAAGCTTTGTTGCGCTGCGAGGGAGGCTTTGGGAGTGTTGCCTTGAAGGCCGTTGCTGTGGATATAGAGGTCAAGAGCGTTCCCTGGGTGAAGATATGCGTTGGCTCATCATCTTCGATTATTCTGCCACCTCGGCATGCCCCGCACGGCTGTCATCCCTCATTAATGTCTGCAGGCACCCGCTCCGGTTCTGCCTTGGATGGAAAACCACGGCTGACACACGTGCCTGGCACTCAAGGGCGGTCAGGGCGGAGAGACCCACACCCAACATAAACACGGCTGTCTCTCCAAGTCGTGGTTATGGGGCATGACATGACACTCCTGCAGCCAAGGCTCAGCTGTGTCCGCTATATTTTTGGATTCAGAGCCTCAAAAATATATAATACTAGCCGTCCCCTGCCAGGCGTTGCTGTGGCCCAGTCTGTTGATCTGGAAAATCAAGTCATGAGAAAGTGTTGGTTTCTAATATATGTAATTCCTTTCTGCTTGTGAGTAAATAGTATTTCTTGCTGTTTCTTTGTCAGTGTTGATGTGGAGAGAGTCTGGTTTGCCTACTCTGGAACATGCAACATATCATTGTCCTTCTTCAGGGGTCCCTTTCAAATATATGAATCAAATCTATCTATTTGGCTGTCTCTATCTATCTATCTATGGCTGGATGGCTCTTTGTCAGGAGGGCTTTGATTACGTTTTCTTGCCCTGATGAAGGGAGTTGGACTGGGTGGCCTTAAGTATTTTCTCTTGGTCATGGGGGTTCTGTGTGGAAGTTTGCCCCAATTCTGTCGTTGGTGGGGTTCAGAATGCTCTTTGATTGTAGGTGAACTATAAATCCCAGTAACTACAACTCCCAAATGTCAAGGTCTATTTCCCCCAAACTCCATCTGTGTTCATATTTGGGCATATTGAGTGCTTGTGCCATGTTTGGTCCAGATCTATCATTGTTTGAGTCCATAGTGCTCTCTGGATGGAGGTGAACTACAACTCCCAAACCCAAAGTCAATGCCCACCAAACCCTTCCAATATTTACTGTTGGTCATGGGAGTTCTGTGTGCCAAGTTTAGTTCAATTCCATCGTTGGTGGAGTTCAGAATGCTCTTTGATTGTAGGTGAACTATAAATCCCAGCAACTACAACTCCCAAATGACAAAATCATATTTTTGAGTGATGGTCACTCCTTGTGTTGTGAGACATTTTGTTGCCAAATTTGGTGTGATTTCGTTCATTGGTTCTTTTGTTTTTAAGGTACTCATTATGCACAGAGCATTTAGATAGATATAGATAATCACGGTCAATTAGGGGTTTTGCAACCCCACAAAAGATACGCAGGTGGAGAAAATGAAATGGTATAAAACAGGCATCGAATCCTAGAATCCTAGAGTTGGGAGAGACCTCCTGGGCCATCATCCAGTCCAACCCCATTCTGCCAAGAAGCAGGAATATTGCATTCAAAGCACCCCCGACAGATGCCCATCCTATCTCATCAGCCAAAAGCAGGCCCACACTTCCCATTGAAATACTAATAAGTTTATTTGTTAAAATTGTTCTTCATTTTAATCATTGTATTGTTTTTAAGTGTTTCTTGCACTACAAATAAGATAGAGGCAGTATGCATAGGAATTTATTCATTTTTTTTATTATAATCCGGCCCTCCAACAGTTTGAGGGACTGTGACCTGGCCCTCTGTTTAAGTTCTGGATGAGGAGGAACAAGCTGAAGATCAATCCCGACAAGACAGAGGTCCTCCTGGTCGATCACAAACCGGACCGGGGTATAGGGTGACTGCCTGTGTTGGACGGGGTTACACTCCCCCTGAAGCCACAGGTCCGCAGTCTTGGGAGTCCTCTTGGACTCATCACTTACGCTTGAGGCTCAGGCGTCGGCGGTGTCCGGGAGGGCTTTTGCGCAACTAAGACTTGTGCGCCAGCTGCAACCGTACCTCGTAAAGTCTGATCTGGCCGGGGTGGTCCATGCCTTGGTCACCTCTAGATTGGACTACTGTAATGCACTCTATGGGGCTGCCCTTGAAAACGGCCCGGAAATTTCAATTGGTCCAACGGGCGGCCAGGATGTTAACTGGTGCCTTACAGGGAGCGGTCAACCCCCTGTTTAAGGAGCTCCATTGGCTGCAGTTTCATATTCATTATCCTTGTGGTGATTTTTGTAGCCTGCCAAGCTTGTATTCCTGGTTTAGATTTGGGGCTCGTTGAAATCAACCCACACAATCTCTTCATTCATCTGGAGAGGCCCTACTCGTGATCCCACCTCCATCGCAAGCGCGATTGGTGGGGACGAGGGACAGGGCCTTCTCGGTGGTGGCCCCTCGACTCTGGAACTCACTCCCCAAGGACATTCGGCATGCCCCAACTCTGGCAGTCTTTAGGAGGAGCCTGAAAACGTGGTTGTTTCAGTGTGCCTTCCCACAATAAGGAAACTCCTAGCAAAATGTCCCTAAATGCACTTTACTAGAGATCTAGAATTGCCTGCACGCTCCACCTATCCCTAAAATATCTATCCTATTTCACCTGATCATGCCCAGCACTTTTAAAGGTTTTAATTATTACATTTGGCCTTGCCACAGGTTTTAATGTGTCATGGTGTTATTGTTAATGTTTTTGCTTACTTATGAGTTTGTTGTTATTGTATTGTTGTTGTGTTTTACTGATGTATTTGGGCTCGGCCTCTTGTAAGCCGCACCGAGTCCTTCGGGAGATGATAGCGGGGTACAAATAAAGGTTTTATTATTATTATTATTATTATTATTATTATTATTATTATTATGAGTGGACCCCTGGTCTAGATGAATGGCTCATTCGACAAGGAAATCTTGCTGATGTGCTGACCCTATTGTGTCCGTCTTCCCTTCTTCCAATGGCTCAGCTTTCTAAACCGTCGGGATCTCCAGAGCAACCGACGTGGGACTCGTCCTTCTTGTTCCAAGGAAGAGACGGAGCCACGGCCTTCTCCGACGACACCGCCTTGGTGATCGAATACTTCAAGTCACGTAGGCCTTTCTCTTTGTCTCTTCCCAGAAGCAGTACAGCTCTTATACCCTCATGTGACTAAACATGTCCTTTCTAGGCATTTTCTATGTCCTTTGGGTCAATCCTACACAAACTCTGTCTCTAGTCCAGCTTTTGGATCCATGGGTTTCCTCTTGGGCGCATCATTCCTCTTGGGCGGATGCAGTTTGACCCCCATTTGGACTGCCGTGGCTCAATGTGATGGAATCCTGGGTTTGGACGCTTGTTGAGGCACCGGCACTCTTTGGCAGAGTCCTCGCTCCGACGTTTCTTGTTCCCGGAGCGCCCTGAGTATTCACTCTGCTGGGACTCTCCATGAAGCAGATTATCTTAAGAACTTGACTGTGGCCAAATATCGCTGCCTATTCCTTGGCCCAGTTTACTTGTCCAAATGCATTTTCCCCTATGAACCAACACAGAGATTAAGATCTTCTGGAGAGGCCCTGCTCTTGGTCCCGCCACCATCACAGGCGCGTTTGGCGGGGATGAGAGACAGGGCCTTCTCAGTGGTGGCCCCTCGGCTTTGGAACTCCCTCCCTAATGAGATCAGGTCAGCCTTTAGAAGGATGATAAAAACGTGGCTGTGGAACCGAGACCTTTGGGACTGTGTAACGAGTCGACAATAGGAACTCTTGGTATGCCAACGAAATTCAATATGTTTGTTGAGACAGTTTTAACTAGAGTATTTTAACGTCAAGATAAGTGATGTTTCGGCATTGAAGGCTTGCCGTTTATATGTTGTGCTCCGCCCTGAGTCCCCTTTGGGTTGAGAAGGGCGGAATAGAAAGGCTTTACATCTATATAAATAAAAATGTAATGTTCGTTTGCGGGATTAGCATAACTCAAAAACCACTGGACAAATGGACGCCAAATTTGGACGCAAGAAGACACCTCTCAGGCCAACAAGTGACCACCACTCATAAACACACCAAAAAAACACAGTGGAAGGGACTTAAAAGGCAAAGAGACGCTACAGCGCATGTGCAAAATGACTCTCCCTGGTAAACCCACACTCCCTTTAGGACTACATCTCCCAGCATCCCCTAGACCAGGCCCTTTAGGAGAGGAGGAGGATCCAAATGCACTGCTTCCAAGATGCAAGCTTTCTTCTCCTTGGATTTCTTGGCGAGCATCCCAATCCCAGCATATTCCCAATTTCCTATTCCTGGGCTGCAACTCCCACCAATCCTCCAGATAGATAGATTAGATAGAGAGTAGATAGGTAGAGTTAGATAGGTGGGGATAGATAGGTGGATAGATAGATAGATGATAGATAGATAAGGAGGGAGAAAGATATGATAGATATAGTGGATAGATAGATAGATAGATAGATAGATAGATAGATAGATAGATAGATAGATAGATAGATAGATAGATATAATAGATGGATGGATGATGTCTAGATGATTAATAGGTGAGATAGATATGATAGATGGATAGATGGATAGGGAGTTGCAATCCAAGAATAGGTAGAGAAGGAAGAAAGGGGAGAAAGAGGAAGGGAAAGAAAAGATGGGGGGAGGAAGAGGAAGAGGAAGAGAAGGAAGGAAGGAGAGAAGGAAGGAAGGAAGGAAGGAAGGAAGGAAGGAAGGAAGGAAGGAAGGAAGGAAGGAAAGGAAAGAGAGGGGGAAAGGAAGAGAAGGGAAAAGAAGAGAGAAGGAAGGAAGAAAAAGGAGGAAAGAGGAAGGAAGAGAGAGAGGAAGAAAAGGGGAAGGAGAAGAAGAGAAGAAGGAGGAGAGAAAGAGGAAGGAAAGAAAGGGGAAAGAGGGAGAGAAGAGAAGGAAGAAGGAAAGAAGAAGGAAGGAAGGAAGGAAGAGAGAAAGAGGAAGGAAGAAAGGAAGAGGGAGAGAAGGAAGGAAGGACAGAAGGAAGGAAGGAAGGAAGGAAGGAAGGAAGGAAGGAAGGAGAGAAGAGGAAGGGAGAAAGGGGAAGGAAGGGAAGAAGGAAGGAAGGGAAGGAAGGAAGGAAGAAGGAAGGAAGGAGGAAGAAGGAAGGAAAGAAGGAAGGAAGGAAGGGGAGAAAGAGAGGAAAGAAGGAAGAGAGGAAGGAGAGGAGAGAAGGAAGGAAGGAAGGAAGGAAGGAAAGGAAGGAGGAGGAAGGAAGGAGGAAGGAAGGAAGAGAGGGAAGAAAGGGGGAAGGGAAGAGGAAGAGAAAAAAAGGGAAGGAAGAAGAAGGAAGAAGGAAGGAAGAAGGAAGGAAGGAGGAGGAGAGAAAGAAGGAAGGGAAAGAAGGGGAGGAAGAGGAAGAGAAGGAGGAAGGAGAAAGGAAGGAAGGAAGGAAGAGGAAGGAAAGGAAGGAAGGAAGGAGGAGGAGAGAAGGGAAGGAGAGAAGAGGAAGGGAAAGAAGAGGGGGGAGGAAGAGGGGAAAGGAAGGAGAGAAGGGAAGAAAAAAAGGGAAGGAAGGAGAGAAAGACGGAGAAAAGGTTGGCCACAGCAACGCGTGGTGGGTACAGCTAGTATAGCTATATAAATAAAAATGTTCGTTTTTGGGATTAACATAACTCAAAAACCACTGGACGAATGGACACCAAATTTGGACACAAGACACCTCTCAGGCCAACAAGTGACCGTCACTCATAAAAACACCGAAAAACACAGCAGAAGGGACTTCAAAAGCCAAAAAATAAAAATATACATTACAATGCATGCGCAAAACCACATGTACACATATGCACATGCATACACATATACACACAAATATATATAAATACACACATATATACACACAAAACACATATCCACACAGCAACGCATGGCAGGGGACAGCCAGTAATAAATAAATATTCTCCAAGGCGAGCTGCAATGTGTTTTCATCCAAAGTGCTTTAAGTGCCGTGTCTCCATGCAATAACCAGGATGTGGAATGTGTGTGTGTATGTATGTATGTGTATATATATATTTTTTACAGGCAGGCTCGGCTACATACGATTCACCCACGGTTGAGCAACCTACCCAGCAGATCGGCTCAATTCCACGTACAGTTTCTACTAGGTGACAATTTTCCACATGTGACCGTGGCTGTTGCCTAGTTCCTCTCTGAGGACAACTCCCTGCCGTGTATATATTTGCTGTGTGTTCATATGCATCGTTTGTATGCATCTGACACTCCTATCATCCTAGGTTTAACCATTCCTATCAGATTATTATTATTATTATTATTATTATTATTATTATTATTATTTATAGTTTATGAATCTGTCGGCAGTTGTGCAATTGTTTAACCACTGAGCAAATTGTGTCTTTGGACCAAAACAAAATGTTATTGATTGCCCAGAGGTGACTAAAGACCCTGCAGAACTACAACTCCTTTGATTCCCTAGCATTCCGCATGATTTCTCCAATGTGGATGCACCCTAGGTAACTACCTTGAGGTCATGCTTGGATGAGAACCATGTCAGAAGCATTCCTAAGTCTTGGTGTTGATTTCTTGAGGGAAGCAATGGCAGATTAGGCTTGATGGCTGAGCTGTAACGTCTCCGTTCTAACTCACTCCGTCTGTTCTGCTCCACCCTGTTCCTCTCCCTCCAGTTCCGCCTGGGGTCTGGAGTGCTGTGCGAGTCCTACCGGCCCCCCTCTGCGTTTCAAGCTCTAGTGGGAGTGTCGGGCTCGGGATGGGATGCTCGGAGGTGAGAAGGGGGATGG
>NW_026844367.1:35173342-35186329 GCF_025583915.1 Anolis sagrei ordinatus | reverse complement strand
GTATCTGGTTGTGATCCCCAGGTTGTGCCAGTCAGCTTTCGTATGATATTGTTTCTAGCACCCACTTTTTGGATTGGGGTGAATAATAGTATTCACTAGGCCTGGGCAATGCATGGTTCTAAATGATTCTAAATACTTACAAAACTAAAGTTCTGGTGGTGAAAATTTCAGAACTCTAACAAAACTCTCAAAATTTTATTATAAATGACAATTCCTAATTGGTTCTGTCATTAAAAAATCACCAATAATGAAATAATAATTAAATTTTGAAAGTTTTGTTAGAGTTCTGAAATTTTCACCACCAGAACTTTAGCTTTGTAAGTACTTTAGAACCATTTAGAACCACGGATTGTTCCAAGTGTCTTTATCACACTTCTTCCATGTTGGACTCTTTAAGTTTCATGCCTTTTGTTTTGGGACCCTCTCTTTGCAGTTGGGGTCCAGACGATGACGGCAAAACCGTGGACGGGCCTCACCAGCTTGGAAAGGTATCGGTGATCTTGCCTCCATATTTAACCCGAAAAACCAATAATGTTCAGCATAGGCCCTCCAGGTGTTTTGGACTCCAGCTCCCACAATTCCTAACAGCCTACCGGCCCAACTGCTTGACATGACAGTTTCCCCGACAACAGATCTACCCAAAACATTCCCATCCTCGAGAAAAACACTTTCGTTTTCCTGCACAGAAACACCAGGCTCAACCAGAAAGTCCCTGTCCTCATCCTCAGAGGCTTCACAGGCCTCAACACTAGTTGAGCATTGTTATTTGAGGTACTGAATCCAGACAAGACAGAGGTACTCCTGGTCAGTCGTAAGGCCGAACAGGGTATAGGGTTACAGCCTGTGTTGGATGGGGTCCACTCCCCCTGAAGACAATGCAGGTTCGCAGTTTGGGTGTGACCCTGGACTCATCGCTGAGCCTGGAAGCACAGGTTTCGGCAGTGACCAGGGGAGTATTCGCACAGTTAAAACTCGTGCGCCAACTGCGCCCGTACCTTGGGAAGTCTGACTTGGCCACGGTAGTCCACGCTCTGGTTACATCCCGTTTAGACTACTGCAACGCTCTCTACGTGGGGCTGCCTTTGAAGACTGCCCGGAAGCTCCAATTAGTCCAACGTTCGGCGGCCATGATACTAACAGGAGCGGAGCGCAGGGAGCATACAACTCCTCTGCTGCACCAGCTCCACTGGCTGCCGATTTGTTACCGGGCTCAATTCAAAGTGCTGGCGTTGGCCTTTAAAGCCCTAAACGGTTCTGGCCCAACCTACCTATCCGAACGTATCTCGGCCTATCAGCCCACCAGGACCCTAAGATCTTCTGGGGAGGCCCTGCTCTCCATCCCGCCTGCTTCACAGGCACGGCTGGCGGGGACGAGGGGCAGGGCCTTCTCTGTGGTGGCCCCTCGGCTATGGAACGCCCTTCCCATGGAGGTAAGATCAGCCCCCTCGCTGATGGTGTTCCGTAGAAGATTAAAAACCTGGATGTTCGAACAGGCATTTGGTTAATTCGGTGCAATGAATGTAATGATTAAAGGATTGGTAATATGGACGACGAAACTGGATCACGATTTTAGTCAGGAGATGCATTGGATTGTTATTGATGTGCGAATATTGTGTATCATGCTTTTATGGTTTTAAATTGTATACTGTTGATTGTTGTATTTTGTTGTAAACCGCGTTGAGTCGCCGGCTAGGCTGAGAAACAGCGGTATACAAGTATAGCAAATAATAAATAAATAAATAAATAAATAAATATCATTATTAATATCATGATTATTTCCTCCTCCTCCGCAGGCTGCCTTGCAGCATGGGGTGATGGCCGGCCGGCGAGGCTTCGGCAGCATCTTTGTGGTGGCCAGCGGCAACGGAGGGCACCACAACGACAACTGCAACTACGACGGCTATGCCAACTCCATCTACACCGTCACCATCGGTAATCACGGCGTCTGGGGAAGGGCGCTTTCCTCCTTCCCTTGGGATCTGCTGATTATTTTAGGTGCAGCCATTGAGGCGCGGGGCATAATAGTAACCGTCATCATCATCATCATCGTAGGTGCTCAGCTATTGGATGGGGTGAATGATGATGATGATCATCATCATAGGGACTGAGCCATTGGGTGGGATGAATAATAAGAATACAAATAATCAGTTCTCAGTCATTGGGTTGTGTGAAGGATGATAATCATCATAGGTGGTGCACCATTGATTGGGGTGATTATTATTATTATTATTATTACTATTATTATTATTAATGGGTTCTAAGTCATTGGGTGGGGTAAATAGTCATCATCATCATCACCATAATCAGAAATTGTCAACCATTGGGTGGGGTGAGTAATAGTAATAAGAAGAATAGGTGCTAAGCCATTGTAATGGGGATGATGATGTTGGTAATAATAATAATAATAATAATAATAATAATAATAATAATACATCACACAGTCCTAGATGCCTGGGAAGTGTTTGAGTTGTGATTTTGTGATACGAAATCCAGCATATAGATCTGTGACATACTGTGTGTTCTGTGTCAGTAAAATAATATTAAATTAATAATTATTAAATAATAATTATTGTTAATTATTATTATTATAAAAATGGTCCTAGACACTTGGGAGTTGAGTTGAGATTTTGTGATACGAAATCCAGCATATAGATCTCGTTTGCTGTGACATACCGTGCTTTTGTGTCAATAATAATAATAATAATAATGACATACTGATGTCAGTGCTGAAGATTCTGACTGTGTGGGTCAGTGACTGGATTTCAGTTTCCAATTTTCCGTAAAGCTTTAGATCATCCATGTACAGCAAGTGGGAAATTTGGGTGATCCCTCTCCCTCTCCAGGGATCGCAAAGTGATAGTGGTAAACAATAATAACAACAACTTCAGCAACAATTATTTGACTAGTCTGTTGTAGTCATTCAGCATACTGGACTTGGATCCTTGAAGTTCTAGGCATGGGGGGGGGGGGGGGCCATTCCACCAAAGTGAGTTGGACCCCCCTTTCCTTCCCAAATCCACTCCACTGAAGCCCATGCTATGCCTCTTCCTTCCTTCCTTCCTTCCTTCCTTCCTTCCTTCCTTCCTTCCTTCCTTCCTTCTGCAGGAGCCGTGGACGAGATGGGCTTCATGCCTTTCTATGCGGAGGAGTGCGCCTCCATGCTGGCCGTGACCTTCAGCGGCGGGGACAAGCTCATGAGGAGCATCGTGAGTCTCTTCCCTACGTTGCCGTGCTTGAATAAATGTCCTGCTTCTGGTTTGAAAGTGTTGTTTCCTGTTTAATTGTATCCCAGGACTTGACCCTGTTTCCCCTTCTCTTTCTTTCTTTCTTTCTTTCTTTCTTTCTTTCTTTCTTTCTTTCTTTCTTTCTTTCTTTCTTTCNCCCCCCCCCCCCCGGCCCCCGCTTCTCCTTCCTTTCGCCTTCCTTCCCTTCCAGCCCATTAATGTATGTACAGGCGAGAGGAGGAAAAGAGAAATATCAGGTGACAGGTGGTGGTTCCCTTCCTCAGGCGTGTTTCCGCAAATGAAAAAGAATGGATTTGTCACTCGAGGCGGAATCGGAAGGAGTTGGAGCCAAGCTGTGTCGCCGGGACATTTCAGTCTCAACCTTATGGCACTGCGGAGGGGTTTCTTCTTCTTCTTCTTTGAGCAAACGAAACAGCGGGGGATCAATGCAAAGAGAGGCCGATTTGGAACAGTTGTGAATGCTCTGAAGCTCAGCTTGATGCCCAAGGGAGGCCAGGGCCGGAATCCACAGAGGCCAGGCCAGCCGCACGTAGGTTCCTTTTAAGGTCCTGGACTTCCCGGTTGACATCACATCAGCTGCTTTGTCAACTTCATGTTGATGTCTCACTCAGGGTTCATATGGTTTTGCTGAGCTGTGTCATATATGTGTTGCCAGAAACAACTACATGAGAACATCCTCCTAAACAACAAAATAGCTCTGGTGACATTGCATGCCGGTCTTGTTGGTGGGAAGCTTCTCGCCGGAGTGGAAATCATCTATCAGATAGATAGCAAACTATTTAACCTCAGACCTCACTACCTCTGAGGATGCTTGCCATAGATGCAGGCAAAACGTCAGGAGAGAATGCCTCTAGACCATGGCCATATAGCCTGGAAAAACCTACAACAACCCAGTGATTCCGGCCATGAAAGCCTTCGACAATAGATGGAAAGCTATTTAATCTCAGCAGGCTGAAAGCCAAAAGTAAAGTCGTAACAACATCTGTTATAGAACTCCAGTATGCTGATGATAACATCATCCGTGTGCATTCAGAAGACCTACAAGCCACTCTAAAAACCTGTTATTGAACATTGAGAAAACCAACGTGCTCTTCCAGCAGTCACCAACCAATCCCTCCCCAATGCCAAAAATACAGCTTTATGGTGTAACGTTAGACAATGTTGACCATTTCTGCTCCCTCGGCCGCCCCCTCTCCACAAAAGTCAACATCGACACTGAAATTCAACACCGTCTGAGCTCTGCGAGTGCAGCTTTTTTCTGAATGAAGCAGAGAGTGTTTGAGGACCGGGACATCCGTAGGGAGACCAAGGTGCTTGTTTATAAAGCCATTCACATCCCAACCCTGCTATACGCCTTTGAAACGTGGACTGTCTACAGATGTCAACATTGACGCTGAAATACAACACCGCCTGAGCTCTGCAAGTGCAGCATTTTTCCGAATGAAGCAGAGAGTGTTTGAGGACCGGGATATCTGTAGGGAGACCAAGGGGCTTGTTTATAAAGCTATTGTCCTCCCAACCCTGCTATACGCCTGCAAGATGTGGACTGTCTACAGATGTCAACACTGACACTGAAATACAACACCGTCCGAGCTCTGCGAGTGCAGCTTTTTTCCGAATGAAGCAGAGAGTGTTTGAGGACCGGGACATCTGTAGGGAGACCAAGGGGCTTGTTTATAAAGCTACTAACCATCCCCTACCACACATTGCTGTGGCCCAGTTTGTGTATATGTGTGTATATATATTTGTGTATATTTGTATTTATGTGGTTATGCACATACATTGTAATGTAATCTATGTTTTGTTTTATTGTTTGGCTTTTTAAGTCTCTTCTGCTGTGTTTTTCAGTGTTTTTATGAGTGTTGGTCACTCATTGGCCTGAGAGGTGTCTTGTGTCCAAATTTGGTGTCAAGCTGTCCAGTGGTTTCTGAGTTATGTTAATCCCACTGTACATATATGTAGTTTTACGCATATGTTGTAATGTTTTTTGGCATTTAAAGTCCCTTCTGCTGTGTTTTCTAGGGTTTGTATGAGTGATGGTCACTCATTGACCTGATAGGTGTTTTGTGTCCAAATTTGGTGTCAATCCGTCCAGTGGTTTTTGAGTTATGTTAATCCCACGAACGAACATTACATTACTATTTATATAGATTGTCCTCCCAACCCTTGTATATGTCTGCGAAATGAGTGTTATAGTTTGACAAGGTCTTTAGCCTTCTCTGACGAAGACAGCTGGTGCTTCACCAAATGGCAACATCCATGTTTAACTTGTTTAACAACAAGTGAAACATGAGCCAGGAATGTGATGTGGCGGCAAAAAAGCCAATGGGATGTTGGCCTGCATCAAGAGGAGCATAGTGTCTGGATCCAGGGAAGTCCTGCTCCCCATGCTCTATTCCGCCTTGGTTAGGCCACTTTACGTGGAATATTGTGACCAATTCTGGGCACCACAATTTAAGACAGATATTGACTCTAAGCTGGAATGTGTCCAGAGGAGGGCGACTAAAATGATCAAAGTTCTGGAGAACAAGCCCTATGAGGAGCGGCTTAAGGAGCTGGGCATGTTTAGCCTGAAGAAGAGAAGGCTGAGAGGAGATATGATGAGCGCCATGTATAAATATGTGAGAGGAAGCCACAGGGAGGAGGGAGCAGATCAGGAGTCTGGAGAACAAGCCCTATGAGGAGCGGCTTAAGGAGCTGGGCATGTTTAGCCTGAAGAAGAGAAGGCTGAGAGGAGATATGATAGCCATGTATAAATATGTGAGAAGAAGCCACAGGGAGGAGGAGGGAGCAAGCTTGTTTTCTGCTTCCCTGGAGACTAGGACGCAAGGGAACAATGGCTTCAAACTACAAGAGAGGAGATTCCATCTGAACATGAGGAAGAGAGCCGTTCAGCAGTGGAACTCTCTGCCCTGGAGTGTGGTGGAGGCTCCTCCTTTGGAGGCTTTTAAACAGAGGCTGGATGGCCATCTGTCGGGGGTGCTTTGAACGCAATATTCCTGCTTCTTGGCAGAATGGGGGTGGACTGGAGAATGGCCCAGGAGGTCTCTACCCACTCTAGGATTCTGTGACTCAATGATTCTATGATTCCATAGCATTGAGCCGTGCAGTGAAAGTGGGGTCAAAACTGCATTAATTCTGCAATGTAGACACACTCTTAGTGATCGGAAATCACCACTGAACTCGGAAAATGGTCATACTCGCACTATGCATTAACAACAACACAAAAGCATAGAAGGAGATGACGATGAAGCATCCAACGAAGCATGGAGAAGGGGAGGGGCACCTTGGCAAGCGCAAACAAGGGAACAATGCGCATTAATTATGTATTCCTGTCAAAGCCTTCTTCCTGCGGCTCCTTCCCCGGTCCCTTTGGCCCAAGGACACCCGCCTGGACACTCGGACATGGCTCCGGTCGGATCCCCCTTTGACTGGATGCATTGGGCTCTTGACATTTGCGGGATCCTTGTTCCCAAAGCGGCACATGCCGAAATCCACATATTTGCCTTGGCTGGGCGGCGTGTGCCTGGCTGCCAAGCTGTTCAAAGCTACTCGGGGGGACGTAATGCGCCCTAATCGCAACAACTGCTCTTCTGATCCTCGCTTTCTTTCTCTGCCTTGCGAGCTGTCACTTTCCACTGTTTTATCTCAGTAACATGGCTTGCTTTTTTGTTATTTTTTAAAGAAAAGACACAAAAGGAGATCTTGGCTGATAACGGAGGAATTAAACGCTGTCATGTGACGTGGTTGCGTGGAAGTGACAGGCGCTGACAGATTGCTAAGTGCACAGTGGGCGGTGGGAGCGGGAGGGGGGACCCATAAATTAAGCAAAAACACACGATGGCTGTGAAGCTGCCCCCCCCCCCAAGCTGGCACCATCCAGATGGGTCGCACTATGACTCCCATCACCCCTGGCAGCTGGCTGGTGGACGATGGGGATTGTTGTCCAATGAATCTGGGATGGGACAAGAATAATTCTGGGTTTGCAAAGCTCAGAAATAACTTACTGTATTCTCTACTGACGGCCATAATGTTTGGATGCATCCGTTCACCATGCGTAGTGCAAACATGAGTGGAAAATGATCGTGGAAATCCACATCCACAAAGGGCCCACATTGCACAGTTGCAACAGTTACTTTCATCGCAATTCTGCAAGGTTGACTCTTTGTTGATGTTGATTTCTATAATCCAGTGGTTCTCCACCTTTCTAATGCCATGACCCCTTAATACAGTTCCTCATGTTGTGGTGACCCCCAACCAAAATATTATTGGGTTGTTGTAGGGGTTTTTTGGGCTATATGGCCATGTTCTAGAGGCATTCTCTCCTGACGTTTCGCCTGCATCTGTGGCAAGCATCCTCAGAGGTAGTGAGGTCTCTTGGAACTAGGAAAAAGGGTTTATATATCTGTGGAATGACCAGGGTGGGACAAAGGACTCTTGTCTGCTGGAGCTAGGTGTGAATGTTTCAACTGACCCCCTTGATTAGCATACACAGAGAAGCCATTGAAATCCACAAGCAAGCATGTGGACAATTTCAACAGAAAGGAGGAAACCATGAAAATGAACAAAATCTGGCTACCAGTATTAAAAAAACTCTAAAATCACAACAGCACAACAACAGAGAGGAAACAAACAAGGACATCTAATTACCTCTCAACAAAAGTTTGCTCTAGGCACTGTCAGGCCATTATATGCTAATCAAGGTGGTCAGTTGAAACATTCACACCTAGCTCCAGCAGACAGGAGTCCTTTGTCCCACCCTGGTCATTCCACAGATATATAAACCCATTTTCCTAGTTTCCAACAGACCTCACTACCTCTGAGGATGCTTGCCATAGATGCAGGCGAAACGTCAGGAGAGAATGCCTCTAGAACATGGCCATACAGCCCGAAAAAACCTACAACAACCCAGTGATTCCGGCCATGAAAGCCTTCGACAATACAAAATATTATTTTCGTTGCTACTTCATAACTGTCACTTTGCTACTGTTATGAATCATAATGTAAATATCTGATATGCAGGATGCATTTTCATTTGCTGGACCAAATTTGGCACAAATACCTGATACCAAATTTGAATACTGCTGAGGTTGGGAGGGATTGATTTTGTCATTTGGAGTTGTAGTTGCTAGGATTTATAGTTCACCTACAATCAAAGAGCATTCAGAACCCCACCAACGATGGAACTGAACCTACCCTGGCACACAGAACTTCCATGGCCAACAGAAAATACTGGAAGGGTCTGGTGGGCCTTGACCTTGAGTTTGGGAGTTGTAGTTCACCTACATCCAGAAAGCACTGTGGACTCAAACAATGATGGATCAGGACCAAACTTGGCAAAAATAATATGTCCAAATGTGAATACAGGTGGAGTTTAGGGCAAATAGACCTTGATATTTGGGAGTTGTAGTGGCTGGGATTTATAGTTCACCTAAAATCAAAGAGCCCCTTGAACCCCACCAACGATGGAATTGGGCCAAACTTCCCACACGGAACCCCCATGACCAACAGAAAATACTTTGTTTTCTGATGGTCTTTGGCGACCCCTCTGACACCCCTTTTGTGACCCCTTCCCTCCAGGGGCCCCGACCCCCAGGTGAGAAACGCTGGCTTAACCAATTACAGATCCACCTAACTGTAGTTTTGCCTGGCTAACATCTGAGTAATTTGTTTGCTGGAAGGTCATGGGGGACCTTGTCGAAGAAGGCCTTTTGAATTAGGAATCTGAGATACTGGAGTTTGAATTCACACGCAATCACAGAAACCTATCAGGTGAAATTTAGGAAGCCAAAGTCAGAAGACTTTAGAGCAGCATTTCTCAACCAGGGGGCTGGGACCCCAGGGGGTGTCACAAGGGGTCATCAAAGACAGTACTTTCTGTTGAGCACTCTGTGTCGGAAGTTTGCCCCAATTCTCTCATTGGGTGGGTTCAGAATGCTCTCTGATTGTAGGTGAACTATAAATCTCAGAAACTACCACTCCCAATTCTATTTCCCCCAAACTCCACCAGTGTCCACATTTGGGCATATTGAGTATTCGCGCCAAGTTTGTTCCCGATCCACAATTGTTTGAGTCCACTCTGCTCTCTGGATGTAGGTGAACTACAACTCCAAAACTCAAGGTCAATGCCCACCCAAACCTTCCAGTATTTTCTGTTGGCAGTGGATAAAGAGGGCGAGTAGGATGAAGGGAGAGAGGGAAAGCAGGACATTTCAAAGCTGGAATGTGTCCAGAGGAGGGCGACTAAAATGATCAAGGGTCTGGAGAACAAGCCCTATGAGGAGCGGCTTAGGGAACTGGGCATGTTTAGCCTGAAGAAGAGAAGGCTGAGAGGAGATATGATAGCCATGTATAAATATGTGAGAGGAAGCCACAGGGAGGAGGAGGAGGGAGCAAGCTTGTTTTCTGCTTCCTTGGAGACTAGGACATGAAACAATGGCTTCAAACTACAAGAGAGGAGATTCCACCTGAACATGAGGAAGAACTTCCTGACTGTGAGAGCCGTTCAGCAGTGGAACTCTCTGCCCCGGAGTGTGGTGGAGGCTCCTTCTTTGGAAGCTTTTAAACAGAGGCTGGATGGACATCTGTCAGGGGTGATTTGAATGCAATATTCCTGCTTCTTGGCAGGGGGTTGGACTGGATGGCCCAGGAGGTCTCTTCCAACTCTTTGATTCTATGATTCTATGATTCTACGAAAGGCACGAGAAAGCAAGACGGTAGAGGATGATCAGGGGCCGTGTTTGTCGAACTGGGTCAACTGGATCTAGGCCTGGGTGTATCCTGTGGGCCCCACCAGCTGCGCCCACTCTCCCTCCATCTGCTTTTCTGGCTAATGCATGGATTAATTGGCACTGCTTTGGGTTTAAAATTAATGTGACACCCCCCCCCCCCGCCCCTTTTGCCCAGTTTTAAGCAGTGCATTTATATATCTGGAATTGCATGTAAAATGTGCCAGAAATCCAAAGGGATTCGAGCAGAAAGAAAACACGGGTCAGCGCGGCTTCAGGTTGTGAAAGGCTGGCGGCTGAATGGAGGAGTCCTAGGTGGTCATGACCCTCCGCCCGGCCCCTTTCTTCCCCCCAAAGAAGCCTTGATTGCGGGGAAATTGCAGAGGAGGGAGGGAGGGAATAACCACCGAGATGGGAGCGCATGGAGCTGGACTCGCTTTGTTAGACAGCTAATGAGGGGGAGGCAGCCCGTCCAGGGCTAAGTGAGACGCAGAGAGGGAATGAAGGAGAGAAAGGACTGCTTTTGGGGGGAAATGTGCCGGTTCCTGCTCCCATTTCCCCCAGGGAGGGTTTAGGGGGGAGGTAATTGAATTAGGAACACGGGTGGCAAGTGCTGGCCGCCATCTCTGCCACATGAAAGACATGCAAAGGGGGTCTTGCTCACATCATCTCTCAGCCCAGCCAAACCAGGGCCCCATCTGTTTGTTCCTTCCTTCCTTCGGCCTGGGAATAATTCATAAGGAGGCGGAAAAAACTGTTGCATTTTGCATGAATGCCGCCGTGTTGCCCCCCCCCCCCCAAGCTAGTCCAATCCCGGCTCCCTTCGGATGTCGAGGGACCTGGTCCGGGGTCAAGGGCTTCCCGGCCTAATGAAATGGTGGCAAGAGTCACATCTGGCAGAAGTAATGAGGCGTAGATCAACCTCGGAGGCTTTGCATTGGGACATTTATTCTTTCATAGAATCAAAGAATCCTAGAGTTGGGCCATCTAGTCCAACCCCATTCTGCCAAGAAGCAGGAAAATTGCATTCAAAGCACCCCTGACAGATGGCCACCCAGCCTCTGTTTCAAAGCTTCCAAAGAAGGAGCCTCCACCACACTCCGGGGCAGAGAGTTCCACTGCTGAACGGCTCTCACAGTCAGGAAGTTCTTCCTCATGTTCAGATGGAATCTCCTCTCTTGTAGTTTGAAGCCATGGCTCCATTGCGTCCTAGACTCCAAGGAAGCAGAAAACAAGCTTGCTCCCTCCTCCTGTGGCTTCCTCTCACATATTTATACATGGCTATCATATCTCCTCTCAGCCTTCTCTTCTTCAGGCTAAACATGCCCAACTCCTTAAGCCGCTCCTCATAGGGCTTGTTCTCCAGACCCTGGATCATTTGAGTCGCCCTCTTCCTCTGGACACATTCCAGCTTGTCAATATCTCTCTTGAATTGTGGTAATACAATATAATAATACTAATAATAACATGTTCTTCCTCATGTTCGGGTGGAATCTCCTCTCTTGTCGTTTGAAGCCATTGTTCCATTGCGTCCTCGTCTCCAGGAAAGCAGAAAACAAGCTTGCTCCCTCCTCCTCCTCCCTGTGGCTTTCTCTCACATATTTATACATGCCCCGCATCATGTCTCCTCTCAGCCTTCTCTTCTTCAGGCTAAACATGCCCAGCTCCTTAAGCCGCTCCTCATAGGGCTTGTTTTCCAGACCCTTGATCATTTTAGTCGCCTTCCTCTGGACAGATTCCAGCTTAGAGTCAATATCTCTCTTGAATTGTGGTGAATTGGACACAATATTCCAGGTAAAGTGGTCCAACCAAGGCGGAATAGAGCACGGGGAGCAGGACTTCCCTGGATCTAGGCACTAGGCTCCTCTTGATGCAGGACAAAATCTTGATGCCTGAGGCCAACATCCCATTGGCTATTTTTGCCGCCACATGACATTCCTGGCTCATGTTCAGCTTGTGGTCAGTACATAAATAAATACAGTAAATAAATAAATAAATTTTTATAGCTGTCGCGTCACACTGTTGACTCACGTTCAGCTTGTGGTCTCCTAAGGTTCCCAGACCCCTTTCACATGGACCATTTCCAAGCCAAGTGTCACCCATCTCCCATATCTCTGCATTTCATGTTGGTTGCCTGAGTCTCAGACCGTCCACTTCTCTCTGTGGACTCTGGTTTTGTTAGAGAAGGGGAGGCCAGAAAGGAAGCCCTGGGGTGAGTGGGCTCAACACACAGAGGCGTCCTCCTGACAACGCCACCAGCGCTCCACATTACGGGCCCAGTGGCGCCCTTGAGATCACCCCATTGCCAGAGCGGGAAGCGGTGCTGGCCACTTTGCCGCCAACCATCCGCAGCGACCAATTTAAGGAATTAGGAAGGGATTAGGGGCAAATGAACCGATCTTGTGCGCCAAGCACGCCCGTGAATGCAAAGCGGGAACAGGGAGAGATTGGCTTTGGCGGGGAATGATTGAAGTCTCCCCGCGCCGTATCCTCTCCAATTAGCAACCCACCCTTGCTTACTTAAGGAGCAGCTGGCGAGTGCCATTGCCGTGCGCTGCGGATGATGAGTTTCCCCAGAGCGGCCTCCTAATAGATTTGTACGGTCACAACGAGAAGGTGTCGTTCGGTAGCCGTGGCCGTGATAAGAGCCGGATTGTGATGGAAAGACCAAATGGCTCATTACTTCAGATTGGAGAGAAGGGCGTGGGTCTGTGCGCATACGTTATATGGGGGCCATCCTTTGTATTGTCTTCTGGCAGAGTTGCGATGTCCAGAATATCCGACAACAAGGAGATATTCACCACATAACACTCTTGCTTTCCAGAATGCCAAGGATGCCTCAACCCAGGGTGGGGGGGAATCACAGGCCCTCCGGATCGATGAATCCATCAGCCAAGCAATCAACTGAAATTGTGACCTATATCTTGCCCTTTCTTGGGGTGGCCTACCTTTAAAATCAATTTATGCAATTAAGGTTGGAAGCTATTTATTTATGTATTTATGTATTTACTAGC
>NW_026844367.1:35117212-35164056 GCF_025583915.1 Anolis sagrei ordinatus | reverse complement strand
GGGAAGTAGCAGCCAATAGTGAAAGGACCAAGGTAGAGACATCTCCAGCTCATCCCCTGTTTGGGTATCAGCCAGCACGTCAACGACTTAAATCTAGAAATAGTTTTCTAAGATCTACAGAGACACTCGCTGGAACACCTCAGCAAGCGAGAGTCCAAAAGTGGCAGGCTCAAACCCAGAATTGATACCAAATGAGAGACTCCCCCCTGTGCACACAGAAGACGGGGCGACTTGGAAGGCACTGAACAGACCACGAGATGCAGAGCCAACCTTAAGAAATGGGGCCACAAAGTGGAATCCACGACATGCGAGTGTGGAGAAGAGCAAACCACTGACCACCTGCTGCAATGCAACCTGAGCCCTGCCACATGATGCACAAGGGAGGACCTCCTTGCGGCAACACCAGAGGCACTCCAAGGGGCCAGAGACTGGTCAAAGGACATTTATTTATTATTTCGAAGTTTTCTATACCGAGCTTCTCAACCGCATTGAGGGACTCAGCCCAGTTTCCAACCATCAAAACATATACAGTCATTAATCCACTACCAAGCTTGCAAATTCTGTGTTTTGTCTGTTTGTTTTGTTCTGTTAGAAATGTAATACAATTGACTGGTTGCCCTGACACGACAAATAAATAGCACAATATAAAATACCATGAAATAAAACACATGCACATATAGAAACATCAACTCAGGCTCAATCCAACTGCGGTCCTCTAACCTTCGCTCCATCTTTATGGCATTCCTCCCTCACACATTTCTCTCGTCCCACAGCAAACACATTGATGTCCACATCTGTTCCCTGTTCATTTAAGCACCGAATCGGTGGCTGAATATGAATGTCTTGAAAGTCCAAGAGAAACATTGTTTTGTCTTTTAAAAAGAAAACCTACTTGTGTGGTAGACGAAAGCCTATTTGCTCATGTTTTCTGCTACATTCCTCACCATTTCATCGTCTGCTGCCTGCATGTAAACCTGTGGCTCTCTCTGCTCACACAAAAAAAGCACATTTCTCATTCCGCATGGTGGAATAAAGCTGGCAATAAGGCAAAAAATCTCTTTTCCCCCCTTCCACTCCTCTCCCCACCCACCCCACTCTGAGCCATTCAATCCAGGGAGCATTATTGCTTCACCTTTCATTATATACAAGTTAGCTTCAACGGCAGCATAATAGGAAAACACAATAAACCATTCCAGCTCTTGCTGTGGAGAGGGAGTCGCTAGCCCAGCAAATGGCGTATTATTCATGAGGCAAAAAATATATATGTTAGGTCGCCGAACTGAGTTTCGTTCTGGCTGAGTCAGGCCCACGCAGGATCAGGCCCACACACAGCTGGGAAATGTTATTCCTCGAATGTGAGGTTGCCCCTTGCCCCCCATCCCGAATACGGTAGGGATAGTCAAGACAATAGCATGCTGTTACCCGTCTTCAAGGCATTTTGCCAATCCAAAAAAGGTGCAGGCGAGGAAATATCCATTTGCATCGCCTATGTGAGAACAATGGGTGGTTTTTCCTCTTTTTCCTGAAATGCAGCTTCAACCATTTGTGTTCATTACACAAAAGTAGTTGTGGTGTTCATGTCAATTGGGTGATAAATGCACTCCGGGTTTCAGAGTTCTCTAAGGTGCTGAACCCAATCCTTTGGTTGCAGAGATCTCCAAGGTGCTGAACCCAATCCTTTGGTTGCAGAGCTCTCCAAGGAGCTGAAGCCCAATCCTTTGGTTGCAGAGCTCTCCAAGGAGCTGAAGCCCAATCCTTTGGTTTCAGAGCTCTCCAAGGAGCTGAAGCCCAATCCTTTGGTTGCAGAGCTCTCCAAGGAGCTGAAGCCCAATCCTTTGGTTGCAGAGCTCTCCAAGGAGCTGAAGCCCAATCCTTTGGTTGCAGAGCTCTCTGAGGTGCTGAACCCAATCCTTTGGTTGCAGAGCTCTCCAAGGAGCTGAAGCCCAATCCTTTGGTTTCAGAGCTCTCCAAGGAGCTGAAGCCCAATCCTTTGGTTGCAGAGCTCTCCAAGGAGCTGAAGCCCAATCCTTTGGTTGCAGAGCTCTCCAAGGAGCTGAAGCCCAATCCTTTGGTTGCAGAGCTCTCCAAGGAGCTGAAGCCCAATCCTTTGGTTGCAGAGCTCTCCAAGGAGCTGAAGCCCAATCCTTTGGTTGCAGAGCTCTCCAAGGAGCTGAAGCCCAATCCTTTGGTTTCAGAGCTCTCCAAGGAGCTGAAGCCCAATCCTTTGGTTGCAGAGCTCTCCAAGGAGCTGAAGCCCAATCCTTTGGTTGCAGAGCTCTCCAAGGAGCTGAAGCCCAATCCTTTGGTTTCAGAGCTCTCCAAGGAGCTGAAGCCCAATCCTTTGGTTGCAGAGCTCTCCAAGGAGCTGAAGCCCAATCCTTTGGTTGCAGAGCTCTCCAAGGAGCTGAAGCCCAATCCTTTGGTTTCAGAGCTCTCCAAGGAGCTGAAGCCCAATCCTTTGGTTGCAGAGCTCTCCAAGGAGCTGAAGCCCAATCCTTTGGTTGCAGAGCTCTCCAAGGAGCTGAAGCCCAATCCTTTGGTTTCAGAGCTCTCCAAGGAGCTGAAGCCCAATCCTTTGGTTGCAGAGCTCTCCAAGGAGCTGAAGCCCAATCCTTTGGTTTCAGAGCTCTCCAAGGAGCTGAAGCCCAATCCTTTGGTTGCAGAGCTCTCCAAGGAGCTGAAGCCCAATCCTTTGGTTGCAGAGCTCTCCAAGGAGCTGAAGCCCAATCCTTTGGTTTCAGAGCTCTCCAAGGAGCTGAAGCCCAATCCTTTGGTTGCAGAGCTCTCCAAGGAGCTGAAGCCCAATCCTTTGGTTGCAGAGCTCTCCAAGGAGCTGAAGCCCAATCCTTTGGTTTCAGAGCTCTCCAAGGAGCTGAAGCCCAATCCTTTGGTTGCAGAGCTCTCCAAGGAGCTGAAGCCCAATCCTTTGGTTTCAGAGCTCTCCAAGGAGCTGAAGCCCAATCCTTTGGTTGCAGAGCTCTCCAAGGAGCTGAAGCCCAATCCTTTGGTTGCAGAGCTCTCCAAGGTGCTGAAGCCCAATCCTTTGGTTGCAGAGCTCTCCAAGGAGCTGAAGCCCAATCCTTTGGTTGCAGAGCTCTCCAAGGAGCTGAAGCCCAATCCTTTGGTTGCAGAGCTCTCTGAGGTGCTGAACCCAATCCTTTGGTTGCAGAGCTCTCCAAGGAGCTGAAGCCCAATCCTTTGGTTTCAGAGCTCTCCAAGGAGCTGAAGCCCAATCCTTTGGTTGCAGAGCTCTCCAAGGAGCTGAAGCCCAATCCTTTGGTTTCAGAGCTCTCCAAGGAGCTGAAGCCCAATCCTTTGGTTGCAGAGCTCTCCAAGGAGCTGAAGCCCAATCCTTTGGTTGCAGAGCTCTCCAAGGAGCTGAAGCCCAATCCTTTGGTTGCAGAGCTCTCCAAGGAGCTGAAGCCCAATCCTTTGGTTGCAGAGCTCTCCAAGGAGCTGAAGCCCAATCCTTTGGTTTCAGAGCTCTCCAAGGTGCTGAAGCCCAATCCTTTGGTTGCAGAGCTCTCCAAGGTGCCGAACAGAGCTCTTCAAGATGCCAAAACAAAAACCTGTGGTTTCAGAGCTCTCCGAGGTGCTGAAAGTACCATTCGGGCTGAAATGCCGCTTTAACCACTTGTGTTCTTTACGCAAAAGTAGTTGCAGTGTTCTTGTCAGTTGGGTGATATATGCACTCTGGGTTTTAGAGCTCTCCAGTGGGCTGAATTTCAATATTTTGGATTCAGAGCTCTCCAAGGTGCTGAAGCTCAATCCTTTGGGTTCACTGGTCTCCAAAGTGCTGAACCCCGACCTTTGTTTTCTGAGCTATTCAAGGTGCCATATCACAAACTTTCTGCTTCAGAGTTCTCCAAGGTGCTGAACCCCCGGTCCTTTGGTTTCAGAGCTCTCTAAGGTGCCAAGCTCCAGTCATTTGGTTTGAGGTCTCCAAGATGCCCAACTCCAGTCTTTGGCTTTGGAGCTCTCCAAGGTGCTGAACCCAACCCTTTGGAGAGCTCCTTAAGGTTCAAACTGAACCTTTAAAGAATGGCCTCAAGCACAGAGCAGATGGAGAGCCACACGTGCACATACCGAGCTGCACCCTTCTCCTCCAACATGATGTGGGTCAGTCAAGTTGAAAGAAGCTCTCCTGACTTCCTGCACTTGGTTATGCTTAGATCCATATGGTTTCCTTCTTCTGGTCTATTTTGGGGACGTTCTTGGACATCCCTGTGACTTCCTATGCTCCGTCACATTGGAAGAAGCTCCCTTGGTTTCCTGTCCTCTTTTATGCAGGAGGAAATTCATCCAATATAGTGTAGGGCTTCATTGTGTCAGAGGAAGAGGATGGCACCTTGTTGTTATGAGAGAAAGATTACTGAACTTCCTGTTGGAGTTGTTCAAGGCCTTTAGCCTTCTCTATCAAGAAATGCTGGTGCCTCACTGAACTACAACTCCCAGAAGTCAACAGCATTGAAGAATAAATAAAGCACCCTCCCAAAGTTCATCATCTATTGTCAAGATTAGAGCCACTGGGTTTGATTCAAAGGGCTAGCTTTCGCAAGTTTCCTGAATTATCCCACAAGCCTCTCAACGACTGGCAAATATTTTGGAAATCGAAAACTACAGTGAGATGGGTGTGTTGTTGGCTTGGTTTGCAGCAGGCAGGCCCCACTTCTCAAGGCTGGCCCAAACAACCTGCTTTGGGACCACTTGCAAATCCAGTCTGCCATTGCCACAGTGCCATCTAGTGGTGGATCGAGGGAAGATCCACTCCGGTTCCATGACTGCCACACCCCTTCTGGGTGTTTTGCAAGTATGACATTTAATTAGAAATGCTCAATCTGGGCGGCATTTTGGAAAACCACTGTCATGCAATCCAAACCCTCCCTACAGATGGCCATCCAGTTTCTGCTTAAAACGCTCCAGAGAAAGTGGCTTAAATCTCAGGTGGAGCAAAAGTACAATTATTTTTTGTAACACAAGAGGCTCAGGATTTTAGATAGCTCTTATTAAGTTGGGGCTAAAGCCGAGAGTGGATTCACTGATGCAGCAACATAGACTCTAGCAGCCTTCTGAGGAAACGTAATAGAAACAGAGTCCGGAGGGGCGCCGCTCTGACGCCATTTCCCAACAAAATGCATGTTCATAAACCAGCCCAATACTTTTTCTGGCAGATTGTAGAGGCGTGTTAAAGCGATTGCAAACATCTTCCAGAGCTAATAATGTCTATTGCACATCTGAAAATAAACCATTGGGGATCAACAGGATAAGTAAGGCAAGGGGAGCTTCTCCATCCTACGATGCTTGATGGCTTCCACTTTGGTCTGAAGTTCTGCCATGGATGTAACCCATAAGGATTAGCTCAGGTATGGGCAAACCCAAGTCCAGGGGCCAAGTGCGGCCCTCCTCTCTCTCACCACCCTGTCCTTCTTTCCATCTCTTTCCTTCCTCCTTCCTCCTCCCTCCTTCCTTCCCTTCGACCCTTTTCCCCTTCCTCCTTTCCCTCTTTTCTCTCTCCTTCCCTCTCTCCCTTTTCTTCCTTCCTTCCCTTTCGCCTTTCCTTCCTACTTCCTTTCCTCCCTCTCTCCATCCTCAGTTTCCTCATTAGGAAGTTGTTGCTTCACCAGTTCCCATACAAGGCTTCCATCGCCCCCTGCCGGCTTCAAAATGTCACAGAGAGAGAATTGAGGCAGCCAGGATGCGTCCGTCAGGAGGTCACGGAGGGAATTTGGGATGTCTTCATGCCGTCAGAAATTGACTCCTGACATAATAATAATAATAACACTTCATTTATATTTTGCCCTTCTCCCTGTGGAAACTCAAAGAGTGGATTGCAGTGTAAACAGATACCGGCAAACATTCAATTCCTTGTTACAATACAATGAGCCACACAAACTCAAACAAAGGCAAAGGCTTCTCCTTTCATTTCTGGCTTTGGAGGCGGTGCTCATCTCTATCTCTGGGGGAGGTGCTGTTCTCCACTTCCAAGGTGAGGGGCCTGCGTCGTCACCTCCTGGCATAACTGCGTGGAGCGTCTTATGCCTTTCTCGCCAAAGCGGTACCTATTGATCTACTCACATTTGCATGTTTTCAAAGTGCTGGGTTGGCAGGAGCCAGGGCTGACAGCGGGAGCTCACCCCGTCCCATGGATTAGAACTGCCAACCTTCAGGTCAACAATTTAGACTACTACAATGGGGTTGCCTTTGAAGACTGTCCAGAAGATCCAAATGGTCCAATGGGCAGCAGCAGGTTGCTAACGGGAGCGGCGCTCAGGGAGCACACAACTCCTCTGTTGCACCAGCTCCACTGGCTGCCAGTTTGCTACTGGGCACAATTCAAAGTGCTGGCTTTAGCCTATAAAGCCCTACACAGTGGTTCTCAACCTTCTTAATGTCACGACCCCTTAATACAGTTCCTCATGTTGTGGTGACCCCCAAGCAAAAAATTATTGTTATTGCTACTTCATATCTGCAACTTTGCTACTGTTATTATGTAAATATCTGATATGCAGGATGTATTTTCATCACTGGACCAAATTTGAATACTGGTGGGGTTGGGGGGATTAATTTTGTCATTTGGGAGTTGTAGTTGCTGGGATTTAGTTCACCTACAATCAAAGAGCATTCTGAACCCCACCAACGATGGAATTGAACCAAACTTGGCACACAGTTCTCCCATGGCCAACAGAAAATACTGGAAGGTTTTGGTGGCATTGACCTTGAGTTTGGAGTTGTAGTTCACCTACATCCAGAGAGCACTGTGGACTCAAACAATGATAGATCTGGACCAAACTTGGCATGAATACTCAATATGCCCAAATATGAACACTGGTGGAGTTTGGTGAAAATAGTCCTTGACATTTGGGAGTTGTAGTTGCTGGGATTTATAGTTCAGCTACAATCAAGAGAATTATGAACCGCACCAATGATAGAATTGGGTGAAAATTCCCACACAGAACCCCCATGACCAACAGAAAATGTTGTGTTTTCTGATGGTCTTTGGCGACCCCTCTAAAAACCCCTCGCAACTCCTCCAGGCGTCCCGACCCCCAGGTTGAGGACCGCTGCCCTACACGGTTTCGTTCCATCTTACCTATCCGAACATATATCTCCTTATGAACCATCTAGGACGCTAAGGTCTTCTGGGGAGGCCCTGCTCTCACTCCCACCTTCATCACAGATGCTCCTGGCAGGGACGAGAGACAGGGCCTTCTCAGCGGTGGCTCCTCGGCTGTGGAATGCCCTGCCTAGAGAAATAAGATCAACCCCCTCCCTCCTGACCTTTTGAAGAAAGGTGAAAACCTGGCTATTCGAGCAGGCCTTCCAAATACGGCATAGATAATTGATATTATAGAATCCTAGAATCCTAGAATCCTAGAGTTGGAAGAGACCTCCTGGGCCGTCATCCAGTCCAACCCCATTCTGCCAAGAAGCAGGAATATTGCATTCAAATCACCCCTGACAGATGGCCATCCAGCCTCTGCTTAAAAGCTTCCAAAGAAGGAGCCTCCACCACACTCCGGGGCAGAGAGTTCCACTGCTGAACGGCTCTCACAGTCAGGAAGTTCTTCCTCATGTTCAGATGGAATCTCCTCTCTTGAGTTTGAAGCATTGTTCCATTATGTCCTAGTCTCCAGGGAAGCAGAAGAAGCTTGCTCCCTCTTCCTCCCTGTTGCTTCCTCTCACATATTTATACATGGCTCATCATGTCTCCTCTCAGCCTTCTCTTCTTCAGGCTAAACATACCCAGCTCTTTAAGCCCCTCCTCATAGGGCTTGTTCTCCAGACCCTTGATCTGCTCTCTCCTCCCTGTGACTTCCTCTCACATATTTATACATGGCTATCATATCTCCTCTCAGCCTTCTCTTCTTCAGGCTAAACATGCCCAGCTCCTTAAGCCGCTCCTCATAGGGCTTGTTCTCCAGACCCTTGATCATTTTAGTCGCCCTCCTCTGGACACATTCCAGCTGGACAACTGATGATGCAACTGGACAATAATTGGATATGGAGATGCTTTGATAATGTTTTTTTAATGCTGTGTATGGTTTTTATATATTTTTATTGCTGTTTGTGTTTTAATGGTATTTACAATTGTTGTAATTGTTGTAACTTTTCTGGCATCGAGTTGTTGCCTATCGTTAACCACTCCAAGTCGCCCTTGGGCCGAGAGAGGCGGTAGTAAATAAGCGTAGCAAATAAATAAGTAAATAAATTCCGCAGCACAAGAGTTTAACCCTCTGCACCACCGCAGCCCGGCATAGACGCATTATTTCACATTACTTCACATATGGAATTTGCACAAATCCAAAACCTGCTGCAGGATCTCAGCTTTGGATTTTTGCAAACTGCCAGAAAACTTCCATGAAATCCAAAACTTTGGTTTTGTATAAATTTTGAAAATGCAAGATTTGGCTCTTCCAGACTTCCAGGACTTTGGATGCGCTTCCAAGGAACGGATCCAGTTCCTTTTCCGTAGGTGCGAACAAGCTGTCGCGGAGACACGATTGGGAGCGCGCTGCGTTCTGCCAGCTCAGCAACGCTTTGCCAGGCTTGTTGTGTTTGTCGGGAAGAGTTGATTGCGGCGCGATTTACAGCTAATTCTGTCAGCAGAAACAGACCGTTTTAAGCAATAATTAACAGCCCGAATGAAAGAAGCTCATTAACTGTTGTTGTCGCTAGCTCGTTAACAAGCCCAAATTATTTTCTGCTAATTAGAATTCGGCGCCAAGCGGAAAATGCTGGCCAAACCAAAGGAAGACACAGGATGTATGGAAGAGCCACATTCGCATACATCAAGAGGCTCCGGGGAGAGAGACGTCTGAAAATTATTATTTTCTTGCTTAATTAACCAAAACACGATATTGATATAATTAGTGCGGAATGCAGCGAGGCCCGAAGCGGTGTGGACAAGTTGCGTTTGGTGATTTGGTGAATAGACTGGAGATCTTGTCGTATCCATACGTAAACCCTATAAAAGAAACAGACAGGAACCTGTTCCGCCTCCGGGAAATGAGTTACGGGTTTGTGGGAGGACGGAGGGGGGGACATTATAGCAACACCTGTCATGGGAAACCGGGGAGGATAATGGGATTTCATGCCTCCGCCAACAGTCATTCCATAAACACCAGGGACTCGGGTGGCCTTAAGACCATCCAAATGAAAGCGCAAGCCACTGGAACCAAATTGTCCGCACTATAAAGCCGAACCAAAGTGCTGACAAAGAAAATGAGGGATTGAAAGGGAAGTGTTCAGGCAAGGAGAAGAGATCGAGAGTGGTTCTTAGGGGGGGTTTTTCGGGCTATATGGCCATGTTCTAGAGGCATTCTCTCCTGACTTTTCGCCTGCATCTATGGCAAGCATCCTCAGAGGTAGTGAGGTCTGTTGGAATTAGGAAAATGGGTTTATATATCTGTGGAATGACCGGGGTGGGACAAAGAGCTCTTCTCTGCTGGAGCTGGGTGTGAATGTTTCAACTGACCACCTTCATTAGCATTTGAAGGCCTGGCTGAGCCTGGGGGAATCTTTTGTTGAGAGGTGTTAAGATGTGCCTGGTTGTTTCCTGCAAAACAGCAAAACAGCAGAGAGGAAACAACCAGGCACATCTTAACACCTCTCAACAAAAGATTCCCCCAGGCTCAGCCAGGCCTTCAAATGCTAATGAAGGTGGTCAGTTGAAACATTCACACCCAGCTCCAGCAGAGAAGAGCTCTTTGCCCCACCCCAGTCATTCCACAGATATATAAACCCTTTTTCCTAATTCCAACAGACCTCACTACCTCTGAGGATGCTTGCCATAGATGCAGGCGAAACGTCAGGAGAAATGCCTCTAGAACATGGCCATATAGCCCGAAAAAACCCACAAGAATCTAGTGATTCCAGCCATGAAAGCCTTCGACAATACATATCGAGAGTGCATCAACAGCAGGGGTCCTCAAACTAAGGCCCGGGGGCTGGATACGGCCCTCCAAGGTCATTTACTCAGCCCTCAGGGTCAGGGTCACCCTAAGTGCTGGTTTTGACCTACAAAACCCTATACGGCTCCGGCCCAGCATACCTGTCCGAACGTATCTCCTTCTACATCCCACCTCGGAGTTTAAGATCTTCTGGAGAGGCCCTGCTCTCGGCCCCACCTTTATCACAAGTGAGACTGGCGGGAACGAGACAGACAAGGTGGCTTCGTATCTCCAGACCACCAAGAACTTGCCACAATGTATTAGGATGCACACAGTCAAAGGCTTTAGAATGGTCGGTCAAACAGATGAGAAGGTCCTAAATGGCTCTCCTGCCCCCCACCCCATTCTAGGTCATTGAGAGAAGGAAATCTCTCACGCCAGCAGACATAGTGGTGGCATGAAACCGTTTTAGATGGGTTAGGGATCAGCTGGTTTTCCCTGTCATAGGCAGTACGAGCACCTAGAGCTTCAGAGAGCTTCTGTTCAATCATCTCAAAGCTCCCTGCTTGAGCAGTGATGGCACGATCGTCAGCATAGATGAAACTCTCTGTCCCTTCTGGCAGTGGCTGGTCATTTGTGTAAGATGTTGAACATGGATGGAGCAAGCACGCTCCCCTGAGGCAGGCCGTTCTTCTGTTTCCGCCATCTGCTTCTCTGGCCCTGGAACTCAACAAAAAAGCTCCTGTTTTGTAGCAGGTTTCCTATGAGGCGGGTGAGGTGGTCGTCCTTTGTGATACTATACATTTTTCTCAGGAGGAGGCAGCGGTTGACAGTCTCATAGGCTGCTGTGAGCCACTGTAAAACAGACGAGAAGGTCCTAAATGGCTCTCCTACCCCATTCTAGGTCATCAAGAGAAGGAAATCTTTCACGCCAGCAGACACAGTGGTGGCATGACACCTGGGCAGGAGGGATTTCTGTCGTCGTCCTTCCCCCTCCTCCTCCCCACCTCCATCATCCACAATGGTTTCTTGTATCCCCCTTCCACCTTATCTCCAAAGAACAGACCCAGTAGAAGGAGACCCAACTAGGGGATGTTCCTGTGTGGAGAGACTTCAATGGGTGTAATCCACTGCCTTTAACTCCCTTGTTCACCCCCTATCAGCACCCGGCAGACGGGTCAGATGCCCATCTCAGAAATTACCGCCTTTGTGTTGGGGAACGGGGAACACGCACAGAGGCGCATCTCTATGAAAGCAGCCTCGGTTGAGATTAAATGTTTTCCGATACAATCCAATTAACTCTCATGCTATGGACATAATATACCGCCCTCCTTGGCATGCATGCCTTCCTTCCTTCCTTCCTCCCTCTTCCCTCCCTTTTGCTGTATCTTCACAGCTGCAGAGATGAAGGCAAACCACGTGCGAGTTCACCGCTAGTTGAATCAGATAAAAGTCAATTAATTACCAACGAGACCTCATTGGGGCCAGGCACCGAGGGAGGAGACGGTGTGGGGAACGGAGGGGGGATCCTGATGGGGATCGGTCCCTAGGGATCCATTTCCAAAGCGATTGGAGCTCACATCCTCAAGGTTGTCTTCCCTCCCCACTGACTGGGGTCAATGTAAAGGTGACCCTATGAAATCTCTCTTTGATTTGGGGCTCTAAAACCATTAGCCAGGATTAATCGCTCTTCGCAAAACCGCTGCGTCAACAGGGTCTCCCACATCCAAAGGCACGACTTCCATCGATTATGAAATTGTACTTTTTAAGGCAGAACGATGGAGTGGAAAAGCATTTGGAAATCTAAATTGCAAATCGGGTTTCAGCGGTTGAGATTCTCTTTACTGCACTGTTCCTCAACCTTCTGAATGCCACGAACCCTTAGAATCCTAGAGTTGGAGGAGACCTCCTGGGCCATCATCCAGTCCACCCCCATTCTGCCAAGAAGCAGGAATATTGCATTCAAATCACCCCTGGCAGATGGCCATCCAGCCTCTGTTTAAAAGCTTCCAAAGAAGGAGCCTCCACCACACTCCGGGGCAGAGAGTTCCACTGCTGAACGGCTCTCACAGTCAGGAAGTTCTTCCTCATGTTCAGATGGAAACTCCTCTCTTGTCGTTTGAAGCCATTGTTCCTCGTCTCCAGGGAAGCAGAAAACAAGCTTGCTCCCTCCTCCTCCCTGTGGCTTCCTCTCACATATTTATCCATGGCTCTCATCATATCTCCTCTCAGCCTTCTCTTCTTCAGGCTAAACATGCCCAGCTCCTTAAGCCGCTCCTCATAGGGCTTGTTCTCCAGACCCTTGATCATTTTGAGTCGCCCTCCTCTGGACACATTCCAGCTTGTCAATATCTCTCTTGAATTGTGGTGCCCAGAATTGGACACAATATTCCTTAATTCCTCATGTTGATGGTTGGGGGTAAACATCACATTATTTTCGTTGCTACTTCACAACTGTCATTTTGCTCCTCTTATGAATCATCATGTAAATATCTGATATGCAGGATGTATTTCCATTCTCTGGACCAAACTGGGCACAAATACCCCATACGCCCAAATTTGAATACTGGTGGCGTTGGGGGCGGGAGGGGGAAGGTTGAGTTGGTCTTTTGGGAGTTGTAGTTGCTGGGATTTCTAGTTCACCTACAATCAAAGAGCATTCTGAACTCCATCAATGATGGAATTGAACCAAACTTGGCACACAGAACTCCCATGACCAACAGAAAATACTGGAAGGGTTTGGTGGGCATTGACCTTGAGTTTGGGAGTTGTAGTTCACCTACATCCACAGAGCACTGTGGACTCAAACAATGATGGATCTGGACCAAACTCGGCACCGATCCGCAATATGCTCAAATATGAACACTGGGGGAGTTTGGGGAAAACAGACCTGGACATTTGGGAGTTGTAGTCACTGGGATTTATGGTTAACCTACAATCAAAGAACGTTCTGAACTCCATCAAAGATGAGATTGAACCAAACTTGACACACAAAACTCCCGTGACTGACAGAAAATACTGGAAGGGTTTGGTGGGCATTGACCTTGAGTTTGGGAGTTGTAGTTTACTTACATCCACTGAACACTGTGGACTCAAACAATGATGGATCTGGACCCAACTTGGCACCGATACTCAATACGCTTAAATGTGAACACTTGTGGAGTTTGGGGGAAATAGACCTTGTACATTTGGGAGTTGTAGTTACTGGGATTATAGTTCACCTACAATCAAAGAGCATTCCAAACCCTTCCAGTATTTTGCTGGTCATGGAAGAACTGTGTGCCAAGTTTGGTTCAATCCAATCGTTGGTGGGGTTCAGAATGTTCTTTAATTGTATGTGAACTATAAGTCCCAGGAACTACAACTCCCAAATGACAAACTCATTTTTTTGAGTGAAGGACATACATTGGGTTGTTAGGTGCCTTGTGTCCAAATTTGGTGTCAATTCCCCCAGTGGTTTTTGAGTTCTGTTAATCCTACAAACTAACATGACATTTTTATTGATATAGATTTGTTAACGCATGACGTGTTCCTGGTCCCTTAGCTAAAGATCCCAGGGCAGCACCTGCGACAAGTGAAGGATATCCCGCGCCATTACTGTCCCTCCTTCTTCCCATCCATCCATCTCTTTTTTCCTCCATCAGACGCTATTCCGTCTTTCCTTTCTTATCAGTCATGTCAGCGACGTCAGGGATAACCTTGTAGCGGAGATTTCACTGTCTGTTTGTTTTCTAATCCATCTCCTGCGTGGATTGTACACTCTTGCGGGGGCCAAAAAAGGACAACCCCTCCATCTCTTGTCCTTCCGTTCAGACAACTTCATCCAGTTCCAAAGAATCAATGCTGACATCCTCGTGGACTCTTCAGCTTTATCTCTTGTGATAGTTGATTCCTTGCCTCGGCTGACAATATATTTTGTCGAAGGCTTTCATGGCCGGAATCACTGGGTTGTTGTAGGTTTTTCAGGCTATATGGCCATGTTCTAGAAGCATTCTCTCCTGACATTTAGCCTGCATCTATGGCAAGCGTCCTCAGAGGTTGGCAGGTCACAGATGCAGGTGAAACGTCAGGAGAGAATGCTTCTAGAACATGGCCTGAAAAACCTACAATAATAATAATAACAATAATAATAATAATAATAATAATAATAATAATTTCATTGCCCGACTTACCAGGCAAGGCCTGTTGCGGTGGGGGGGGGGTGCCCCTCCCTCTGGCCATGTTGGAAGCAGGGGCTTCTCCTGCCCAGAAGCCCCTACACGGTGGGAAGTTTTCCCGCCACACAGTCAGCTGGCCAGTCCGTGGCCGGCCCCATCCAGCACCTGGCATTGGTCATGGGCCAGTCTCACCCTGCGCCCAGGGCCCTTTAAGAGGCGGCACAGGGCCCAACAGGCAACAGGTCTGCTTCGTTTTGTTTCTAGCGCCCACTTTTTGCTTGATGTTCAGGCAGTGCTTCTTGTAGGTCAGAGCACGGTCCAGAGGGACTCCTCCCAAGTATTTGGGTGCGCTGTGTAATTTCTCCAGTGGTGGAGGGCGCAGACACCCCGTGATAATGCGGCATGTCTCATTCAGAGCCACATCCACTGTTTGAGCGTGGTGAGATGTGTTCCACACTGGGCATGCGTACTCAGCAGCAAGGGCAGATGTCTTCACTGTGTCTGGTTGTGATCCCCAGGTTGTGCCAGTCAGCTTTCGTATGATATTGTTTCTAGCACCCACTTTTTGCTTGATGTTCAGGCAGTGCTTCTTGTAGGTCAGAGCACGGTCCAGAGTGACTCCTTCCAGGTATTTGGGTGCGCTGCAATGCTCCCGTGGGATTCCTTCCCAGGTAATCCTCCTCAGAGCTCGGGATGCCTGTCAGTTCTTAAGGTGAAAGGCACATGTCTGTGTTTTAGATGGATTAGAGATCACCTGGTTTTCCCTGTAATAGGCAGTAAGGGCACCTAGAGCTTTGGAGAGCTTCTGTTTAACCATCTCAAAGCTCCCTGCTTGAGCGGTGATGGCACGATCATCGGCATAGATGAAGCTCTCTGTCCCTTCAGGCAGTGGCTGGTCATTTGTGTAGACGTTGAACATGGATGGAGCAAGCACGCTCCCCTGAGGCAGGCCGTTCTTCTGTTTCCGCCACCTGCTTCTCTGGCCCTGGAACTCAACAAAAAAGCTCCTGTTTTGTAGCAGGTTTCCTATGAGGCGGGGGAGGTGGTCGTCCTTTGTGAGATTATACATTTTTTTCAGGAGGAGGCAGTGATGGTTCACAGTCTCATAGGCTGCTGACAGGTCTCTGAAGACAGCTCCTGTGATCTGCTGCCTTTCAAAGCCATCTTCTATGTGCTGAGTCAGGTTCAGCACTTGCGATGTGCAGCTTTTGCCTTTTCTGAAGCCAGCTTGCTGTGGGATCACTGAATGTTTGCCATATATTTGTGCTGCCATCCACGCTGAGTCCCCTCGGGGAGACAGGGCAGAATATAGTTTATTTCTGAAGGTAGACCCGGGAGACCTTGCAAAACAACGTTCAAACTACGAGTACACACTACGTTGCAGATAGAAATAGATGAATGGATCCCACTTGTGTTTGAAATGCATCACAGAGATCTCGAAGCCTCCAACCAATTTGCAAAAGGAAGCCAATAACTGGCTGAGCCCAGAGAACCCTCACAAGAGAGACAAGAGAGAGGCCCAGGAGGCTCAGAGGTGGAAAGGGAAAAGGAAGCTTTGAGAATTATCTAGCGAGACTTAGAGGCACAATCTCAATAAGCTGCAGGCTGGCAGGGGTTTCAAAGCATTTAAATCTCTTGTAATAATTACAAAACTGTTTGGGATTTAAAAAAAACTATTTTGTCGGGGGGGTGGGGGGTGTTGAGCTGCTTCGGCAATTTCCATCCACGGGCTCTTTTGAAATGTTGCTTCCATCGAAGGGAAGAGATCCTCTGCCAAGCCCGGCTTCGAATTCTTCTGTGACGATTTCTGTTGCTTTTCCTTTTTAGTTTTAGTGTCACTCAAATGCAGAGTTCGGGGCCATTTCCCCCTACTGCTTCCCCTCCAGCTTTCTGGCATCTGGGGTGTTGCAGGCTTTTCGGGCTGTCTGGCCATGTTCCAGAAGCATTCTCTCCTGACGTTTTGCCTGCATCTTTGGATTGCATCTGTTGTCTTATTGTCGAAGGCTTTCATGGCCGGAATCATTGCGTTGTTGTAAGTTTCCCGGGCTGTCTGGCCATGTTCCAGAAGCATTCTCTCCTGACCTGAGGCTGTGAGGTTTGTTGGAGACTTGGAAAATGGGGTCTGTATATCTCTGGAATGATGTCCAGAGTGAGAGAGAAAACTATTTTCTCTTCGAGACAAGTGTGATTTTTTTCAGTTGGCCACCTTGATTCACATTTAATGGCCTTGCAGTTTTCAAGGTGTGGCTTCTTACTGCCTGAGGGATCACCTTTCAACAAAGGATTCCCCCAGGCAGTAAGAAGTGACACCGTGAAAACCAGTCCAGCCCCATTATGCCATGCAGGAACTCACAACACAAACCTTCCTGACAGATGGCCTTGCAGCCTCTCAAAAATTACTCTAGTACGGGCTGGGCAAACTTTGGCCCTCCAGGTGTTTGGGGCATCAACTCCCACAATTCCTAACAGCCTACCAGCCAAAGTTTCCTCTAATCGTTATTTGGGGGAAATGAACAAATGACCATTAACTAGCTGTTTGCAACTAGTTGTGACCAAGTTGATGAGCGTGCCCCTGCTGGAAGCTGAAGTTCACCTGCGACTTTGCTAGCTTGCAAAACCAATCTCTAAAACCCAGCTCAGGCTGAAATGGAGTTATCCATTCGTACTCACAATGGCTGTTAATTACCGGCAATTGATCAGGCCCTTAATTAATGCCATTGAAATCTCTACTGGCCACCCCGTCCCCAGTAGGCTTAATGTCCTTGACCCCAAGGCAGTCATGATAGACTTATGTGTCTGCATTAGCCAGCCATGCAATTAGTCCGTCTCTTAACTCACTCGGGGCTGATCCAATGTGTCTCCATAGAACAGCATGTCTCAACTTGGGGGTCAGGACCTCTGAGGGGTTTGCGAGGGGGTGTCAGTATTTTCTGTTGGTTATGGGGTTTTTGTGTGGGAAGTCTGGCCCAATTCTATTGTTGGTGGGATTCAGAATGCTCTTTGATTGTAGGTGAACTATAAATCCCACCAACTGCAACTCCCAAATATCAAGACCTATTTGCCCCAAACTCCACCAGTGTTCACATTTGGGCATATTGAGTATTTGTGCCAAGTTTGGTCCAGATCCATCATTGTTTGAGTCCGCAGTGCTCTCTGGATGTAGGGGAACTACAACTCCAAAACTCAAGGTCAATGCCCACCAAACCCTTCCAGTATTTTCTGTCAGTCACAGGAGTTCTGTGTGTCAAGTTTGGTTCAACTCCATCTTTGATGGAGTTCAGAACATTCTTTGATTGTAGGTTAACCATAAATCCCAGCAACTACAACTCCCAAATGTCAAGATGTATATTCCCCCCAAATTCCATCTGTGTTCACATTTGGGCATATTGAGGATTCGTGCCAAGTTTGGTCCAGATCCATCACTGTTTGAGCCCACAGTGCTCTCTGGATGTAGGGGAACTACAACTCCAAAACTCAAGGTCAATGCCCACCAAACACTTATTTTTGTTAGTCATGGGAGTTCTGTGTCCCAAGTTTGGTTCAATCCTTCATTTGGTGGAGTTCATAATGCTCTTTGATTGTAAGTGAACTATAAATCCCAGCAACTACAACTCCCAAATGACAAAATCAATCCCCCCGCAACCCCACCAGTATTCAGATTTGGGCATATTGGGGATTTGTGCCAAATTTGGTCCAGTGAATGGAAATACATCCTGAGTATCAGCTATTTGCATCATGATTCATGACAGGGTGTGTAATGTAACTCCCCTTTACTGGTTTGTTAGCCATGTGATTGTGAATCCAATGTAGTCGCATAGAATCTGTAGGTCTCAATGTTTTTCTGTCAAAACCCGATTTACCCTCTCACTCTGGAAATTGCAATAAAAAGAATTTATGCTTTAAAGTTATTGAAAAGCTATTCATGGCATCTCCATGCTGTGCAGTCCTGGGAGTCATAGTTTTCCAAGGTACATACCCTTTTCTTGGTGCATTTACAATACGGGATGAATCCCCTTGCCCCTCACTTTAAATGCCATGGTTCCATGCAATAGAGTCCTCTTGGGAGTTATAGTTTCCCAAGATCCATACCATTTTCTGGGTGCATTATCATTAAAATAAAATATAAAAATAAAAGACAACACAAAACCATGATAAATAGTACATCAACAATATAAAATTGCAACATTTAAGACGAGGAAATCAATCTCAGGGGGCAAGGCCAGATCCAATAGATTAAAAATTGAAACACTGGGTGAGACAACAGTGTAATGTCTCTGGACTTGTCTAATATCTCTGGGGAGCGGGTTCCAGAGCCGGGGGCCACCACAGAGAAGGCCCTCTCCCTCGTCCCCACAAGTCATGCTTGCGAAGGGGGCGGGAGTGAGAGGAGGGCCTCTCCGGAAGATTCAAGAGATCGTATAGGTTCGTAAATGGAAATGCGGCCATGATATCTATATCATGCCTCCATTATATAGATATGTTTCCCCCCAAGAAACAAGATCAACTTATCTGTGGGTCTGATATCGAGCTGCTTTTACTGGGGTCTCCTCAAGAGAGAAGAGCCCGAGGACCGCGTCAAAAGGGCCCTGGATCCCTTGGTGAGGCCAGCGAAGCCAATCTCAAAATATTACAATTAATAATGCCCCATCAAGGTGGAAGAAGTTTCCAGCAACCTAGGTTTATTTGTGATTCAGCTGAAATCAGATGCATTGCAGGAATCATTCCACTGCAAGCATACCAGTACAAAGAATACAGGCATATTTATAGTAAAAATACAAAGGAAAACTTTCAAAATTCCCACCCGCCCCTTGCCGGCCGGCTTCACGCTGATTGGCTGATGCTGGAACAGCTGGGAGGAGGCTGGGCGGCCCGCCCCTGCTCCGGACCAATCAGCGCGTTTCTTCGCCTCTAGGGGGCCAATGAGCGCCCTCCGCTCGCCTTGCAAGATGGACAAATCAGGAGAGAGGAGGCGGTGTGGCCGTGAACAATGGAGGGGGGAAATGATGGGATTAGAAGTTCCCTGCCCGCTGGAATGCGGGCTTTGTTCCAGGCAGGCAAGGTGTGATCTTGACAAACAAAAGCTTTCCTGTCCTTAATGAGCTTTGAAGGGAAATATGAATGGCTTTTTTGACATCGGACCTCAGGGGGGATCAACGATGTCTAATGCAAATATAATCTTTTGTTCCGGGTCACCATAAGTTCCCTGATCCCATTAGACATGCTCAGAGGATGGGGCAGGGTCCATTATGGCTATGGTTCCATGCAGGGTGAATTAATCAAGGGTGATTGAGGGAGAGGCTGGAGCCCTCCCTCAGGCAGTTCCTGGTCACAGCAGTTTTTGTGGGGCAAGGGTCAAGGGGACGAGGGTACAGAGGAAATTCATAAGGTTACATACATATATCAAAATCATAGGCAATAGGCATCACTGATACAGAGTTAGAGCAGAAGAGGAACCCCCATCCCACCCCATAAAGTTTATTTCAATATTTGATCTTTATTAAGGTCCAAACTGGAAATCCCATGCTCTTAGGAAGGGCGTGTGGAAGCAGAGGTTGCTAGCAGTTCAAATCAAGCATTGATAGAAAGTTCATGGCCAGGGTTGTGGCAAACAGTCCAGTCCACTCAGCAGAGAGTCATGGATTCAGGCTGGAATCAGCAGATGGGCGCTGAGTTGATCAATAACAGAATCCATCGCTCAGCCCTTGGGGAACTACAACTCTCACAAAAGGGCAGAAGTCCCAAGATCCAGCCATTTCCCAAAAAGCCTCGTGGCGTCCTTGTTGTTGTCAGTGCCTTGGCAATGTGGCCAAGACTTAACCCTAGTTGTGTAGTCTGGTGCCCTTGCCCTTGGCAGAACTATAAGTCCTTATCCCTTAATTCTGAGGGGGGGGGGGAGTGCCTGACATCAGGTCAACATGGGTAATATACTCTTATCTCCAAAGGAACCATCCTTTTCTCTGGGTAGAGAGGCAAACGGTGAGATTTTAGTCCAAACAGAGAGAACCTGAAAGAATTCCTGGCACGTTCTGCTTCCTTCCTTGGCCTTTCTGGATATCTGGGCAGGAGAACTGCAAAGGTGGTCAAGAGGTGGCCGGTCCCCTTGGGTGGCTTTGGCGCTTTCCCCCCTGTGCCAAAGGACCCTTGGCTTACTCACGGGCCATATCAAAATCCATAATTCCAGCCCCCAAGCCAGCTCTCAACTAATGCAAGAGGAACGTTTATATGTGAGGTAGACTTACACAAGAGCACATGTGGGAAAGGTCTGGATGAGGAACCTTCCCAAGGGGATGGAGGCTTGGCTTCCATAGGCACGCACTGAATTCTCCCTGAGCTTCCAAGGGGCTTCATCCGTGTGTCCCTAAAAGAGGCTCCTGGCTTGATAGAGCATCTCAAAGTTATGGAATGAGAACTGTTCTTGAAGAGAGAAAACCACAGGAAATCTTTATTATTGTTTTGCAGTCCTCCATTATTGAACCCGAACGCAAGACCTCCGAATTGGACCTCCTGAAAGTGAGTGTTTCTCTCAATCCATTAACATGTTTGTCTTGAGCACAGTTTTCCTCTTCCTGGATGGTTGGATTGGGCACTGTTTACTCAGATTTGTTTGTAAATAAACAAAGAACCCCCCCCCCCCCCTTGTACTAAGGTCTATGAGTTCTCCCTTACAAACAGTTCTGTCCCTTTAGGATCCTAGAATCCTAGAGTGAGAAGGGACCTCCTGGGCCATCATCCAGTCCAACCCCATTCTGCCACGAAGCAGGAATATTGCATTCAAAGCACCCCACACAGATGGCCATCCAGCCTCTGTTCAAAAGCTTCCAAAGAAGGAGCCTCCACCACACTCCCTCCGGGGCAGAGAGTTCCACTGCTGAACGGCTCTCACAGTCAGGAAGTTCTTCCTCATGTTCAGGTGGAATCTCCTCTCTTGTCGTTTGAAGCCATTGCTCCATTGCGTCCTAGTCTCTCTCCAGGGAAGCAGAAAAGAAGCTTGCTCCCTCCTCCTCCCTGTGGCTTCCTCTCACATATTTACACATGGCTCTCATCATATCTCCTCTCAGCCTTCTCTTCTTCAGGCTAAACATGCCCAGCTCCTTAAGCCGCTCCTCATAGGGCTTGTTCTCCAGACCCTGGATCATTTTAGTCGCCCTCCTCTGGACACATTATCTCACCCTGAGTTTTTAAATCATTTTATGTGCATGCGGCCTGCTCATTGTCATGGTTTGGTTTACTGTGTTTTTTTAATGTATTTATTTATTTATATATTTTTAATGTTTTGTGTTTATTGTTTATATGCTTATATGTTTTATACTTTAATGTTACGTTGTTTATTTTATTGCAATTTGTATCTCATTGTATTGTAATTTGTTGTTTGGGATTGGCCTCATGTAAGTCGCTCCGAGTCCCCGTTGGGGAGATGGTGGCGGGGTATAAATAAAGATTATTATTATTATTATTATTATTATTATTATTATCTATATAAATAAAAATGTAATGTTTGTTTGTGGGATTAACAGAACTCAAAAACCACTGGGGGAATTGACACCAAATTTGCGCACAAGACACCTAACAACCCAATGCATGTCCTTCACTCAAAAAATTGATTTTGTCATTTGGGAGTTGTAGTTGCTGGGATTTATAGTTCACCTACAATCAAAGAGCATTCTGATCCCCACCAAAGATAGGATTGGGCACACAGTTCTCCCATGACCAACAGAAAACACTAGAAGGGTTTGGTGGACAGTGTCCTTTGGTGTTGGAGTTGTAGTTCACCTACATCCAGAGAGCACTGTGGACTCAAACAATGATGGATCTGGACCAAACTCTACACGAATATTCAATATGCCCAAATGTGAACACTGATGGAGTTTGGGGAAAATAGCATCTTGACATTTGGGAGTTGTAGTTGCTGGGATTTATAGTTCACCTACAATCACAGAGCATTCTGAACCCCACCAACGAGAGAAGTGGGCCAAACCTCCCACACAGAACCCCCATGTGGGCCACAGCAACGCGTGGCAGGGGACAGCTAATTATTATCATAAAGCATGATGCTCTGCAAAATACAGTGCTCCCTCGCTACTTCGCGGTTCACTTTTCGCGGACTCACTCTTCTGTGGTTTTTAAAAAAATATGAATTTAAAATATACAAGTAGCGAGGGAACATTGTATACGCATTACCTGTGATGACCCCCACGTGGATTTGGTGGTCGTGGTTGGTTAAAATCACCCCCTCCGAGGCCAGGTTTCCCAGTGCAGCCACTGGAAGGCGAGGAAGGCATGCTCGAGCGGGAAGGAGGAGGGGAGGGGGAGCCAGGCGTGCGAGGGGGAGCCAGCGGGGGTGCAAGGGGAGGGGGAGGGAGGGAGGGGGGAAAGAGGAGAGCAAAGAGAAGGCGAAGGGATTGGGTGAGTGTCTGAGAAGGGGGAGGAAAGAGGAGTGGGTGGAGCCACTCCTAGGAAGGGGCGGTCCTACACCTCGTGGGCACTGAAGCAGTACATATATAGCATCTCTACTTCACGGATTTTCACTTATTGCGTATGGTCCTGGAACACCCGCAATAAGTGAGGGAACACAGTACAGGATTCCGTAGCCTTGAGCCATGGCAGTTAAAGTGGAGTCACTCCCTATTCATTCTACCATGTAGATAGAATCCTAGAATCCTAGAATGCTAGAGTTGGAAGAGACCTCCTGGGCCACCATCCAGTCCCACCTCATTCTGACAAGAAGCAGGAATATTGCATTCAAATCACCCCTGACAGATGGCCATCTAGCCTCTGCTTCAAAGCCTCCAAAGAAGGAGCCTCCACCACACTCCCTCCGGGGCAGAGAGTTCCACTGCTGAACGGCTCTCACAGTCAGGAAGTTCTTCCTCATGTTCAGGTGGAATCTCCTCTCTTGTAGTTTGAAGCCATTGTTCCACTGCGTCCTAGTCTTTCTCCAAGGAAGCAGAAAGGAAGCTTGCTCCCTCCTCCTCCTCCCTGTGGCTTCCTCTCACATATTTATACATGGCTCTCATCATGTCTCCTCTCAGCCTTCTCTTCTTCAGGCTAAACATGCCCAGCTCCTTAAGCCACTCCTCATAGGGCTTGTTCTCCAGACCCTTGATCCTTTGAGTTGCCCTCCTGTGGACACATTCCAGCTTGTCAATGTCTCTCTTGAATTGTGGTGCCCAGAATTGGACACAATATCCCAGGTGTGGTCTAACCAAAGCGGAATAGAGCATGGGGAGCATGACTTCCCTAGACCTAGGCACTAGGCTCCTCTTGATGCCTGAGGCCAAAATCCCATTGGCTTTTTTTGCCGCCATATCACATTCCTGGCTCATGTTCCCCTTCCTCCCCACGAGGACCCCAAGATCTTTTCCACACGTCCTGCTCTCGAGCCAGGCCTCATCGTCCCCCATTCTGTCTCTTTGCATTTCGTTTTTTCTGCCTAAGTGGAGTGTCTTGCATTTGTCCCTCTTGAACTTCCTTTTGTTAGTTTTGTCAAGATCGTTTTGAATTCTTAAAAACTGTGGCATAGACACTGAGAAGTGGGAAGCCCTGGCCCTGGAGTGCTCTAACTGGAGGTCAGCTGTGACCAGCAGTGCTGTGGAATTCAACAAATAGAGAGTCAAAAGGAGAAACGTGCCAAGAATCATAGAATCAAAGAGTTGGAAGACCATCCAGTCCAACCCCCTGCAAAGAAGCAGGAATATTGCATTCAAATAACCCCTGACAGATGGCCATCCAGCCATCCAGGAAGGTGCGTCAAGACAATCCTGGCTGGGACCACCTTCCACCAGGAAGCCAATGTCCTCACTGCAGGAGAACATGCGGGTCATTAACAGGGCTCCACTTTGGCCACCTACGGACCCACGGCCAAGACGCTCCACTGGGAGGACCATCATCCTCGGTTATGGGGGATAGCCTAAGTAAGTAAGCCAGCTGTGAATGCTCCAAAGACCCCACCTCTCCCACCTCAAGCCTTGCGCCAAGGACAAGTGAGGCGTCCTAGCAAAAGTCGTGGCAGAAGACAGACATCTGAGAGACGGCACAGCCTCAGAAGTTAATTGAGTGTTTGAAACGTGGCGAGGGGAGTCGCTGAGGCAGCAGAAAAGCCTGGGGAGTTCAGCATGCAAGAGATCCAGCGCTTGCGGAAATGAAACGCAACCCTTAAAAGGAGGGAGTGATAACTCTGCCGAGCCCTCTCCCTCCCTCCCTCCGTCCTTTCTGATCTCCAGCAAATTGCCTGCAAACGCTCAGAAGGCAAGAAGAATTGGCGATAAGGACAAGGGAAGGGAAGGCCGAGCTCAGCAACAGATGGGAAGGGGCCGGGAGTGCGTCTGCACTGGAGGACTGGGGCAGTTTGACCCCGTGACCTGGTCAATGTTGTTGGACTCCAGCCAGCCCCGCCAGGTCAATCAAGGACACCATATGACACAATTGGGAAAAACAAAACCTGCTCCTGACTTGAAAGTGTTTCTTCCTGTTTAATTGTGCGGTACTTACATTATATTTCTCGTGTCAGGAGCAACCACTCAATTGTATTACATTTCTAACAGAACAAAACAAACAAACAGACAAAACACAAAGTTTGAAAGTTTGGTAGTGGATTAAATGTCCTTTGACCAGTCTCTGGCCCCTTGGAGTGCCTCTGGTGTTGCCACAAGAAGGTCCTCCCTGGTGCATCATGTGGAAGAAGGGCTCAGGCTGCAGTCTGTTCAGAGCCTTCCAAGTCGCCCCGTCTTCTGTGTGCCCAGGGGAGAGTCTCTCATTGGGTATCAGCCATTGGTTAAGGTTCTGGGTTTGAGCCTGCCACTTTTGGACTCTCGCTTGCTGAGGTGTTCCAGCGAGTGTCTCTGTAGATCTTAGAAAACTATTTCTAGATTGAAGTCGTTGATGTGCTGGCTGAGACCCAAACAGGGGATGAGCTGGAGATGTCTCTGCCTTGGTCCTTTCACTATTGGCTTCCACTTCCCGGCGGATGTCAGGTGGTGCAATACCGGCTAAGCAGTGTAATTTCTCCCATGGTGTAGGGCGCAGGCACCCCGGGATAATGCGGCATGTCTCATTAAGAGCCACATCCACTGTTTTAGCGTGGTGAGATGTGTTCCACACTGGGCATGCGTATTCAGCAGCAGAGTAGCACAGCGCAAGGGTGGATGTCTTCACTGTGTCTGGTTGTGATCCCCAGGTTGTGCCTGTCATCTTTCATATGATATTGTTTCTAGCACTCACTTTTTGCTTGATGTTCAGGCAGTGCTAGTACTTACATTGAACGTAGCTGTTCAACTCTGGAAACTTTGGTTTTGTGGCTTCTAACTATGTTGAATTACTTGAGACTCGAAGGGACATTCACGGAAGAACGAGAGCCAAATGTGCTGCAAGATGGCCCTCAAATAAACCTTTCCCGTGTTTCTAAGATAGAACCAATTAGGAAATGAGATTTATAACCCAGGAACAAAAAATTATATTACATGTTATGATATCTGAGTGGCACAGATCGAAGGCTGGCATTGATCAATATAGATTGGTGGTATGGGCTGGTTCGCAGGCATTAGAGTTGTGCGCAGAATTCGTTTTTCCCATTTCTTTTGTTCCTTGGGGAGCACAAAACGACAAGCCCTCTCCTCACGTAAAAATCAAGTTGGAGCCGATCTCTGGTCCAAGCCTGCTTTCATCTGTAGCCGAGGGCCTCCCAGAACTTGCCCCCTTGCCTTGGAAAGAGAGTCCATGCGTGGCTTGCAGGCCCAAAAAGCAAGGGCACCTGCCAGTGGTTGCAGCCAAGTGCTCCTTACTCTAGAGTAAGAGGCAATGGCTCCATGTCCTGGGAAGCTTTCTGGGCCTGCACACCACACACGCACTCCCTTCCAAGCAGAGTGCATGTGTGGTGTGCAGGCCTAGAGAGCGTGCTTGCCAGCAGCCAAGCACCACCTACTCTTGAGTAAAGATGTTTGGTGCAGGCGTGCACACTTTCCAGGCCTGCACACCAGACTTGGTTGAAGGTACTGGCAGGTGAATGCGCTTTCTGGGCCTGCACGCCATTCACGGACTCTCTTTCCAAGGAGAGTGTGTGTGACGTGACGTGCAGGTCTGGAAAGTGTGTGTGTCTGCAGCCAAACACCTCCTATTCTCTAGTAAGAGGTGTTTGGCTACAGGGGCTTGTACTTTCTCAGCCTGCACTCCATGCCACACACGCACTCCCCTTGGAAAGAGAGTGCATGTGTGGCGTGGTGTGCAGGTCCAAAAAGCAAGGGCGCCTGCCAGTGCTTGCAGCAAGTGCCTCTTACACTAGAGTAAGAGGCGCTTGGCTCCATGTACTGGGAGGCGTGCGCTTTATGGGCCTGCACACCACACACGCACTCTCTTTCCAAGCAGAGTGTGTGTGTAGTGTGCAGGCCTAAAGAGTGTGCTTGCTAGTAGCCAAGAACCTCCTACTCTTGAGCTAAGGATGTTTGGTGCAGGTGTGCACACTTTCCAGGCCTGCACGCCACACTTGGTTGAAGATACTGGCAGGTGCATGTGCTTTCTGGGCCTGCACGCCATTCACGGACTCTCTTTCCAAAGAGAGTGTGTGTGACATGGCGTGCAGGTCTGGAAAGTATGCGTGTCTGCAGCCAAATGCCTCCTACTCTCTAGTAAGAGATGTTTGACTACAGGAGCTTGTCCTTTCTGAGCCTGCACGCCATACCACACACGCACTCTCCTGGGAAAGAGAGTGTGTGTGTGGCATGGTGTGCAGGCCTAAAAAGCAAGGGCGCCTGCCAGTGCTTGCAGCCAAGTGTCTCTTACACTAGAGTAAGAGGCGCTTGGCTCCATGTACTGGGAAGCAAGTGCGCTTTATGGGCCTGCACGCCACACACGCACTCTCTTTCCAAGGAGAGAGTGTGTGTAGTGTGCAGGCCTAGAGAGTGTGCTTGCCCGCAGCCAAGCATCTCCTACTCTTGAGCAAAAGACGTTTGGTGCAGGCGTGAACACTTTCCAGGCCTGCAGGCCACACTTGGTTGAAGGTAGTGGCAGGTGCATGCACTTTCTGGGCCTGCACGCCACATATGCACTCTCTTTCCAAGGAGAGAGTATGTGTGACGTGGAGTGCAGGTCTGGAAAATGTGTGTGTCTGCAGCTGAACAGGAGCTTGTGTTTTCTGAGCCTGCATGCCATGCCACACATGCACTCCCTTGGAAAGAGAGTGCATGTGTGACATGGTGTGTAGGCCCAAAAAGCAAGTGCACCTGCCAGTGCTTGCAGTCAAGTTCCTCTTACACTAGACAGTGTGCTTGCCAGCAGCCAAGCATCTCCTGCTCTTGAGCAAAAGATGTTTGGTGCAGGCGTGCACACTTTCCAGGCCTGCATGCCACACTTGGTTGAAGGTAGTGGCAGGCGCATGTGCTTTCTGGGCCTGCACGCCACACATGCACTCTCTTTCCAAGGAGAGAGTGTGTGCAACATGGAGTGCAGGTCTGGAAAGTGTGTGTGTCTGCAGCCAAGCGCATCCTACTCTAAAGTAAGAGATGTTTGGCTGCAGGCGCATGCGCTTTCTAAGCCTGCACGCCATGCCACACACGCACTCTCCTTGGAAAGAGAGTGTGTATGTGGCATGGTGTGCAGGCCCAGAAAGCACATGCGCCTGCAGCTTAAAACCACATCTACGGTAGAAACAGCAGGTAAGAAACTTCTTTTAAATGCATGCCAGGCATGGGAACCTGGGTGGGAAGCCCTCCCCCATAACGGTCCAATAGAAAACGGACCTTTTGAGGCCACCCCCAAATTGAAAACAGATATCTGCCCTCCTGATTTTGGGAGGCTTCCAAAAAACGGATCGGGGCTCCACCAAAAGCCGGGACACAAAACAAGTCAACGTTTACTCAAAATGCCCCTTCCTCAGAAACGAGGGCCCATTGAGCCCCTGCCTGGCATGCAATGGGTCCGGTTGCCCCAATCCCACTCAAGATTCTCTTGTCCACGTGATGGGATTCTGAAATGCACCACGTTCCTCCTAAAAATCCAACAGCATCACTAGAGTTGCACACAGCCCTTGGCAAGGGAAGTAGGGGCAACTGGTTGCCAGGAGCAGCTGTGTTGTAGCAACAGCTCAGTCACCATCGATGCCCCGGGGAGCCAAGGCAGGACCGGGAACCTGGTGCCTACACCTGGCTGGGTCTCACCAGGAGAAGATCTCCTCTCCTCTCCTCTCCATGCTGGGGACCACACCTGTAAGTTTAGGCTGGACTGTATTTCTCTTGTAATCTTCCAGGTAGGCCGACAGGTGTGGAGGGATGAATGCCTGCACGGCACACCTTGTTTGCTTTGTGGTTCCAGAGTTGCCATTTGCCACTGACAGGCACTTGGCAACCAGCGCAGAAGTTTGTTTCCGATCTCTGGGGAGGGATGAGGCCAATCTTCCTGGTCGCTTCGCTCGAGGAATTGTTCCTGACTCCTTCCGGAGTGGTTTCAGGCATTTTTGCCCATTCAGAAGTTGGAAATGACGTTGTACTATCGGCCATTTTCCTCTACTGTGAGTAGCTGAGCACCAGGGAAGAAAAGGGGGTTGAAATAGTGGTGGGTGGTGGTAGTCCACACGTGAATCCACATTGTGAATCCCATTTCTTCCCTTGTGAGATGCCATCAATTGTAAGATGCACCCTCATTTCAGTAAGGCCCCTTTTACACTGCCATATAAAATCCAGATTATCTGCTTTGAACTGGAATATATGGCAGTGCAGACTCATCTAACCCAATTCAAAGCAGATAACTTTGATAATCTGGGTTATATGGCAGTATAGAAGGGGCCTTCAACACAACCAATTTTGGAGATGGTTCTCTAAGGGGGAAATGCCTTTAAAATGGAACAATGGCTTCAAACGAAGATGAGACTGCAAGTTTGGACCCCTTCCAATCAGGCTTCCGTTCAGGTCGTGGGACAGAGACTGTCTTGGTAGCTATTACTGACGAAATTCGTCATCAGTTAGACCGAGGCGGATCAGCACTATTGGTACTCTTGGACCTCACCACTGCATTCGACACCGTGGACCATGACTTGCGGATTCATCGATTGGCTCTGTCTGGTGTACGAGGAGGTTTGGCCCTGAAATGGTTCAATGCGTTCCTCCGGGACCGGAGGCAGAGGGTGGAGTGGTCAGGCCAAAGCCCTGAGAGCTCCTGCCTTTGCTGTGGAGTGAGTCCCCCAGGGTGCCATCCTCTCGCCCCTGTTATTTCACATCTCCGTCCGGCCACTTGCTGGACTGGTGCGGAGCTTTGGCTGAGAGTGCTACCCGTATGCAGATGATACCCAGCTACACTTGCGTCTCAAACCTGGGACAACCACCGCAATTCCTGAGAACTTTAGGCTGTGTTTGGAAGCAGTGATGAGTTGGCTGCGAGCAAGCAGACTCAAAGGGAATCCTGCTAAAACGGAGATCCTCTGGCCCGGCCAGCCGCCAGAATTAACCCCGTCTCTGCCTGATTTCGATGGGGAAGCTCTGGTTCCGCCTGCCACTGTTCAAAGCCTTAAAGGGGTTGTGTTGGACTCATCGCTGATGATGGAGGCCCAGATCACGGCCAGAAGGAAGCAGGCCTTTTTCCATCTTCGCCAGGCAAGGAAATTGGCATCCAACCTTTCGGTAGAAGCATCGGCAATGGTCATCCACGCAACAGTCACCATGAGGTTGGACTATTGCAACACCTTCTATGCTGGCCTTCCCAGAAGATTCGGATGGTCCAAAATGCGGCGGCCAGGCTGCTAGCAGGATCATCTCTAAGATCCCATATGACACCGATTCTGCAACAACTGCATTGGCTACCAAGAGAACACGGATCTCTAACAAGCGACTGATCTTGACATTGAGAGCTCAACATGGCCAAGGACCTTTCTATCTTAGGGACCGCCTCATTCCTTTTCTCCATCCGTGGTCACCTCGATCCACCCAGGAAAATCTCCTTTACATACCGGGCCCTAGGGAGGGAGGGAGGGATACCTGGAAGCTACAAGGCATCATAGAGCTTTCTCGACCTATGATCCAATTCTGTGGAACTCATGGCCTCCATACATTAGAGCAATGTCGGAGTTGCGACCTTTTGTAAAGGCACTCAAGACTTGGCTGCTTGGTTGTGCATTTAAGTCATCAGATCTAACTTGCCAAATAGTCACTGTTGAATGTGAAGTGAAGTGAAACAACAGGAAAGGAGATTCCATCTGAACATGAGGAAGAACTTCCTGACTGTGAGAGCCGTTCAGCAGTGGAACTCTCTGCCCTGGAGCGTGGTGGAGGCTCCTTCTTTGGAAGCTTTTAGGCAGAGGCTGGATGGCCATCTGTCAGGGGTGCTTTGAATGCAATATTCCCGCTTCTTGGCAGAATGGAATTGGACTGGATGATGGCCCAGGAGGTCTCTTCCCACTCGAGGATTCTAGGATTCTATGAAATGCAGCCATACATTTTGATCCCACTTTAACAACTATGGTTCAAGGCAATGGAATCGTTGGAGTTGTAGTTTGGTGAGGCAGCGAACCCTTGGGTTCGAAAGACGAAAGTACTTAGTATTTTACTTTCAGTATTTATATCCCGCCCTTCTCACCCCGAAGGGAACTCAGAGCAAATCACGTATCCTGCACCCATTCAATGCCGTTATACAATGACAACATAGATAGAGGTATAGCTAGGTCATCTTCCCCATCTTCGGCATCTTGGAGGCCGTGCTCAGTCCCGGCCATGGGGTGTGGGAGGGGGTGCGGCTGTCACTCCAACTTCCATGTTGAAGAGCTTTTTTGTTCATCAGCTCCCTCGTTGATCGAATCGCTGGCCTTTTTCTGGCATTTCATGTAAGCCACACCGAGTCCCTTGGGGAGATGGTAGCGGGGTACAAATAAAGTATTATTATTGTTATTATTATTATTATTTCCTTCTGGGTGTCCAAATACCTCCCTGCTTTTAAAGTGGTACCTATTTATCTACTCAGAATTGTATTGTCAAAGGCTTCCATAGCTGGAATCACTGGGTTGTTGTAGGTTTTTGGGGCTATATGGCCATGTTCTAGAAGCATTTTCTTCTGACGTTTCACATGCATCTATGGCATGCATCCTCAGAGGTGGATGCTTGCCATAGATGCCCCATAGATGCAGGCAAAATGTCAGGAGAGAAAACTTCTAGAACATGGCTATATAGCCCAAAAAGCCTACAACTACTCATAATTGCTGTTTTCAATCTGCTAGGTTGGCAGGAGCTGGGCTGAAGGCCAGGAGCTCACCCTGATGCGGGTCTCTGAACTGCCAATCTTCTGCTCCATAGTTGTGGTTCCCATAATTATATAACATTGAGCTGTAGAAGTTCAAGTGGCCTTAATTCCTGGGGGGAATGTATTCATCAAATATGTAAAAAAGATGGAGAGTGGATGATTTTGTTTTGATCTGGATCGCAAGCCACCTGCGGTCTCAGAATGGCAGAACAGGGGAATGTTTAGCACAATAATCTGAAAACGTGGCTCGACTTTGCCTAACAGTCGCCCCAACCCTACCTGAGAGGGGAAGGATGGCCATGAGGGTGACAAAGGCTTGTCTACACCTGTCCGACTCTGACCGTAACCCCTCGCTTTGCTTCTCGCAGCTCCCACAAGGCGAGTTGCCGCCCCACGAGGCTTTTTCTGCGATCCTGCCGGAAAAGGATTATGACAGGTAGAGTGGAAACATTTCGGATGGCGTGGTTTTAATATGGAACGGAATGTATTGTCGAAGGCTTTCATGGCCGGAATCACTGGGTTGTTGTAGGTTTTTTCCGGCTATATGGCCACTGTCTAGAGGCATTCTCTCCTGACGTTTTGCCTGCATCTATGGCAAGCATCCTCAGAGGTTGTGAGGTTTGGAAACTAGGAATGGTTGGGTTTATATATCTGTGGAAAGACCAGGGTGGGACAAACGACTCTTGTCTGCTGGAGCTAGGTGGGAATGTTTCAACTGACCACCTTGATTAGCATATAATGGCCTGACCGTGCCATTATATATCCATTATAAGGACATCTAATCACCTCTCAACAAAAGTTTGCTCCAGGCACTGTCAGGCCATTATATGCTAATCAAGGTGGTCATTGAAACATTCACACCTAGCTCCAGCAGGCAAGAGTCCTTTGTCCCACCCTGGTCATTCCATTACAAGGACATCTAATCACCTCTCAACAAAAGTTTGCTCCAGGCACAGTCAGGCCATTATATGCTAATCAAGGTGGTCAGTTGAAACATTCACCCCCTAGCTCCAGCAGACAAGAGTCCTTTGTCCCACCCTGGTCATGCCACAGATATATAAACCCATTTTTCCGACTTCCAACAGACCTCACTCCCTCTGAGGATGCTTGCCATAGATGCAGGCGAAACGTCAGGAGAGAATGCCTCTAGACCATGGCCATATAGCCCGGAAATACCTACAACAACCCATGGAATGGAATCTTTCTAAATGTTTAAAATGTATTCCATTTAATTTTAATATTATTGGAATTGTATGTGTTTTAAGGCATTGAAGAATTGCCTTATATTATTTATTTATTTATTTATTTACAACATTTCTATGCACATGGGGGGTGGCTGGTCATGTGGGACTGGATAGGACACAGTTTATTTATTTGCCTTATTTACAACTCGCCTTTCTCTACCCTGAAGGGCACTCAAGGCGGCTTATAATATAATATAACATAATATAACATAACATAACATAACATAATATAATATAATATAATATAATATAATATAATATATTGTATATACATGTAATATTGATAATATTGTAATGTAACACAATATAATACTACTACTAATAATATGATATTAGAATTATATATTTTATATTAAATGTAATATTACTAATAACATTACAGTATAATGTTATAGTAACTACAGTGGTTCTCAACCTTCTTAATGTCACGACCCTCATGTTGTGCTGACCCCCAAGCAAAAAAATATTGTTATTGCTACATCATATCTGCAACTTTGCCACTGTTATTATGTAAATATCGGATATGCAGGATGTATTTTCATCACTGGACCAAATTTGAATACTGGTGGGGTTGGGGGGATTAATTTTGTCATTTGGGAGTTGTAGTTGCTGGGATTTATAGTTCACCTACAATCAAAGAGCATGCTTTACTCCACCAACGATGGAATTGAAGCAAACTTGGCACACAGGACTCCCATGGCCAACAGAAAATACTGGAAGGGTTTGGTGGACATTGACCTTGAGCTTTGGAGTTGTAGTTTACCAACATCCAGAGATCACTGTGGACTTAAACAATGATGGATCTGGACCAAATTGGCACGAATATTCCATATGCCCAAATATGAACACAGATGGAGTTTGGGGAAAATAGACCTTGGCATTACTGGGATTTATAGTTCACCTACAATCAAGAGAATTATGAACCGCACCAATGATAGAATTGGGTGAAACTTTCCACACAGAACCCCCATGATCAACAGAAAATGTTGTGTTTTCTAACGGTCTTTGGCAACCCCTTTAAAAACCCCTCGCGACCCCTCCAGGGGTTCCGACCCCCAGGTTGAGAACCACTGTTATAGTGCAATGTAATATATAATATTAATATTGTGCTACGGTAATCATATAATATATTGTATTTACTTTTTACTTGTAAGCCGCTCCGAGTCCCCTTCGGATGGGTGAGAAGGGCGGCATAGAAATGTTGTAGCTAAAATGTTGTAGCTGAATAAATAAAAGGCAGGCTGCCTGCAGTTCCTTCTTCCCAAAGACTACGTCCCTGTGAGGGAAATGAAATAGAGACAACAGGACTACTGCACAGTCCAACGTACCCAACTTTTGTCAGGGCAGATCAGTACAGCTATTTCAGATCCTGTCTGATCTTGGAAGCTAAGCAGGGTCAGCTCTGGTTGATCCTTGGATGGGAGGCAGCCAACAAATCCCAGGCGATATGGGCCATAGGATAGAGGCAGGAACTATGGCAGAACCACCTCTGAATATCTAACTTAAAGTAATCCTATAGGGAATCTCCACGTGTTCAGGGGTGACTTGAAAGCATATTGTTAATCTTTCATGCGTAACATATGCATTGATTATTGATGGGAAAGCGATTGCAAAATGTGCTACAGGATGTCCCGCAAAGTTTTGGCCGTTTAATAAACTTTACTCATGTTTTAATGACAGAACCAATTAAGACATGACATTTACGACCCAGGAACAAAAGATGTGTTGCATGTTGTGTTATCTGTCCTTCTGGATAATGAACAGGAATGAGAAAAGACTGACCCGTTGCTTTATGTTTGGCAGGCCAATCGTGGAAGAAATCCCAGAGGAGGTAAGGAAACTCAGGATTCATAATAATAATAATAATAATAATAATAATAATAATAATAATAATAATGAATCTTTTTGCTGGAGGAAAGGATGGGGATGGTCAAAAGTGAATGCCATGAATGGGAAATTATGTGGTTTTACTGTACCAGTCTGCAAATATTAATCTATGTTTTGATAGGCAGGATATCCTATCTATACTTACTTGCAAATTGACTTCATGTATAGCAGGCATGGGCCAACTTGGGCCCTCCCTCCCTCCCTCCAGGTGTTTTGGACTTCAACTCCCACCATTCCTAACAGCTGGTAGGCTATTGGGAATTGTGGGAGTTGAAGTCCAAAACAGCTTGGTTCTTCTAGGTGTTTGGATTTCCGCTCTCAGAATTCCTCACCGTTATCTAAGCTAGCTGAGGCTTCAGGGATTTGAAGTCCAAAGACTGAGAACCATTGGGTTGAAGGAATGAGGTCTCGCACGAGAGTCACAAGGGAAGGTGGAACGCCCTAGAACAGGCGTGGGCAGACCCGGGCCCCAGATGTGGCCCCTTGGGCTCTTCTCTCAGGCCCTCCTCTCTCTCTCTCACCATCCTATCCTTCCTTCCTTCCTTCCGTTTCCTGCCTCCTTCCCTCTCTCATTTTTCTTCCTTTCCACCCTTTCGTCCTTCCTTCCTTCCCTCTCTCCCTCTTTCGCCTTCCTTCCCTTTTGTCTTTCCTTCCTTCCGTCTTTCCTCCCTCTTTCTCCCTCCCTACATTCTCTTTCATCCTTCCTTTCTCTTCCCTTCCCTTCCCTCTTTCCATCCTTCCCTTCCAACCCTTTCATCCTTTCCTCTTTCCCTTCTTTTTGTCTTTTCTTCTCTCTTTCCTTCCTCCTTACCTCCCTCCATTCCCTCTCTTTTTCCTTCCATCCTTCCATCTTTCCCTTTCATCCTTCCTTCCTTCCCTCTTGTCTTTCCTTCCTTCTCTTTTCCTTTTATCCTTCCTTCCATCCCTCCTTTCATCCCTTCCTTCCTTCCTTCCTTTTTTCCTTTATCCTTCCTTCCAAACTCCCCTCTTTCCCTCCTCCCTTTAGTCTTTCCTTCCTTCCCTCCTTCCCTTCTAACCTTCCTTCCTTCACTCTTGTCTTTCCTTCCATCATTCTCTTCATCCATTTCTTTCTTCCATCCTTTGTTCCCTTTTTCCTTTTATCCTTCCTTCCCTTCCTTCCATCCTTCCCTTTTGTCTTTCCTTCTTCCTACCATCCTTCTCTTCCCTCCTTCCCTTCTAACCTTTCATCTTCCCTCTTGTCTTTCCTTCCTTCTCTCTCTCCTTTATCCTTACCTTTACCTCCTTCCTTCCATCGTTCTTTTCATCTATTTCTTTCTTCCATCCTTCATTCTATTTTTCCTTTTATCCTTCCTTCCCTTCCTTCCATCCTTCCCTTTTGTCTTTCCTCCCTCCTTCCATCCTTCTCTTCCTTTCTTCCCTCCTTCCTTTCTAATATTCCTTCCTTCCTTCTTGTCGCACAACAGATATAGACAGACAGTCAGGGGCTATTTAACTTTTTCTGGCCGCCAAGGGAGTTGTCGCTTTCCTTGTCCATGCGCGACGCTGATGAAGTACTTCCGCATTCCCCGCATGCTTTGCTGGAGTCATTTTTATGGCCTTGTAAATTAATTAAATTAGCCTCCCCACATATAAGTGGTACCTAAATTTCCTACTTGATGGATGCAACTGTCTTTCAGGTTGCAAAGGTCGACAACAAGCTACACAATTGGTCGGAAGCGCACTCCGACCTGGGCTGGCTTCGAACTCATGACCTTGTGGTCAGAAGTGATCTTAATGCAGCTAACTCTCTGCGCCACCGTCCCGGTGCTTTCTCTTTCCACCCTTCCCTTCCTCCCTTTTGTCCTTCTTTCCTCCTTCCTTCCTTCCTTCCTTCCTTCCTTCCTTCCTTCCTTCCCTCCTTTCAGTCCTCTTAGCAGGGCGTGCTAGCATGTGCCCCCAAGTTACAAAGTTTGCCCATGATTGCCCTGGAATGTGCGGTGAGATGGAGAAGTAGTTCTCCCAGGCGATAGTAGAAAAGCGGAAGCCCAACAGACTGTCCTTCCTGGAGAGTTAAGCGACATACAAATATAGTTGTGGTTGGACTTCGGGTCGCCGCGTCCCCAGACCGCTGGGAGTCGCAATCCCACACTAACTCCCAATAGACAAACAGGGATCCTTTCCTGTTGACAGCACAAGGCTCCTTGAAGGAGTGCCACTGCCAGGTGACCACTGACCCCTGGGGTAGAGCAAGGCCATCTCCTGAGGTGACCCCAAGGCTTTTTCCCGGCCAGCCTCATAGGTCAAGAGCAAGGCCTCCAGCGTCACCCCCCCCCCCCGGCCCCCGCCCCTTGGATTCCCGGAACCCAGTCTCCTTGGTCTGCAAACAAATAATCTCTGCTTATCTCTTGACATCCTGCTGAAGGCCACTCGGGACCGCTCCGCCACGGCCACCCCGCCCCCCTCCCAGCCAAGCCATGAGCCCATCCGCAGGAAACAAGGGCCTTGCTTGCAACCTTCTCTGGCAGCGCTTGGAAATAGGACTCGTAAGGCCGCTCGGTTGGCTAGCGGCCCCATTGCGCTTTCCTTCACCCCACAAGTAGCTTTTCCTTTGCCGTGATCGCTCCCCCTATTTATTTATTTACTTACTTGCCGTATTTCTATACCGCCTTTCTCAGTCCAAAGACAACTCAAAGTGGTTTACGTTCGGCACAAGTCGAAGCCCCCCAACATCTAAATACAATTAAAAGCATTCGCATATCAAACATGAATTCTTTTACTGAAATCACTATTCCAGCTGAGCAGGTGTTTTGTGGTACCTCTGCCCTTGAGGAAGTACTACAACTCCCATCAGGTCTGCCAAGCTGAAATGGGGATGATGGGAGTTGCAGTCTAAGTGCAGTCTCATTTAAGAAGCCTGGTCCATGCTTCTTAAATTCGGGAGGAAATTCCAAACGTTTTGTCATCAAAGGCTTTCATGTCCAAAATCACTGGGTTTCTGTGAGTTTTTCAGACTGTATGGCCATGTTCCAGTAGCATTCTCTCCTGACATTTCACCTGCATCTGTGGCCGCCATATATTCTGGAATATATCTAGCCTTGTAGCTGCAAAATCAATCAGTGGGGGTAGTTGTATAGAGGTAGCCTGGCTGTTGTTGCCCGGAGGAATTCTTTGTTTGGGAAGTGTTAACTGGCACTTCATTGTTTGGCCAGTGCTCTAGATGTTATAGGACTACAAATCCCATCATACACCATTTGTAAGGCCAAGCTCCATTTCTTCACAAGTGAATCTAATATGCAATGTTTGGAATTGGGTTGCTGTGAGTTTTTCGGGCTGTATGGCCATGTTCCAGTAGCATTCTCTCCTAACATTTCACCTGCATCTGTGGTAAGCACCCTCAGCGGTCTGTTGGAAATGAGTCAAGTGGGATGTGCAGGGTGGGAGAAAGAACACAAGTGAATCTAATACGCAATGTTTGGAATTGGGTCGCTGTGAGTTTTTCGGGCTGTATGGCCTTGTTCCCGTAGCATTCTCGCCTGACATTTCACCTGCATCTGTGGCCGCCATATATTCTGGAATATATCTAGCCTTGTAGCTGCAAAGTCAATCAGTGAGGGGAGTTGTATAGAGGTAGCCTGGCTGTTGTTGCCCGGAGGAAGGCTTGGTTTGGGAAGTGTTAACTGGCACTTGATTGTTTGCTGTCTGGAATTCCCCTGTATCCAAGTGGCGTTCGTTATTGACACAATGCTACTCAATGCTAATCATTGCAACATTCACACTTGCTTCAAACAGAGAAGGGTTCTTTCTCCCACCCTGGACATTATTCCACAGATACAGACAGACAGACAGACAGACAGACAGACAGACAGACAGACAGACATACACACACTCCACTGAGGATGCTTGCCACAGATGCAGGCAAAAGGTCAGGAGAGAATGCTACCGGAACATGTCCATACAGCCTGAAAAACTCACAGCAACCCAATTCCAACATTGCATATTAGATTCACTTGTGAGGAAATGGGGATTGGCCTTACAAATGGTGTGTGATGGGATTTGTAGTCCTATAACATCTAGCGCACTGGCCAGGTTAGGACAAGGTGGACACTGACCAAGCAAGGTTCCTTTCACATTCTTGGCTTCTCTCTTCTTCTCCTCTTGCACACACCAGCTAGTACTTTCTGTTTGCTAGATAGGCTTGCATAGGTTGCACTACACATCCCGGACATGTTATTGGCACAGCACGAGGGCCGTTTTCTGCTGATAACAGGAGAAGGGGTATTTCTCCGTCCGTCTAAAATCTGTGGATGCCCAATGGTGTAACAAGACGGTGGCCCTTAGATACAATGGCAAAGCCACTGCTGCGAGTACATGTGGATACAGAATCCGTGGATACGGAGGGCTGAATGCACACAAGGCTGAAGCTATTTGTGGAGGACTGGGTCCCACATCTTGGACAAAAGCCCAGAACGGGTTCACCTTCCCATTGGGATTAGAGTTACCAACCTTCACTGAGCTTGTCTCAAAAGGTTCACATTGACATCTTCGAAGTCCACGTCACCATCACAATATGGCCAAATTCAGTTTGCATACAAGAATTCGAAAAAATATTTTCATGCCTAGATCAAGGGAAGTCCTGTTCTATTCTGCTTTGGTTAGATCACACGTGGAATATTGTGTCCAATTCTGGGCACCACAATTCAAGAGAGATATTGACAAGCTGGAATACTGTGTCCAGAGGAGGGCAACTAAGATGATCAAGGGTCTGGAGAACAAGCCATATGAGGAGCGGCTTAAGGAGCTGGGCATGTTTAGCCTGAAGAGGAGAAGGCTGAGAGGAGACATGATGAAGGCAATGGATAAATATGTGAGAGGAAGTCACAGGGAGGAGGGAGCAGATCAGGGGTCTGGAGAACAAGCCCTATGAGGAGTGGCTTAAGGAGCTGGGCATGTTTAGCCTGAACAAGAGAAGGCTGAGAGGAGACATGATAGCCGTGTATCTGTATGTGAGAGGAAGCCACAGGGAGGAGGAGGGAGCAAGCTTCCTTTCTGCTTCCCTGGAGACTAGGACGCAATGGAGCCATGGCTTCCAACTACAAGAGAGGAGATTCCACCTGAACATGAGGAAGAACTTCCTGACTGGAGAGCCGTTCAGCAGTGGAACTCTCTGCCCTGGAGTGTGGTGGAGGCTCCTTCTTTGGAAGCTTTGAAGCAGAGGCTGGCTGGCAATCTGTCAGGGGTGCTTTGAATGTGATTGTCCTGCTTCTTGGCAGAATGGGGTTGGACTGGATGATGGCCCAGGAGGGCTCTTCCAACTCTAGCGTTCTAGGATTCTCTTTTCCTTTCTGTCTCTCCCAAAGCTGAACCCCAGAGTGTCTCCTCCTTTGCCAAAATGCTTGCCTTTCCCGGGAGAGCGGGAGGAGGCACATGACACGGTTTGGAACAAGAAGGCAAGGTCGGTCACCAGCCGTATCTGAGAACCAAAACAGATATATGAGAGAGAGGGAGAGGGAGAGTGGCGTGTTGAGCCGCGCCAAGGCTGATCTCGGGGAGCCGGGGAGGGAGCGCTTGCGAATCTGCTTGGCCTCAAAGCCCAGGGCTGTGAGACAAGGCTTGGCTCCAGGACAGGAGAGATAAGGCAGAGCCACGGAGGTGGGTCAAGGGGTTTGGGGAAGCTCCTGAGATCCACCTCGGAAACTCACATTTCTCCTCATTTGGGAAATTTGGCTTCCACATGAAACCAGAGTGTCTTATCAGAACAGGTGGGGAGGATTTCCTACCCTTGGGAATGACACATCGGCAGCCAGCCGGCCCTCCGTATCTGCAGATTCTGCACCCCAGATTCCACCATCCGTGGCTTCCAAGGAGTAGAAAGAGCAAACCTTGATTTCGGCCATTTTTATGTCTCACTCAACCAAGGAATAACATAAATACTCATTTTAAAATAATTCAGAACTGATTGCTATTGAAAAACAAGCTCCACGGTTGTTGTAGGTTTTTCAGGCTGTATGGCCGTGTTCTAGAAGCATTCTCTCCTGACATTTTGCCTGCATTTATTTATTTATTTATTTATCATGTCAGGGGCAACCAGACCATTGTATTGCATTTCTAACAAAACAAAACAAACAAACAGATTAAAAAAACACCAAGTTTGCAAGCTTGGCACTATATTAAATGTCCTTTGACCATTCTCTGTCCCCTTGGAGTGCCTCTGGTGTTGCCGCAAGAAGGTCCTCCCTGGTGCATCATGTGGCAGGGCTCAGGTTGCATTGCAGCAGGTGGTCAGTGGTTGGCTCTTCTCCGCACTCGCATGTCGTGGATTCCACTTTGTGGCCCCATTTCTGAAGGTTGGCTCTGCATCTCGTGGTGCCCGAGCGCAGTCTGTTCAGCGCCTTCCACGTCGCCCCGTCTTCTGTGTGCCCAGGGGGGAGTCTCTCATCTGGTACCAGTTCTGGGTTTGAGCCTGCCACTTTTGGACTCTCGCTTGCTGAGGTGTTCCGGCGAGTGTCTCTGTAGATCTTAGAAAACTATTTCTTGATTTAAGTCGTTGACATGCTGGCTGATACCCAAACAAGGGATGAGCTGGAGATGTCTCTGCCTTGGTCTTTTCACTATTGGCTGCTACCCCCTGCCACTTTTGGACTCTTGCTTGCTGAGGTGTTCCTGCAAGTGTCTCTGTAGATCTTAGAAAACTATGTCTGGATTTAAGTCGTTGACGTGCTGGCTGAGACCCAAACAGGGGATGAGCTGGAGATGTCTCTGCCTTGGTCCTTTCACTATTGGCTGCTCCTTCCCGGCGGATGTCAGGTGGTGCAATACCGGCTAAGCAGTGTAATTTCTCCAGTGGTGTAGGGCGCAGACACCCCGTGATAATGCGGCATGTCTCATTCAGAGCCACGCCCACTGTTTTAGCGTGGTGAGATGTGTTCCACACTGGGCATGCGTACTCAGCAGCAGAGTAGCATAGCGCAAGGGCTGATGTCTTCACTGTGTCTGGTTGTGATCCCCAGGTTGTGCCAGTCAGCTTTCATATGATATTGTTTCTAGCACCCACTTTTTGCTTAATGTTCAGGCAGTGCTTCTTGTAGGTCAGATCACGGTCCAGAGTGACTCCTCCCAGGGATTTGGGTGCGCTGCAATGCTCTAGTGGGATTCCTTCCTTCCCAGGTCATAATACTCAGAGCTGGGGATGCTTGTCTGTTCTTGAGATGAAAAGCACATGTCTGTGTTTTAGATGGATTAGGGATCTGCTGGTTTTCCCTGTCATAGGCAGTAAGAGCACCTAGAGCTTCAGAGAGCTTCTGTTCTACCATCTTAAAGCTCCCTGCTTGAGCGGTGATGGCACGATCATCAGCATAGATGAAGTTCTCTGTCCCTTCTGGCAGTGGCTGGTCATTGGTGTAGATGTTGAACATGGATGGAGCAAGCACGCTCCCCTGAGGCAGGCCGTTCTTCTGTTTCCGCCATCTGCTTCTCTGGCCCTGGAACTCAACAAAGAAGCTCCTGTTTTGTAGCAGGTTTCCTCTGAGGCAGGTGAGGTGGTCGTCCTTGGTGATATTATACATTTTCCTCAGGAGGAGGCAGCGGTGGTTCACAGTCTCATAGGCTGCTGACAGGTCTATGAAGACAGCTCTTGTGATCTGCTGCCTTTCAAAGCCACCTTCTATGCGCTGAGTCAGGTTCAGCACTTGCAATGTGCAGCTTCTGCCTTCTGTAAGAAGCAACCAGAATCCTGCATCTATGGCGGAGGTTAAGAGGTCTGACCTCACAACCTCTCCTGACGCTTTGCCTGCATCTATGGCAGGCATCCTTAGAGGTCTGATCTCACAACCTCTGAGGATGCTTGCCATAGATGCAGGCAAAATGTCAGGAGAGAATGCTTCTGGAACAAGGCCACACAGCCCAAAAGATCTACAACAGCCCAGTGATTCCAGCCATGAAAGCCTTTGACAATAACAACCTCTAAGCCACTTGGCACTCGTAATGTGTTCTTTCCAAATCCTCTGCTTCATTAATGTATTAATCTGGGCGCTGTTTCAAGAGCAAGCCATGGCCGTGCCCAATTGGGGGTCTGTCTACACTCTTGAGTTAATGCCGTTTGACATCGCTTAAATCTACACTGGAGTTGCAGTTTGGTGTTGTGCCAGCACTCTTTGTCAGAGAAGACTTGTCAAGCAAAATTGTAAACAATAGAATCCAGATAAATTATAACCTATTATGGCAAAAGTAAGTAAACTAAGGAGGCTGTCGAGGTCCTGAACCAGTGCCTGGCCGCTGTAATGGTCTGGATGAGGGCGAACAAACTGAAATTAAATCCAGACAAGACAGAGGTACTCCTGGTCAGTCGCAAGGCCGAACAGGGTATAGGGTTACAGCCTGTGCTGGATGGGGTCGCACTCCCCTTGAAGGCGCAGGTTCGCAGCTTGGGTGTGATCCTGGATTCATCGTTGAGCCTGGATCCCCAGGTCTCAGCGGTGACCAGGGGAGCATTTGCACAGCTCAGGCTGGTGCGCCAGCTGCGCCCGTACCTTGGGAAGTCTGACTTGGCCACGGTGGTACATGCACTGGTCACATCCCGCCTTGACTACTGCAACGCTCTCTACGTGGGGCTGCCCTTGAAGACGGCCCGGAAGCTTCAGCTAGTTCAGCGCGCGGCAGCCATGTTACTAACGGGAGCGGGACGCAGGGAGCATACAACGCCCTTGCTGTCCCAGCTCCACTGGCTGCCGATTTGCTACCGGGCCCAATTTAAGGTGCTGGTGTTATCCTACAAAGCCCTAAACGGTTCCGGCCCAAAATACCTCTCGGACCGCATCTTGGCCTATGAGCCCACGAGGACCTTGAGATCGTCTGGGGAGGCCCTTCTCTCGATTCCGCCTGCCTCGCAGGCGCGTCTGGCGGGGACGAGAGAGAGGGCCTTCTCAGTGGTGGCCCCCCGGCTGTGGAACGCCCTCCCTGCTGACATCAGACAGGCGCCCTCTCTCATGGCTTTCCGTAAGAGCCTAAAGACCTGGCTCTTCGAGAAGGCATTTAACTAGTCCCAGACTAACTGACAATGACAATGACAATCGGAACGAAATACGGATTATGAGACTGGTAGATCCCTATGTGGTGACGGTGCGGATTAGTTTAGTGTAATTTAGATTAAGCGTGTTATATGGTTTGTTGATATACTCTGTGTTTTTTGTAAACTGTTTTTATATGTTGTACACCGCCGCGAGTCGCCCTAGGGCTGAGAGCGGCGGTCAACAAATGCATTAAATAAATAAATAAAAAATAAATAAATAAACAAATCAACAATTGTAAACAATGGAATGGAGACGGGATCACAAGGCTGAAGGCTCCTCTGTTGCGCAACTCCACGGGCTGCCAGTCTGCCACCGGGCACAATTCAAAGTAGAAAGCCCTCAACAGTTCCAGCCCAGCTTACCTGTCCGAAAAGATCTCTCCTTATGAACCATCTAGGAATTTAAGATTGACTGGGGAGGCCCTGCTCTCGACCCCACCTTCTTCGCAGGTGCGACAAGAGGCAGGGCCTTCCTTCTCGGTGGTGGCCCCTCGTTCGGCTGTGGACCTCCCTCCCTAGGGATATTAGATTGGCCCCTCCCTCCTGACCTTCCAAAAAAAAGTACAAACCTGGCTCTTTGAACAAGGCTTTGAGAATGCAGTGCAATAGATAAACACGGTATTACGTAAGACTGAAACCTGGAACGGCTTAGACCAGTGTTTCTCAACCTTCCTCATGCCGCTTAATACAGTTCCTCATGTTGTGGTGACCCCCAACCATAACCCTCACATTATGAATCGCCATGTAAACAATGATCTGCATTAGTTCACCTACATCTAGAGAGCACTGGGAACTCAAACAATGATGGATCTGGACCAAACTTGGCACGGGTACTCCATATGCTCAAATGTGGACACTTGTGGGGTTTTGGGAAAATAGACCTTGAGATTTGAGAGTGGTACTTGCTGAGATTTATAGTTCACCTACAATCAAAAAGCATTCTGAACCCCACCAATGATAGAATTGGGCCAAACTTCCCTCACAGAACCCCCATGACCAACAGAAAATATTGTCTTTTCTGATGGTCTTTGGCAACCCCTCTGAGACCCCTTCGCGACCCCTCCAGGGGTTCCGACCCCCAGGTTGAGAAACACTGGCTTATACGATGCTACTGGAACATGTGATTGACAGAAAGACATTGGATACCGTATGTTTTTAATAGTTTTTGTATGGATTTTATAATGTTGTTTCAAATGGTTTTTTATTGTATCTTGTGAATTGTTACGGCATCGAAAGGCTGCCAGTTTGCAAGCCTCCTTGAGTCGACTTTGGGCTTGAGAAAGGCAGGATGCAAACATCGTAAATAAATAAATAATAAATGTAAAATGATGCTATTACCTAATTTTTATACGCATTTCAAACCCTTCCATTTAGTATCCCACCTAAAATCATCAAGAAATGGGATAATCCAATCAAAATATAGATAGTAGGCTCCAGGAAGAACAGAATGGCTAACTCAATATTTTCTACTCGGCTGAGGAGTCCCTTCCCTCCAGAACTACCGTATATTCTGGTGTATACTTTTTAACCCAAGAAAATCTTCTCAAAAGTCAGGGGTCGTCTTATACACGGGAGTTGTCTTATACGCTGGAGTAGCCTTATGCATGAGATACATCTTATATGCGGAAGTCGTCTTATATGCTGGGAGTCGTCTTATAGAGCGGGTGCTGAAACTTCCAATCCAGATTGGAGACTCTGTGGTTGCTGCATATGGTGCGGGGAGCTCAAAAATGGCCGCGGCCGCGTCCCTGCCGTATGCAGCGACCGTATGAAAGCATTAAGGGTGACGCTGTACAAGTACGGTAGAAGGAAATCCATTCCTCAGGATTCGTGGACTTAATGCGGTCCCGATGGTGAGGTAAAGGGCGGAGCAAGCTGCAGGCGTCCGGGGTGCCCGGGGTATGGAAAAAAGAGATAGGGTGGTTTTGGGCCCAGAAAAACACACCTCTTTTACCTGTCTGGCCCGCCCTTGTATCCTATCACCGTCCCTCCTTCTCTGCCTCTCAGATCTCGCTCCGGAAGACTGCCATGAAGCAGTGCAGGTGCGCAGGTGCAGGATCTGAGAGGCAGAGAAGGAGGGACAGGAATAGGAAAATGAACATATTGAAATCAAATCTGATGCTTTAAAAAATTATTTGGTGTGTGTTGGAAGAGGGGTCGTCTTATACGGCGAATATATCCCAAACTCTATATTTTAACTGGGGTTGGAAACAGCAACTCAAATGGCATCCTGCTTCTCACCAAATGTGCGGAGCACAACCTTGTCATCACNCTACTGTCAGCTGGACACCGTCCTATCGGGGATACCTAAGGAGGACAAAATCATCCTCCTGGGGGACTTCACGGCAAGAGTCGGCCGAGACTTCGACCTGTGGCCAGGGACCATAGGAAAAGACGGGGTTGGAAACAGCAACTCAAATGGCATCCTGCTTCTCACCAAATGTGCGGAGCACAACCTTGTCATCACCAACACGCTCTTCCGCCAGAAAAACAAGTTCAAGACATCATGGAAGCACCCCCGGTCAAAGCATTGGCACCTCTTAGACTATGTAATCACACGTGCCAGAGACCGCCGTGACGTGCTCCTCACAAGAGCCATGACAGGTGCTGACGACTGCTGGACTGACCACAGGCTAATTCGATCCTCGATGGCTATCAAGATCCTTCCCAAGCGCAGACTCCAAGGAAGGAAGACAAGGCGCAAAATGAACACCCAAGCCCTTCAGAAGCCCTCCAGACAAGCCCATCTCCAAACAGCACTCAAGGACCATCTACCCACAGTACACCCCGAAAATGTTGAGGAACATTGGAACAAACTGAAGACCTCCATCATCCAAGCCTGCGAAGAAACTATTGGATACCAAGCCAAGAAACATCAAGACTGGTTTGATGAAAATGACATCGAGATCCAACAGCTAATTGACAAGAAAAGGAAAGCCTTCCAAGCATGGCAGAGAGACATCAACTGTGCAGCTAAGAAAAAGATCTATGCCAGTGCAAAAGCTGAGGTCCAAAGGTCCAAGAGAACTCAAGAACATCTGGTGGACAAAGAAGGCCGAAGAAATCCAACACCTGGCAGATACCCATAATGCTCAGGGATTTTTCAAGGCCACAAAGGTCATCTACGGACCAAGAAACCATGGCATACAGCCTCTACGCTCATCAGATGGATCCAAACTCCTGAAGGACCAAAACTCAATTGCACTACGTTGGAAAGAACACTACCAAAGCCTCCTGAACCGCAGCTCCAATGTGGCCGAAGAGGTCCTCTCACAAATCCCACAACAACAAACCAGGGATGAGCTTGCAGCACTGCCCAGTTTGGAAGAAGTCAGCAATGCCATCAGCCAACAGAAAAATTACAAAGCCAGTGGACCAGACGGGATCCCTGCTGAAATCTTTAAAGAGGGAGGACCTGAGCTGACACACCAAC
>NW_026844367.1:35068905-35115603 GCF_025583915.1 Anolis sagrei ordinatus | reverse complement strand
CGGACCCACAAGGAAACCCATAATGGAAGACCATCTTACTCGTCCAACGAGGGATCGCCTAAGTAAAGTAAAGTAAAAGTAAGTTTAACTGGAAAAGTTGGGGGTCGTCTTATACACCCAATCGCCTAATATGCCGGAATATACAGTACTTTGAAGCCTGCCAATTGGCCAGGTCACTGGAGAACCCAAAAGATGGGTTGTGATAGAGGAACTAATAAACAGATGGGAATATGGATTGTGTCTTACGGGGAAAATTGGGGGGAAAGATCTTCCAGTAAGGAGTGGCGCAAGGGTTCAACCCTTGCGCTGGGAGGACTGAAGACCGACAGGTCACAGGTTCAAATCTGAGGAAAGTGCGGATGAGCTCCCTCTGCCAGCTCCAGCTCCCCATGCAAAGGGGACATGAGAGGAGCCTCCCTCTCACAAGGATGGGAAAACATCAAAACATCCGGGCAACGTCCTCCGGGCAACATCCTTGCAGACAGCCCATTCTCTCACACCAGAAGCAACTTGCAGTTTCTCAACTTGAGAAGGAGAAAGGAATTATGGGATTCACATACAAAAAGCAATACAACACAACCCTGCTTACTTTGTAAAATCATAACATAATCATATTGTTTAATGGGCCTTTCCTGAATCCCTCCTTATTATCTGACATTTCCGCTTATCCAATGTTCTGCCGGCCCGGTTATGTTGGATAAGCGAGACTCTGTGTATGTAAATCCTTTTTAAAAATATTTTTCTTATTTTATCATGGTTTAATACATGGTTTTACAGCAGATACATATTATTCAATGCAACATAACATACTCTTGGCATCTAGTGTTGTTTTTCTGCTTATACACCTATTCTCTTCTCCTCTTTGCTCCCTCGGGGACAACAGGAGCCGGACAACTACCGCCTGGCCTTGCAGAAGATGGCCGACGACATCATCTCCCTCCGCCGCCACATCGCCGACCTGGAGAACGAGAACAGCGCTCTGCGGCGCAACCTCACCGTGCACGAGGACGTGGGGCGGGCCCTCTTCCAGGACATCGACCTGGACGCCATGACCAAGGCCGAAATCGTGGACCGGATCTGTAAGCCAAGGCCGCCCCTCCTTTCGACCACACCATGACAAGGAGGAAACATGAGGATGGGGATGAGCCACGGTCTCTTCATGGAAGGACCGGCCGCCCTGCTTCAGATGGGGTGGGGGCCTTGGGAGGAACTCCACAGCATCTCCTCACTGCCTGATCTGGAGCCCTAGATAGTCACAGACATCCCTCCAAATTTGCGGGTCTGACTTCCATGAATTTAATTATTCATGGAATTAATTGAAATATTTTCTCTAGGACAGTGGTTCTCCACCTTCCTAATGCCGCGACCCCTTCATGCAGACCCTCATGCTGTGGTGACCCCCAACCAGAACACTATTTCCGTTGCTACTTCAGAACTGTACTTTTGCTACTGTTATGAGTTGTTGTGTAAATGTCTTGATATGCAGGATGTATCTTCATTCACTGGACCAAATTTGGCACAAATACCCAATACACCCAAATTTGGATACTGGTGGGATTGGGGGGGGGGGGATTGATTTTGTCATTTGGGAGTTGTAGTTGCTGGGATTTATAGTTCACCTAAAATCAAAGAGCATTCTGAACTCCACCAACGATTGAATTGAATCAAACTTGGCATACAGAACTCCCACGACCAACATTGGTCGTGGGCATTGACCTTGAGTTTTGGAGTTGTAGTTCACCTACATCCAGAGAGCACTATGGACTCAAACAAGGATAGATCTGGACCAAACTTGGAACAAATACTCAATATGCCCAAATGTGAACACTGGTGGAGTTTGGGGAAAACTGACCTTGACATTTTGGAATTGTAGTTGCTGGGATGTATAGTTCACCTACAATCAAAGAGCATTCTGAACCCCACCAATGATAGAATTGGGCCAAATTTTCCACACAGAACCTCCATGAGCAACAGAAAATATTGTGTTTCCTGATGTTCTTTGGTGACCCCTCTGACACCTCCTCAAACCCCCCCCCCCAGGAGTCCCGATCTCCAGGTTGAAAAATGCTGTCCTAGATAGTTACAATCTTCCATCCAAATTTGCAATTTGGCTTCTATGAATTTAAGTATTCATGGATTTAAATGAAATGTTTTCTCTAGGAGCTTCTAAATCCTCCACACTGAAGGACCATGAGGTTTGAAGTTGGGTCTTCTCTATAGTCCACAATATTAGATTGCCACCTTCACCCTCCATTCCTTTGTCTGCGGTTGAGGCAAGACTGAGCTTCAACAGAAAGGTTTGCCCCTCGTATAGAACTCCATGCCAAACTGAGGTGAGGAACATCTGCCTCTCTGGATACTGTTGGACTCCAGCGCCCATCAGCCCCAACCAGCAGGGACAGGGTTTATGGGTTGCCTAGTCCAACAACATCTAGAAAACCTCAATTCAATGAGATTTCAGGTCGTAAGGACTTCTCATGAACCTCCTTCCCTTACTACAATTTGGTGGAACGACTGCTCCCATCAGACTAGGTAAGAGTGGATTAGATGGCAGAATGGGCACCATGGTTTCCTCATGGACGCATCCCCTACTTCAGCATTTCTCAACCTGGGGTCGCAAGAGGGTGTCAGAGGGGTCACTAGAGACCATCAGAAACACATATTTCTGATGGTCCCAGGTTTTGAACAGGGGCAAAAAAATCCCGGGACTGCAAAAGAGGTCCATATAGAAGAGGTCCACAGTGCTCTCCGGAGGTAGGTGAACTACATCTCTCCTAAATCACTGTCAATTCCTTCCAAATCCCTGCAGTATTTTCTGTTGATCATGGGGGTTCTATGTGGGAAGTCTGGCCCAATTCTATCGTTGGTGGGATTTGATTGTAGGTGAACTATAAATCCCAGCAACTACAACTCCCAAATGTCAAGGCCTCTTTTTCCCAAACTCCACATGTGAGCATATTGAGTATCTGTATCAAGTTTAGTCCAGATCCATCATTGTTTGAGTCCACAGTGCTCTCTGGATGTAGGTGAACTACAACTCCCAAACTCAAGGTCAATGCCCACCAAAACCTTCCAGTATTTTCTGTTGGTCATGGGAGTTCTGTGTGCCAAGGTTGGTTCAGTTACCTCATTGATGGAGGTCAGAATGCTCTTTGATTGTAGGTTAACTATAAATCCCAGCAACTACAACTCCCAAATAACAAAATAAATTATTCCCCCCAACCCCACCAGTATACAAATTTGGGCATATCGCATATTTGTATCAAATACATCCTGCATACCAGATATTTACAAGATGATTCATAACAGTAGCAAAATTACAGTTGTGAAGTAGCAACAAAAATAATTTTATGGTTGGGGGTCAACACAACATGAAGAACTGTATGAAGGGGTCGTGGCATCAGGAAGGTTGAGAACCACGGCCCTACTTGGTGAGAAGTGATGTCCATGAGCCAAGGAGCACTCTGAGGACAAAGTATTCACGTTCAGGTAAAGAGCAGGTGGGATTCCATCTGAATTATCCCTTCTTCTCCTCCTTTTAGTGTCCCTCAAACAAAAGCTATCTTCTGGAGCTCGGGAGATGGCCAGGATGAAGGACCGGGTGCAAAAGTTACAGAACGAGCTCATTCGGGTGAGTCCTTCCTTACGATTGCTCTTCCGTGGCGTGGATGAAGTTCCTCTGCTCCACCTCTCGCTGAGATGTGTTCCTCCCCCCTCAGAAAAACGACCGAGAAAAGGACCTCATGATGCTCCAGCGGGCCCACCAGCAGCAGCAGATGGTGCTGAGGAAATGCCAGGCCAAGATGGCCAAGATGCAAGCGCTGGAGGGTGCCGTGCGGCAGCAGGAGAAGGTGAGCCAAGGCGAGAGCAGGACAGCCGTGGGGTTGCTGCCTCACCTGGCCTCGGGGTAGGGACACTCTCGCTCTGGGGCACGTCTGGGGGACTTGGGGGTTCCTCTTCCTTCTTGCCTGATCTCACTCGCTTCTTTGACCAAAGGTGATTGAGAGGATGGAGCGGATGTTGGAAGGGAGGATGAAGGACCGGCTCAAAGGCACCGTCCACATGTCAGACTTGACCCAAGGAGCAGGTAACGGGTTTGCGACCCACGCCCTTACTATAGTGGAAACATACTTCCTACAGTTCTGAGTCGAGGTTGAAAACATCCTTTTTGTAGACTAACTCTTTCTCCCAGATTGCTACGGCCAGCGGTCAATCCAAACTTTAAGTCCAAAAAGGTTGGATTCATGGAGAGGCAGGGGCGGCTCATCCATTATGTGAAGTAAGCCGTCGCAGAACACTTTTTTTTTTGCCAGGGGTGCAGAGGCGCCTCTGTAAATGCCCCTCGAGCACCGCTTGAGGAGCGACCCCTCAGCTCACCACAGCCCTAGCAGTCCGGGGGGAGCCTCGGCTTTCTTGCCTCGCTGCCGGGCGATCCTCTTCCCAAAGGGGCCGGGCCCTCGAGCCTCCCAACCTCTGAGGATGCCTGCCTTAGATGCAGGCAAAATGTCAGGAGAGAATGCTTCTGGAACATGGCCATTAGGCCTGTTCAATGCATGGTTCTAAAGTACTTACAAAACTAAAGTTCTGGTGGTGAAAATTTCAGAACTCTAACAAAACTCCATTAACAAAATTCTAACAAAATTCCATTATAAATGGCAGTTCCTAATTGGTTCTGTCATAAAAATCGCCAATAATGAAATAACAATTAAATTTTGAAAGAGTTCTGAAATTTTCACCACCAGAACTTTAGTTTTGTAAGTACTTTAGAACCATTTAGAACCGTGCATTGAACAGGCCTCATGGCCATACAGCCAGCCATGAAAGCCTTCAATACATTAATTCCATTGGTTACAACATCCAAATGGGCCAAATGTGGACATTAATTCCATTGGTTACAGCACCGAATGGGCCAAATGTTGACAATTCATTATTTGTATTATTGATTTATTCCCTGCTTTCCTTCCAATTCAGGACCCTAAATGGTTTACAATAGGAGTTAGAGCAGGGGTCCTCAAACTAAGGCCCGGGGGCCAAATACGGCCCTCCAAGGTCATTTTCCCGGCCCTCACTCAGGGTCAACTTAAGTCTGAAACTACTTGAAAGCACACAACAACAACAACAATCCTAGCTCATCAGCCACAAGCAGGACCACACTTCCCATTGAAATACTAATAGGTTTATATTTGTCAAAATTGTTCTTCATTTTAATTATTGTATTGTTTTTAAGTGGGGTTTTTTTTTGCACTGCAAATAAGACATGTGCAGTGTGCATAGGAATTCATTCATGTTTTTTTCAAATTATAATCTGGCCCATGCTGCAGATACAATAATATCTGCACCATGCTGCAGATACAACAACAACAACAACAACGACAACAACAATAAAATAAAAAATAATAATCTGGCCCTCCAACAGTTTGAGGGACTATTTAAAAGGTTTGAGGATCCCTGAGTTATAGCAAACTACAGTAAATGTTGGGAGGTTTGGGAACTGCGTGCAACTGAACCACCCCCTTCCTTCCTTCCTTCCTTCCTTCCTTCCTTCCTTACTTCCTTCCTTCCTTCCTTCTTCCTTCCTTCCCTCCTCTCCCTCCTTCCTCCTTCCTTCCCCTTCTTCTTCCTTCTTCTTCCTTCTTCTCCCTCCCTTCCCTCCTCTTCCTTCCTTCTTCTTCCTTCCTCCTCTCTTCCTCTCCTCCTCCCTCCTCCCTCTCCTTCCTTCCTTCCCTTTCCTTCCCTCCTCCTTCCCTCCTTCCTTCCTTCCTCCCTCCTTCTTCCTTCCTTCCCTCCCTCCTCTCCCTCCTCCTTCCTTCCCCTCTTCCTTCCTTCCTTCCTTCCCTCCATCCTTCCCTCCTCCTTCCTTCCTTCCCTCCTCCTTCCTTCCTTCCTTCCTCCTTCCTCTCCTTCTTCCCTCCTCTCTCCCCTTCCTTCCTCCTCTCTTCTTCCTTCCTTCCTCCTTCCTCCTTCCTTCCCTCTCCTTCCTTCTCCCTCCCTCCTCTCCCTCCCTCCCTCCTCCTCCCTCTCCCTCCCTCTTCCTTCCTTCCTTCCCTCCTTCCTTGCTTCCTTCCTTCCTTCCCTCTGTCCTTCTGTCCTTCCTTCCCTCCCTCCCTCCCTCCCTCTCTCCCCCTCCCTCCCTCCCTCCTCCTTCTTCCTTCTTCCTTCCCTCCTCTCCCTCCTCCTCTCCTTCCTTCCTTCCTTCCTTCCTTTCCTTCTTTCCTTCCCTCCCTCCCTCCTTCCTCCCTTCCTTCCTTCCTCCTCCCTCCCTCCTCCTCTTCCTTCTTCCTTCCTTTCTTCCTTCCTTCCTTCCTTCCCTCCTTCCTTGCTTCCTTCCTTCCTTCCCTCTGTCCTTCTGTCCTTCCTTCCCTCCTCCCTCCCTCTCTCTCCCTCCTCCTCCCTCCTCTTCCTCCTTCCTTCCTTCCCTCCCCTTCTTCCCCTCCCCTCCTTCCTCTCCTCCTTTCTCCCTCCCTCCCTTTCCTTCCTTCCCTCCTCCTCTCCTTCCTTCCTTCCTTCCTTCCTTTCCTCCTTCCTTCCTCTTCCTTCCTTCCCTCCCTCCTCCATCCTTCCCTCCTCTTCCTTCCTCCTCCTTCCTCTCCTCCTTCCTTCCTTCCCTCCCTCCATCCTTCCCTCCATCCTTCCTTCTCCCTCCCTCCCTCCTTCCTTCCTTCCCTCCGTCCTTCCTTCCTTCCCTCCATCCTTCCCTCCGTCCTTCCTTCCTTCCTTCCTTCCTTCCTTCCTTCCTTCCTTCCGTCCTCCCTCCCTCCTCCTTCCTTCTTCCTTCCTTCCTTTCCTTCCTTCCCTCCTTCCTCCTCCTTCCTTCCCTCCTCTCTTCCTCCTTCCTTCCTTTCCTCCCTCCTCCCTCCTTCCTTCCTTCCCTCTTCCTCCTTCCTCCTCCTTCCTTCCTCCCTTCCCTCCCTCCTTCCTTCTTCTTCTCCCTTCCTTCCTCCTTCCTCCTCCTCCTTCCCTCCTTCCTTCCTCCCTCCTCCTTCTTCCCTCTCCCTTCCTTCCTTCCTTCCCTCCTCTCTTCCTTCCTTCCTCCTCCTTCCTTCCTTCCCTCCGTCCTTCCTTCCTTTCCTTCCTCCTCCCTCCATCCTTCCCTCCGTCCTTCCTTCCCTCCCTCCCTCCTCCTTCCTTCCTTCCCTCCTCCATCCTTCCCCCCGTCCTTCCTTCCTCCTCCTTCCTTCCTTCCTTCCTTCCTCCCTTCCTTCCTTCCTTCCCTCCATCCTTCCTTCCTTCCTTCCTTCCTTCCCTCTCCTTCCTTCCCTCCTTCTCCTCCTTCCTTCCTTCCCTCCTCTCCTCCTTCCTTCCCTCCTCCTTTCCTTCCCTCCCTCCCTCCCTCTTCCTCCCTCCCTCCCTCCTTCCTTCCTTCTTCCTTCCCTCCCTCCCTCCTTCCTTGCTCCTTCCTTCTCCTTGTCCTCTCTCCTTCCTTCCTTCCTTCCTCCTTCCCTCCTTCCTTCCTTCCTTCCTTCCTTCCTTCCCTCCCTCCTTCCTTCCTTCCTTCCTTCCTTCCTTCCTTCCTTCCTTCCCTCCCTCCTTCCTTCCTTCCTTCCTTCCTTCCTTCCTTCCTTCCTTCCTTCCCTCCTTCCTTCCTTCCTTCCTTCCTCCTTCCTTCCCTCCCTCCTCCCTCCCTCCCTCCCTCTTCCTTCCTTCCTTCCCTCCCTCTTCCTTCCTTCTCCTTCCTCCCTCTTCCTTTCCTTCCTTCCTCCCTCCCTCCCTCCTCCCTCCCTCCCTCTCTCCCCCTCCCTCCTTTCCTTCCTTCCTTCCCTCTCCTCCCTCCTCCTTCCTTCCTTCCTCCTTCCTTCCTTCCTTCCCTCCTTCCTTCCTTCTTCCTCCTTCCTTCCCTCTTCTCCTTCCTTCCCTCCCTCCCTCCCTCCCTCTTCCTTCCTTCCCTCTTCCTTCCTTCCTTTCCTTCCTTTCTTCCTTCTTCCCTCCCTCCCTCCTTCCTCCTCCTCCTCCTTCCTCCTTCCTTCCCTCCTTCCCTCCTCCTCTTCCTTCTTCCCCTCCCTCCCTCCCTCCTCCTTCCTTCCTTCCTTCCTTCCTTCCTCCTCCTCCTCCCTCCTTCCTTCTTTCTTCTTTCCCTCCTCCCTCCCTCCGTCTTCCTTCCTTCCTTCCTTCCTCCCTCCCTCCTTCCTTCCTTCCTTCCTTCCTCCTCCTTCTTCCTTCCTTCCTTCCCTCTGTCCTTCTTCCTTCCTTCCCTCCCTCCTCTCCCTCCTCTCCTTCTCTTCCCTCCCTCCCTCCGTCCTTCCTTCCTTCCTTCCTTCCTCCCTCCCTCCTTCCTTCCTTCCTTCCTCCCTCCTTCCTTGCTTCCTTCCTTCCTTCCCTCTGTCCTTCTGTCCTTCCTTCCCTCCCTCCCTCCCTCCCTCCTTCCTTCCTTCCTTCCCTCCTTCCTTGCTTCCTTCCTTCCTTCCCTCTGTCCTTCTGTCCTTCCTTCCCTCCCTCCCTCCTTCCCTCCCTCCTTCCTTCCTTCCCTCCCTCCCTCCCTCCTCCTTCTTCCTTCCTTCCTTCCTCCCTCCCTCCTTCCTTCCTCCTCCCTCCTTCTTCTCCTCCTTCCTTCCCTCTGTCCTTCTTCCTTCTTCCTCCCTCCCTCCCTCCCTCCTCCCTCCTCCTCCTCCTTCCTTCCTTCCTTCTTCTTCCCTCCCTCCTTCCTTCCTCCCTCCATCTTCCCTCCATCCTTCCTTCCTCCCTCCCTCCCTCCTTCCTTCCTTCCCTCCGTCCTTCCTTCCTTCCCTCCATCCTTCCCTCCGTCCTTCCTTCCTTCCTTCCTTCCTTCCTTCCTTCCTCCCTCCCTCCCTCCATCCTTCCCTCCGTCCCTCCTTTCCTCCTCCTTCCTTCCTTCCTTCCTTCCTTCCTTCCTCCCTCCATCCTTCCCTCCATCCTTCCTTTCCTCCCTCCCTCTCCTTCCTTCCTTCCTTCCCTCCGTCCTTCCTTCCTTCCCTCCATCCTTCCCTCCGTCCTTCCTTCCTTCCTCTTCCTTCCTTCCTTCCTTCCTTCCGTCCTCCTCCTCCTTCCTCCTCCTTCCCTTCCTTCCTTTCCTCTCTCCTTCCTTCTTCCCTCCTTCCTTCCTTCCCCCATCCTCCTTCCCTTCCTTCCCTCCTTCCTTCCTCCTCCCTCCTCCCTTCCTCCCTCTTCCTTCCTTCCTTCCTTCCTTCCTTCCCTCCCTCCCTCCTCTTCCTTCCTTCCCTCCTCCTCCTTCCTTCCTTCCTTCCCCTCCTCCCTCCTTCCTTCCCTCCCTCCTTCCCTCCTTCACTCCTTCCTTCCTTCCTTCCCTCCTTCCTTCCTTCCTTCCTTCCTCTTCCTCCTTCCCCTTCCTTCCTCTTTCCTTCTCCTCCCTCCTCCCTCTCCTTCCTTCCCTCCTCTCCCTCTTCCTCCTTCCTCCCTCCCTCCATCCTTCCCTTCCTTTCCTCCCTCCTTCTTCTTCTTCCTCCTCCCTCCTTCCTTCCTTCTTCCTCCTCCTTCCTTCCTCTTCTCTTCCTCTCCTTCCTTCCTCCTCTCTCCCTCCTTCTTCCTTCCTCCTCTTCCTTCCCTCCGTCCTTCCTTCCTCCCTCCCTCCCTCCTTCCCTCCCTCCCTCCCTCCTTCCTTCCTTCCTTCCTTCCCTCCCTCTTCTCTTCCTTCCTTCCTTCCCTCTTCCTCTTCCTTCCTTCCCTCCCTCCTCCTTCCTTCTCCCCCTTCCTTCCTTCCTTCCTTCTCCTCTCCCTCCTTCCTTCCTTCCTTCCTTCCTTCCTTCCTTCTTCCTTCCTCCCTCCCTCCTTCCCTTCCTTCCTTCTCTTCCTTCCTTCCTTCCTTCTTCTTCCTTCTTCCTTCTTCCTTCTTCTTCCCTCCCTCCCTCCCTCCTCTCTCCCTCCTTCCTTCCTTCCTTCCCTCCCTCCTTCCTTGCTTCCTTCCTTCCTTCCCTCTGTCCTTCTGTCCTTCCTTCCCTCCCTCCCTCCCTCTTCCTCCTCCTTCCTTCCTCCCTCCCTTCCCCTTCTCCTCCTTCCTTCCTTCCCTCCCTCCTCCCTCCCTTCCCTTCCCTCTTCCTTCCTTCCTCCTCCCTTTCCTCCTTCCCTCCTTCTCTTCCTCTTCCTTCTTCCTTCCTTCCCTCCTCCCTCCCTCCTCTTCCTTCTCTTCCCTCCTCCTTCCTCCTTCCTTCCCTCCTTTCCTCTTCCTTCCTTTCTTCCTTCCTTCCTCCCTCCCTCCTCCCTCCTCCCTTCCTTCTTCCTTCCTTCCTTCCTTCCCTCCCTCCTCCTCCCTCCTCTTCCTTCCTTCCTCTTCTTCCTCCTTCTTCTCCCTCCTCCCTCCCTCCTTCTTCCCTCCCTCTTCTTCTTCCTCTTTCCCTCCCTCCCTCCCTCCCTCCCTCCTCCCTCCCTCCTTCCTTCCTTCCTTCCTTCCTTCCTTCCCCTCCTTGGCCTACCGCCTCCTGTCTTGTGCGCACTAGGTGTGGGCGATAACTGGTCCAAGGACCTCTACTCCACCTTGCTGATGGAGAACACAAGGCTCCGGGATGAACTTGGCAAGTCCTCCTTCAACTCGCCCATCATCCTGCAGCAGCAAGCCTTGCCGGTAAGATCTTCTGCCTCACCGAACCCTTCCGTGTGCGTGTCCTTGAGCAGAGCGTTGGCTAGATGGCCAGCTGAAATGTACCGAATGACTTAGAATCATAGAATCCTAGAATCCTAGAGTGGGAAGAGACCTCCTGGGCCATCATCCAGTCCAACCCCATTCTGCCAAGAAGCAGGAATATTGCATGCAAAGCACCCCTGACAGACGGCCATCCAGCCTGTGTTTCAAAGCTTCCAAAGAAGGAGCCTCCACACACTTCCACTGTCAGCCCCAACTTCTGCTAACCTAGCAGTTCAAAAACATGCAAATGTGAGTAGATCAATAGGAACCGCTCCAGAGGGAAGGTAAGGGCGTTCCATGCAGTCATGCCAGTGGCCACATGACCTTGGAGGGGTCTACAGACAACGCCAGCTCTTCGGCTTAGAAATGGAGATGAGCATCAGTCCCAGAATCGGACACGACTGGACTTAATGTCAGGGGACAACCTTTACCTTAAAATAATAATAATAATAATAATAATCACCATCATCATCATCATCATCATCATCATCATCATCATCATCATCCTTCTCTCCTGGCTTTCCCATGCAACTCAAGGCACAGGCATATCAGGGCCAGGCCCGGAAAGTCTATTTTGTGGCACCTCCAACTTCTGAAGAGTGTTACGAATTATCTCCATTCCTTTTAGTCTTTTACTAGTGAGATATTCCATCAAGTTCTTGATGCTTTGCAATCTCCGTGCCTTTCCTTTCTGTAGGATGTGTTTTCTGCCAGCTCGGAAAAGCTCTCCCTGATTTCAAAACTGGAAAAGGCCGAGGCACGCATCCAAGCTTTGGAGTTCCAGGTAATGCCCTGCTTACTTTCCTTGTTAGAGACCCTAAATTGGGTCTTCTTAGGTCCTCATCACGTAAGGAAGGAGACAGCCCCCCCCCCACCCAAAAGATCAAAAAACAAGGTTTATTTTAGTTTCTTCATGAAGAAGACGGACAGCCTGGCAGCATACGCAGATGCTCCCCTTCCAGTGACTGCCGCCCCCTCCTCTGTTTCTGCTGACTTTTATACTCAAGTAATAGGTCATGGAAAGTACTCTCTTTCCAGCCCCTCTCCCTTGACCTTCTTGTACCTGCCGACTCTGCGCTTAACCACAACCTTTGAACTTAACCACAACACAACTTCCTATATGAGTTTGAACTTTGTATGACTTCTACATGTCACATCTTGTTTCTTAAAAACATTTTCTTCCGTGTTGCTCCTTTTCTACAGAGAAAGGGTATATTTCTCTCTTGCTGTTAATTTCATTCGAAGCCCCTTGCTTAGCATTTGCAAATTTCACTCAAAGACCCTTTCATCCTCATCGTTCCTTTCCTGCACCTCTACTAACAGTGGTTCATCCCCACACAAGGCATACCTCAGGGTCACCTGGAAGACCTAGGAAAGTCCTAGAGATGATATATTTTGCCAGGCGTGGCTAGGAGTGGCTGCCAGTCGGAGATCTTACTGTTGTAGCCTTGGTAAGATGTTCCCCAACTTGGATCCTCTGCCTGCCTTGGACTCCAACTCCCAAAAGCCCCATCCAGCTTGGCCAGCAGCCAGAAATGTTGGGAGCTGAAGCCTGAAACATGTAGCAGTGTTGGGGAAATGCTGTCCTGGGATAAGCCAGCTGAATGTGTCTTCTCTGTGTCACAGTTGGAGGGATCTGCCCGAAAGTGGGGACGGGAGAAGCAAGACTACAGCAATCGGCTTCTAGAACAAGATCTGGGATTTGTCCACTCTCCAGCCTCTCTGATACTCCAGGATTACTTGCTGGTGAGTAAGAGGCCTGCTATGAACAATACTATAAGCAAGAGCCTTGACCTGAGTAAGGTATGGAGACACCACGGTATCCTCCTGGGACGCCTCACAGGAATGGGCCTTGGAGGGACTGTTTTGCGGTGGCCCCGGCCTTTCCTCGAGGGTTGCTCCCAGGTGGTGTTGCAAGGAGACTCCTGCTCAACCCCATGGCCATTGTACTATGGGGTCCCGCAGGGCTCAGTACTGTCCCCCATGTTGTTTAACATCTACATCAGTGGTTCTCAACCTTGCTAATGCCGTGACCCCTTAATGCAGTTCCCTATGTTGTGGTGACCCCCAACCATAATACGGTTTTCACTGCTACTTCATACCTGTCATTTTAGTACGGTTATAAATCGTCATGTAAATACCCAATATGCAGGATATATTTTCATTCACTGGACTAAATTGAGCACAAATACCCAATATGCCCAAATGTGAATTCTAGTGGGGTTGAGGAGCATTGATTTTGTCATTTGGGAGTTGTAGGTGCTGGGATTTATAGTTCACTTATAATCAAAGAGCATTCTGAACCCCACCAGCGATGGATTTAAACTGAACTTGGCACACTGAACTCCCATGACCAACAGAAAACACTGGAAGGATTTTGTGAGCATTGACCTTGAGTTTGGGAGTTGTAGTTCACCTATACCCAGAAGAGTGCTGTGGATTTATGCAATGATGGATCTGGACCAAACTTGGCATGAATACTCAAGATGCCCAAATGTGAACACTAGTGGAGTCCGGGGGAAATAGACCTTGACATTTGGGAGTAGTAGTTGCTGGGATTTATAGTTCACCTACAATCAAAGAGCATTCTGAACTCGACCAACAATAGAATTGGGTCAAACTTCCCACACAGAATCCCAATGATCAACAGAAAATACTATGTTTTCTTATGGTCTTTGGCGACCCCTTTGACACCCCCTCATGACCCCCTCAGGGGTCCCGACCCCCAGGTTGAGAAACACTGCTCTACATGAAGCCACTGGGGGAGATCATCCAGAGTTTCAGGGTGCTGTGTCATCTGTATGCAGATGATGTCCAGCTCTGTCACTCCTTCCCACCTGCTACTAAGGAGGCAGTTCATGTCCTGGACCGGTGCTTGGCCGTTGTATCGGACAGGATGAGGGCTAACAAATTGAAACTGAATCCAGACAAGACAGAGGTCCTCCTGGTTAGTCGCAAGGCCAGACATGGCATAGGGTTACAGCCTGTGCTGGACGGGGTGACACTCCCCTTGAAGACGCAGGTTCGCAGCTTGGGAGTGATCCTGGACTCATCGCTGAGCCTGGCAGACCAGGTCTCGGCGCTGGCCGGGAGAGCTTTTGCCCAGCTAAACCTTGTGTGCCAGCTGTGCCCGTACCTTGGGAAGCCTGACTTGGCCACAGTGGTCCACACACTCTTGTTACATCTTGAATAGACTACGGCAATGCACTCTACATGGGGTTGCCACTGAAGACTGCCCGGAAGCTTCAACTACTCCCATGCTCGGCAGCCAGGCTGCTCATGGAGGCTGGGTCCAGGGAGCGCACAACGCCCTTGTTACGCCAGCTCCACTGGCTCTCAGCTTCCGAGCACAATTCAAAGTGCTGGCTTTGGCCTATAAAGCCCTAAATGGTTCTGGCCCAGTTTACTTGTCCAAATGTATCTCCCACCACGCTCCACCTAAGGCCCTAAGGTCATCTGGTCATTGTCCCCCCATTATTGCAATCCCATCTGGCGGGGACAAGGGACTGGGCCTTTTCTGTGGTGGCCCCCCAGCTATGGAACTCCCTCCCGAGTGAAATTAGATCTGCTGCATCCCGCTTGTCCTTCCAGAAACAAGTCAAATCCTGGCTATGGGATCAGGCCTTTCGAGAGTCAGCTGAGCTGCTGACCTGTTGACTTATTTAGAACTGATGGACTGCCCTTGGATAATGATTTATATTGGTGACCACTGACTATTTGTTGTCTGTTTTTATATTGTTTTTATATTGTTTATACAGTTTTATACTGTTTTATATTGTTGCTCTGTAGAAAAAGAGCAACACGGAAGAAAATGTTTTTAAGAAACAAGATGTGGCATGTAGAGGTCGGAAGTTGTGTTGTGGTTAAGTTCAAAGGTTGTGGTTAAGCGCAGAGTCTGCAGGTACAAGAAGGTACTTTCCATTAAAAGGTCAAGGGAGGAGGCTGGAAAGAGTACTTTCCATGACAAAAAAATGTTCTTGTTTACTTGAGGTTCTATATCGGTGGTCAAAGGCCAAGGGGACGCGGCAGTCACTTGAAGGGTAGCATCTGCGTATGCTGCCAAGCTGTCCGTCTTCTTCATGAAGAAACTAAATTAAACCTTGTTTTTTTATCTTATTTTGGAACTGTCTCATTCCTTTTGTGTTCCTGTGATGTGGACCTAAGAAGACCCAATTTATGGTGTCTAACTACATTTCTGTTTTGATGTGGGTGCCATGGGGTGCCACTTTGTGAGCCGTCCTGAGTCCCTCTGTGGAAATTGAGATAGGACGGGATACAAAAGCCTTAAATAAATAAATATTCTGGGCACCTTGGAGGCATCTTCTAGATTATAGTCCAAACCTAAATCTGGACTCCTTCTAGCATACTTCAGCTGGTGTGCTTCCGCTCATGGTTGCATCTGTTCCTACGCCAACAGGACGAGAAGGAAGGGAGACGGGGTGAAGATGAGAAGATTCGCAAGGCCCAGACAGGGATGGACAAGTAGTACGGTGCTTGGCTGGATCCAAGGACAGGTTGGTCTATAGCTTCCTTGGTTGGACTTCTTGGCCAATGGGATTTGAGTCTCCATAATTTCCATCCGCCTTGCCCAGAGATTATATTTCAACCTCATGGGGCAACATGGTCACCAACTGCAAGATGGCGGCTTTGCCCCATGCAAGACCAGAGAGGGGAGTTAAGCCATTGTGTTGGTTCTAATGCAATCCCATCCCCAGATTGCATTAGATTGGAGAAAAGATAGCCATTTGGTTGTAAAAGGCTTTCATGACCGGAATCATTGGGTTGCTGTTAGTTTTCTGGACTGTATGGCCATGTTCCAGTTGTGTTGGAAGTTTGGTCCTCCAAGGTCTCTGAAGGGACTAATGCAATCCCTAATTTCTGCCAATGGTTCACCTTTGTTCCAAGTCAGAATGGGAGGAAAACCAAGGATGGGAGATCAGGGGGACACCCTATTAATATCTGTTTTCCCCTCTTTTCCAGAAGACTCGTTCAAATCCCCTAAGACATCTCAAGAAGCACCAGAGCCTCCACCCACTCCCATAGCTCTGCAGGACCAGCGGCATATTTGACACACTATGTTGGGACATATTGCAAAATATATGGACACACACACACACCCCTTCCAAGGTTATTATATGCCTCTTCCCCAAGAGGAAACAGAATGCCTGCCTCCGTATTAAAGACTTAACCCTTGTTTCTCTCCATTTGAAAAGTTAATGGATTCCAGATTTACTTGGAAAGAAGGAGACCAGAGTTGGGGAGGCGTTGGGAAGGGAGAGTATCTTGGGGAACCATTTGGGAGTAGAAGTAGTAGGCGTTGACACTTCCCTCCAAACAGGTTTAGTGCCTTCATAGTTTGGACTGAAGTCCGAAGTAGATTTGCTAGTATCTCCAGTGTTTTGGAAACCACCACTGAATAGAATAGACCGGTATGTCTAAACTCTCCCCTTCTAGGAGTCTGGGACATCAGCTCTCAGACTTCCAAGGGAGCTGAGGCTTCTGGGGAAAGAAGTCCAAAACACCTGGAGAAGATCACCAACATCCACATTTGCTGCATTCTGTTGTAAATGAAACCTATGGCACTTCAGATGTTGTCTATACTAGTTCAACCAAACGTCAACACTACTAGGCAGTCGATGTAGAGCAGTTCATTAACATCTGGAAAACTGTGGCAAATGTTTTCTGGATTAATTACAAACGGAATAGACCCATTTAATCAAATGTTGAATGCTAGGTCAACGCATTGGTAAATCTCCTTGATTTCAGGCAGTGGTCCTCAAGCTTTGGACTCCAACTCCCATAGAAGTTGGAGTCCAAATGCTCATGAATTCTGATCAACCATCAGAATTCCAAAATGTTGGAAGATTGAGAACCAGTGATTGAATGGGTCTAGTTGGAAGTAGAAATAGATGCAAAAGTCCCCCACACTTCCCTGAAATCACATTGTACATGGACCTCCATCACACCAAAGGTTCCTCATGCTTCCATGAAATCACATTGTACATGGACCTCCATCACACCAAAGGTTCCTCATGCTTCCATGAAATCACGTTTTACATGGACCTCCATCACACCAAAGGTTCCTCATGCTTTCATGAAATCATGTGTACATTGACCTCCATCACACCAAAGGTTCCTCATGCTTTCATTAAATCAAGTTTCGCATGGATCTCCATCACTGCAAAGGTTCTTCATGCTTCCATGAAATCACATTGTACATGGACCTCCACCACACCAAAGGTTCCTCATGCTTCCATGAAATCACGTGTACATCGACCATCACACCAAAGGTTCCTCATGCTTTCATGAAATAATGTCTTACATGGAACTCCATCATGCCAAAGGTCCCTCATGCTTCCATGAAATCATGTGTACATCGACCATCACACCAAAGGTTCCTCATGCTTCCATGAAATCATGTTGTACATGGACCTCCACCACACCAGAAAATACTGGAAGGGCATTGACCTTGAGTTTTGGAGTTGTAGTTCACCTACGTCCAGAGGCATTGTGGACTCAAACCATGATCGATCTGCACCAACCTTGGCACAAATACTCAATATACCCAAATGGGAACACTGGTGGAGTTTGGGGAACATACACCTTGACATTTGGGAGTTGTAGTTGCATTTGAACCCCACCATGACAGAATTGGGCCAAACTTCCCACACAGAACCCCATGCCCTGAAGGGACTCTTGGCGTGACCCTCCCTCATATCGCATGCTCTCCCTCACCCGCACATGCGCAACACGCTGCCATGCACTGAGCACGCCTGCTCTCCCCTCCCCGCTTGGAGTCTCAGAAACAGCCCTCCCATTGGCTGATGAGAGGCCAGTTGAGAGGCCAGCCAATCACAGCAGGAGGATTGCTTTTGGTGGGAGGATTTGCCGTTGGTTTCCAAAAAGAAGAGAAAGCCAGGCAGAGAGATCTTCAGCCTTCTCTGCCAAAGGGTCCATCAGAAATATCTGTGTTCTGGTGGTCTTTGGCGACCCCCCTGAAACCCCCTTGCCGCCACCCCGCTGGGGTCCTGACCACTAGATTGGCTTAGGAACTTGGCATGGAACTTGGCTCTTCTCCGGCATTTATTTATTTTCCCTCTTTGTTTTCCTACCAGTTTCATACCGTTTATCTTCGGGAAATGTCCAGTTAGCTGCAAAACTCCCCACTTAGAAATAAATTGCCGTGCTCAAGTAAATACGAACGCAAGAAAACACTTGTTCCCTTAAAAGGGGAGAAAAGTCCACCTCTGCCATTGGGGTGCACCTTTATTCGTTTTTGCTCGCAGCCCCCCCTCCCCCCCCTCAAAAGCTCCTAAGCCTCTATCGATGTTTCCTCCTCTCATGTCAGCAACGTTTTGGACCAAAGGACTGGGGTTGCCGGGCACTGCCACGCCATGGTTTCCAAGTATCTTGGGAAAGGCTCAAGAATCGTCAATGGGAGATTTTTGAGCAGAGGTCAACACTACAGGGATCTTAAGGCCAAAGGCTTGACCTAAACTGTGTTGTGGGGCCACCCGAAAGATGGAGGCTCTTCCCATCGGACAAAGCCATCCTTAAGACACCCATCTGTGTGCCGATGTCCAGCTGGAATCAAAACCCCAGGCGATTAACACACAATAATAATAATAATAATAATAATAATAATAATGGGCCCAGTCTGGCCAAAGGGATCCTTTCTCTGGACGCTTGGACCCTCCGCAGGGTTTCCATGCTCAGGGACCGGCGTTCAGAGGCCGCAGCGTCAAGTAGATCGGCTTATCTGGGACCAGGATGAGGTCAAATTTGGTCCCCACGTCCACGCCCCTCTTCGTTTCAACCTTGAAGTTGTCCAGCATCTGGGAAGAGAAAGAGAACGATGGATTTATTGTCCAAAGAAGGGTTTTGCCTCCTTATATATTTGTTTGACGCAGCACCAATGGGCCATTGTTAGTGACGCCAACAACCCAACCGCTAGTTTGTGAAGTGTCATGACTGTTGGAGCATGCAAGGCATCAACTGATTTATGTGTGTCAACTGTAAAATAAGATGCATGAAGCTTCTTGGCAGGATGGGGTTGGACTGGAGGATGGCCCAGGAGGTCTCTTCCAACTCTTGGATTCTATGATTCTGTGATCCTGGAACTTTTGGTTCCTATTGCATTCTTGTTCAGGCTTCAACAATGCAGGTGCTTAGAGAGAGACAAAGAGAGAAGTAGAGAGAGGCAGAGTTTGGAGTGTGCTCTCACTTCATGATGGTTTTTAATGGTGTATTTTAATATTTTGATAAATCATAGAATCATAGACTCATAGAATCCTAGAGTGGGAAGAGACCTCCTGGGCCATCATCCAGTCCAGCCCCATTCTGCCAAGAAGCAGGAACATTGCATTCAAAGCACCCCTGACAGATGGCCATCCAGCCTCTGTTTCAAAGCTTACAAAGAAGGAGCCTCCACCACACTCCGGGGCAGAGAGTTCCACTGCTGAACGGCTCTCACAGTCAGGAAGTTCTTCCTCATGTTCAGGTGGAATCTCCTCTCGTCTAGTTTGGAGCCATTCTTCCCTTGCGTCCTCGTCTCCAAGGAAGCAGAAAACAAGCTTGCTCCCTCCTCCCCCCTGTGGCTTCCTCTCACATATTTACACATGGCTCTCATCATATCTCCTCTCAGCCTTCTCTTCTTCAGGCTAAACATGCCCAGCTCCTTAAGCCGCTCCTCATAGGGCTTGTTCTCCAGACCCTTGATCTGCTCCTCCTCCCTATGACTTCCTCTCACATATTTATACATGGCTCTCATCATGTCTCCTCTCAGCCTTCTCTTCTTCAGGTTAAACATGCCCAGCTCTTTAAGCCGCTCCTCATAGGGCTTGTTCTCCAGACCCTTGATCTGCTCTCTCCTCCCTATGACTTCCTCTCACGTATTTATACATGGCTATCATGTATCCTCTCAGCCTTCTCTTCTTCAGGCTAAATATGCCCAGCTCTTTAAGCCACTCCTCATAGGGTTTGTTCTCCAGACCCTTAATCATTTTAGTTGCCCTCCTCCCTGTGGCTTCTTCTCACATATTTATACATGGCTCTCATCATATCTCCTCTCAGCCTTCTCTTCTTCAGGCTAAACATGCCCAGCTCCTTAAGCCGCTCCTCATAGGGCTTGTTCTCCAGACCCTTGATCTGCTCCCTCCTCCCTATGGCTTCTCTCACATATTTATACATGGCTCTCATCATATCTCCTCTCAGCCTTCTCTTCTTCAGGCTAAACATGCCCAGCTCCTTAAGCCGCTCCTCATAGGGCTTGTTCTCCAGACCCTTGATCGGCTCCCTCCTCCCTGTGGCTTCCTCTCACATATTTATACATGGCTCTCATCATGTCTCCTCTCATCTTTCTCTTCTTCAGGCTAAACATGCCCAGCTCCTTAAGCCGCTCCTCATAGGGCTTGTTCTCCAGACCCTTGATCTGCTCCCTCCTCCCTGTGGCTTCCTCTCACATATTTATACATGGCTCTATCATATCTCCTCTCAGCCTTCTCTTCTTCAGGCTAAACATGCCCAGCTCCTTAAGCCGCTCCTCATAGGGCTTGTTCTCCAGACCCTTGATCTGCTCCCTCCTCCCTGTGCCTTCCTCTCACATATTTATACATGGCTATCTTATCTCCTCTCAGCCTTCTCTTCAGGCTAAACATGCCCAGCTCCTTAAGCCGCTCCTCATAGGGCTTGTTCTCCAGACCCTTGATCTGCTCCCTCCTCCCTGTGGCTTCCTCTCACATATTTATACATGGCTATCATATCTCCTCTCAGCCTTCTCTTCTTCAGGCTAAACATGCCCAGCTCCTTAAGCCGCTCCTCATAGGGCTTGTTCTCCAGACCCTTGATCTTGGTCCACTTCTGATATGATAAATAAATTTATACATGGCTCTCATCATATCTCCTCTCAGCCTTCTCTTCTTCAGGCTAAACATGCCCAGCTCCTTAAGCCGCTCCTCATAGGGCTTGTTCTCCAGACCCTTGATCTGCTCCCTCCTCCCTATGGCTTCTCTCACATATTTATACATGGCTCTCATCATATCTCCTCTCAGCCTTCTCTTCTTCAGGCTAAACATGCCCAGCTCCTTAAGCCGCTCCTCATAGGGCTTGTTCTCCAGACCCTTGATCTGCTCCTCCTCCCTGTGGCTTCCTCTCACATTTATACATGGCTATCATATCTCCTCTCAGCCTTCTCTTCTTCAGGCTAAACATGCCCAGCTCCTTAAGCCGCTCCTCATAGGGCTTGTTCTCCAGACCCTTGATCTGCTCCCTCCTCCCTATGGCTTCTCTCACATATTTATACATGGCTCTCATCATATCTCCTCTCAGCCTTCTCTTCTTCAGGCTAAACATGCCCAGCTCCTTAAGCCGCTCCTCATAGGGCTTGTTCTCCAGACCCTTTGCTCCCTCCTCCCTGTGACTTCCTCTCACATATTTATACATGGCTATCATATCCCCTCTCAGCCTTCTCTTCTTCAGGCTAAACATGCCCAAATCCTTAAGCCGCTCCTCATAGGGCTTGCTCTTCAGACCCTTGCTCCCTCCTCCCTATGGCTTCTCTCACATATTTATACATGGCTCTCATCATATCTCCTCTCAGCCTTCTCTTCTTCAGGCTAAACATGCCCAGCTCCTTAAGCCGCTCCTCATAGGGCTTGTTCTCCAGACCCTTGATCTGCTCCCTCCTCCCTATGGCTTCTCTCACATATTTATACATGGCTCTCATCATATCTCCTCTCAGCCTTCTCTTCTTCAGGCTAAACATGCCCAGCTCCTTAAGCCGCTCCTCATAGGGCTTGTTCTCCAGACCCTTGATCTGCTCCCTCCTCTCTGTGGCTTCCTCTCACATATTTATACATGGCTTGTCTCCTCTCAGCCTTCTATTGTTCAGGCTAAACATGCCCAGCTCTTTAAGCCACCTCTCATAGGGCTTGTTCTCCATCGTGCAGCTTCCAATAGCCAAGCAATAAAGTGATACATGACCATCATGCTTCCTCTCAGCCTTCTCTTCTTCAGGCTAAACATGCCCAGCTCTTTAAGCCACTCCTCATAGGGCTTGTTCTCCAGACCCTTGATCTGCTCTCTCCTCCCTATGACTTCCTCTCACATATTTATACATGGCTCTCATCATGTCTCCTCTCAGCCTTCTCTTCTTCAGGCTAAACATGCCCAGCTCCTTAAGCCGCTCCTCATAGGGCTTGTTCTCCAGACCCTTGATCTGCTCCCTCCTCCCTATGGCTTCTCTCACATATTTATACATGGCTCTCATCATATCTCCTCTCAGCCTTCTCTTCTTCAGGCTAAACATGCCCAGCTCCTTAAGCCGCTCCTCATAGGGCTTGTTCTCCAGACCCTTGATCTGCTCCCTCCTCCCTATGGCTTCTCTCACATATTTATACATGGCTCTCATCATGTCTCCTCTCAGCCTTCTCTTCTTCAGGCTAAACATGCCCAGCTCCTTAAGCCGCTCCTCATAGGGCTTGTTCTCCAGACCCTTGATCTGCTCCCTCCTCCCTATGGCTTCTCTCACATATTTATACATGGCTCTCATCATATCTCCTCTCAGCCTTCTCTTCTTCAGGCTAAACATGCCCAGCTCCTTAAGCCGCTCCTCATAGGGCTTGTTCTCCAGACCCTTGATCTGCTCCCTCCTCCCTGTGGCTTCCTCTCACATATTTATACATGGCTCTCATCATATCTCCTCTCAGCCTTCTCTTCTTCAGGCTACACATGCCCAGCTCCTTAAGCCGCTCCTCATAGGGCTTGTTCTCCAGACCCTTGATCTGCTCCCTCCTCCCTATGGCTTCTCTCACATATTTATACATGGCTCTCATCATATCTCCTCTCAGCCTTCTCTTCTTCAGGCTAAACATGCCCAGCTCCTTAAGCCGCTCCTCATAGGGCTTGTTCTCCAGACCCTTGATCTGCTCCCTCCTCCCTATGGCTTCTCTCACATATTTATACATGGCTCTCATCATGTCTCCTCTCAGCCTTCTCTTCTTCAGGCTAAACATGCCCAGCTCCTTAAGCCACTCCTCATAGGGCTTGTTCTCCAGACCCTTGATCTGCTCCCTCCTCCCTATGGCTTCTCTCACATATTTATACATGGCTCTCATCATGTCTCCTCTCAGCCTTCTCTTCTTCAGGCTAAACATGCCCAGCTCCTTAAGCCGCTCCTCATAGGGCTTGTTCTCCAGACCCTTGATCTGCTCCCTCCTCCCTGTGGCTTCCTCTCACATATTTATACATGGCTATCATGTCTCCTCTCAGCCTTCTCTTCTTCAGACTAAACATGCCCAGCTCTTTAAGCTGCTCCTCATAGGGCTTGTTCTCCAGACCCTTGATCTGCTCTCTCCTCCCTATGACTTCCTCTCACATATTTATACATGGCTCTCATCATGTCTCCTCTCAGCCTTCTCTTCTTCAGGCTAAACATGCCCAGCTCTTTAAGCCGCTCCTCATAGGGCTTGTTCTCCAGACCCTTGATCTGCTCTCTCCTCCCTATGACTTCCTCTCACATATTTATACATGGCTCTCATCATGTCTCCTCTCAGCCTTCTCTTCTTCAGGCTAAACATGCCCAGCTCTTTAAGCCACTCCTCATAGGGCTTGTCTCCAGACCCTTGATCTGCTCTCTCCTCCCTATGACTTCCTCTCACATATTTATACATGGCTCTCATCATGTCTCCTCTCAGCCTTCTCTTCAGGCTAAACATGCCCAGCTCCTTAAGCCGCTCCTCATAGGGCTTGTTCTCCAGACCCTTGATCATTTTAGTCGCCCTCCTCTGGACACATTCCAGCTTAGAGTCAATATCTCTCTTGAATTGTGGTGCCCAGAATTGGACACAATATTCCAGATGTGGTCTAACCAGAGCAGAATAGAGGGGTAGCATTACTTCCCTAGATCTAGACACTATGCTCCTATTGATGCAGATAAGAATTGGTGTCCCAGCATTGAATGTTTCCCGTGTATATGCTGTGCTCCACTCTGAGTCCTCCGAGTCGAGGTGAGAAGGGCGTCATGTAATTTTTTAAAATAAATAATAATCAATAATAAATAAATAATGAGCCGCTGAAGCAGTTTATCCACATGGACAAAGAAAGAGCATTTCAAGTCTCTCATAAAAGGCCATTATGTGAGTTGGTGCAAATGATCACTTTGTACATATGTTGTTCTGAACTACAAAGAGTAAAGGACTTGTTCCCCTGTATGGCATATTTTATTTCTCTGGCAAGGCAGCGTGTGGGCCGATCCAATGTGAACTATACGTGGTTTGTTTTACATTCAGCCACAATAAATAACAAGAGTCAGACTCACATGGATCAGGAACAGTTGCATCTCCACCTCCGCAATCCGGCGCCCCAGGCACTGGCGCGGCCCAAACCCAAAGCTGAGTCCTCGGAAGTGTTTGGAGTCGTGGTTCAGCCACCTCGTCGGGTTGAACTGCTTGGGTTGGGTGAAAAACCGGGGGTCCTGGCCCATGGCGTGAATGCCCACCTGGACTAATGTCTGCAAAGAGAAGGTGGAAGAGGGCATCCCTCAGTCACGTTTCCTCCTCCCACATCTCCAAGCTCTGATCCTTTCTGCTTTTTCCATTCACATTGAACTGAGTCCAGATCAAGTTTCTGAACTTGGCTTCCAGAATCTCTTTTTTTATTGTGTCGGAAGTGACTTGAGAAACTGCAAGTCACTTTTGGTGTGAGAGAATTGGCCGTCTGCAAGGATGTTGCCCAGGGAACATTGCCTGGATGTTTTACCATCCTATGGGAGGCTTCTCTTACGTCCCCACATGGGAAGCTGGAGCTGTTCAGCCATCACAAGGGTTTAACCCATTGCACCACTGCAGCTCTTCCATCATCTCTTGATATGGCCCTTTTCCCAAACCAATTGGAAATGTGGGTTCTGTGTGGGCAGTTTGGCCCAATTCTATCATTGGTGGGGTTCAAATGCTCTTTGATTGTAGGTCAACTACAAATCCCAGCAACTACAACTCCTGAATGTCAGGGTCTATTTTCCCAAACTCCAGCAGTGTTCACATTTGGACATATTGAGTATTCGTGCCAAGTTTGATCCAGATCTATCACTGCTTGAGTCCACAGTGCTCTTTGGATGGAGGTGAACTACAACTCCCAAACTCAAGGTCAATGCCCACCAAACCCCTCCAGTATTTTCTGTTGGTCATGGAAGTTCTGTGTGCCAAGTTTGATTCAATTCCATCATTGGTGGAGTTCAGGATGCTCTCAGATTGTAGGTCAACTACAAATCATATCATGGTTGGGGGTCACCATGACATGAGGAACTGTATTAAGGGGTCACGGCATTAGGAAGGTGGAGAACCACTGGATAAAAGGATGAAAACGGGAACTCATAGCAAGTGAGCCATTGGAAAAAAAGGAAAGATTGCTTCCAAGTCGAGGCGAAGGACAAGAAATGGGTGTGGACTCTAAGCAGGAGCTGGACCCCCGAAACAGAGCCCAAGAGAAGAAGAGTCCATGATTGACAGAGCAAAGGAACCAGACTTTTGGCCTTTCCTTCGCAGCTGGGAACTTAATTTAGTTTGATTTCCTTATGGTTAGTTTGACTTGCAGGGTTCTCGAGAAGGAGGGCGAACAATGGAAGAAGAACCCCAATATGGGTTGTTGTGGGTTTTTTCCGGGCTATATGGCCATGGTCTAGAGGCATTCTCTCCTGACGTTTCGCCTGCATCTATGGCAAGCATCCTCAGAGGTAGTAAGGTCACAGTGATTCTGGCCATGAAAGCCTTCGACAACAGACCTCACTACCTCTGAGGATGCTTGCCACAGATGCAGGCGAAACGTCAGGAGAGAACGCCTCTAGAACATGGCCATATAGCCCGAAACAGCCTACAACAACCCAGTGATTCCGGCCATGAAAGCCTTCGGGAATACAACCCCAATATGGTTTCCTGGATTACTTCTACTCACCTTGGCTGGAATAAAGTAATTCTGAAGGATAAGCTCGTGGGTGATGTATCTTTGGATCGTCACTGCAACCGGGTGGAGTCTTGGGAGGAAAAAGAGAGATGTCACCAAAGGTTCAAAAAACTATGACTCCTCTTCAGAAAGCTCAAAGCACAAAATGACTGGGGGACTCTTCACCTTTTGCAAAGTGAGGTAAATTTAGAGAACAAGGGAACCAAAGTGTATCGTGCCGTGACTGTGAAATGGTGATGCTTGTCAGCATCCAGGCCTTAAAGAAGTCCCTTTTTGGGCCATCAGCTCCCAGAATCCCTTAAGGAGTGTGCTGGTCAGAGGATGCTAGATCTCTGGTAAAAAAAAAAACACAGTTTCCTCAAGCTTGGAGAAATACAAGGTCTTTTTAGACCTCTGGGCATCCCACTGTTCTCCACCAACTTCCAGTGGACATTGACCATAGCATTGCACTGGAGAAACTAGAGATTCCTAGAGAGCTGTTCTCCCAATTCTAGGTCTTCCAGCCTCCGAAGGGCATTCATGAAAGACTTCCCCTGACCCGCTTCCTGTGGACTGAGAGAAATGACACTTGGCCCAGTCCTGAGTCCTCCTCTCCATCTAGGGACACGTCTTTCTCCCATCTTCTTCAGCAACTGTCAACACCTCACTTGTAGAACTTGAAAAGTTGCTCCAAAAGCCACGTTGTGACTTTGGAAACCAGAGTCTCATCGTCTGAGAAATCCTTGCCCTTCAAAAACAGCTTCCTTGTTGGAAAGAGGTGGAAGTCTGATGGTGCGAGGTCGGGTGAATAAGGGGGATGCGGAGAATTTGAAAGCCACCAGAGCATGCTTCTTCCATTTGGGCAACAGGTGAGTTGGGAACTGGGTCATAGAATCATAGAATCAAAGAGTTGGAGGAGGCCTCCTAGGTCATCATCCAGTCCAACCCCATTGTGCCAAGAAGCAGGAATATTGCATTCAAATCACCCCTGACAGATGGCCATCCAGCCTCTGTTTAAAAGCTTCCAAAGAAGGAGCCTCCACCACACTCGGGGCAGAGAGTTCCACTGCTGAACGGCTCTCACAGTCAGGAAGTTCTTCCTCATGTTCAGGTGGAATCTCCTCTCTTGTAGTTTGAAGCCATTGTTCCATTGCGTCCTAGTCTCCTGGGAAGCAGAAAACAAGCTTGCTCCCTCCTCCCTGTGGCTTCCTCTCACATATTTATACATGGCTATCATATCTCCTCTCAGCCTTCTCTTCTTCAGGCTAAACATGCCCAGCTCCTTAAGCCGCTCCTCATAGGGCTTGTTCTCCAGACCCTTGATCATTTTAGTCGCCCTCCTCTGGACACATTCCAGCTTGTCAATAAAACCTGAGCTCGTTTTGTGCTTTAGCCTTGCGGACCTTTTCCCTACAGGTGTTGGCTATTTGTTTGAATTCTTCTTTGGTGATTTCTCCATTTTTCCACTTCTTGTGCATGTCTCTTCTGTGTTTTAGCACAGAAGTTCTTTGGACATCCATTCTGGCTTCTTTTCACTTGTCCTATTTTTTCCCTTTGCTGGCACAGTTTGCAATTGCGCCTTGAGTATTTCACTCTTGAGAAATTCCACCTGTAACTCCCTTGTGTTTTAGTATCTGTGTCCACGGAATGCTGCTCAGCGTTTCCTTCATTTTTTGGAAATCAGCTCTCCTAAAGTCCAAAATGTGGGTTTGACTTGTCTTAGTTTCGGCCTTCCTTTGTACCTCAAATTGCAGGGTGATGGTCTTGCAGAAGGCAAAGGAACACCTTTGGGGAGCATGCCACATTGTCTCTTGGTTTGGATGGCCTCCCACAATTTCCGCAGCAGTGAAGTATAGTCTTCCCCAGGGATCATGGTCCCCTTTGCTAGGAAATCCATCCAAACTACTCCATGCTGGTCCCAAAATACTGTGAGCATGATCTTGGCTGCCCAGAGTTGGGCACGTGCCTTCTTTGGAGGCGCCGAATGGACTTTGCATTGCATTGACTGGACTTGAGTCTCAGGGTCAGAGGGATGGACCCAGCTTTCCTCCTGTGTGATTGGTCTGTTGGAAAAGTCCTCCTGGTTTCCATGGCACATCGTTGTCAAGAGAGCCTGAGAGCATTCAACTCCTTCCTGCTTCTGGAAAGATGTGAGCAGTCAGGGGACCCAGTGAGTAGATACCTTATGCAGGCGAAGATGGGCTTGGATGATTTCTTCCATGGACCCTACACTCATCTTGACATTTTGGGCTCGGTGGTGAATGGTTATGCAGCTGCCCCTCCGTCCCACCTCGCAATTTAAGATTATCTGGGGAGGCCCTGCTCTCGCTCTCATCAACAGCGCAAATGCGGTTGGCGGGGACAAGGAGCAGGGCCTTCTCGGCTGTGGCCCCCCCACCGCCTATGGAACCCACTCCCAAAGGAGGCAAGATCTGTTCCCTCGCTCCTGACCTTTCGAACAAAATTTAAATCATGGTTCTGGGACCAGGCCTTTGGACAATAGATGTGCGCAGCTTTTAGTGGGACAAGGACTGGAACGGCGACTCGACTGATGAGATTGTTTTATGGTTTTAATAACTTTTGATAATTGGTGATGTACTGTTTTTAAATATGATTTCTGTTTAAAGTGTGGTTTTACTATTGTAGTTGTGAGGCATTGAATTTTTGCCATTGTCTATGTGTAAACCGCTTTGAGTCCCCCTCGGGGTGAGAAAAGCGGTATATAAATACTGTAAATAAATAAATAAATATTTTCCAAAATGGCGACCACCACTTGCTGGATGGTGTGTCCATCAATAGCAGAGTGGGGTCACCTTGGAATTGGAGCTGTTTCCTCCAAAGTCCAACCACATCGGAATGGACAATCGATTCTTGACTCCATTCCCATAAACTCCTTCCATCTCATTGAGCGTCTCCTTGGGTGAGCGGCCTTTCAAGTCAAGGAACTTGAGGACCGCTCTGGGTTCCACTGGGTCCATTCTCAAACCTCACTCCCCTTCAGCACCTCTCACATCAAAACCGTTCTCAGTTCTGAGTTGTCAATTGGCACGTAACCTATAGAGCAGTGTTTCACAACCTGGGGGTCGGGACCCCTGGAGGGGTCGCGAGGGGTGTCAGAGGGGTCGCCAAAGACCATCAGGAAACATAGTATTTTCTGTTGATCATGGAGGTTCTGTGTGGGATGTTTGTCCCAATTCAATTGTTTGAGTCCACGGTGCTCTCTGGACGTAGATGAACTAGATTGTAGGTGAACTATAAATCCCAATATCTACAGCTCCCAAATGTCAAGATCTGCTTTGCCCAAACTCCACCAGTGCTCACATTTGAGCATATGGAGTATTGTGTCAAGTTTGATCCAGATCCATCATTGTTTGAGTCCACAGTGCTCTCGGGACGTAGGTGAACTACAACTCCCAAATTCAAGGTCAATGCCCACCAAACCCTTCCAGTATTTTCTGTTGGTCTTGGGAGTCCTGTGTGCCAAGTTTGGTTCATTTCCATCATTGGTGGAGTTCAGAATGCTCTTTGATTGTAGGTGAACTATAAATCCCAGCAACTACAACTCCCACAGGACAAAATCACCCCACCCCCCCAATCCCACCAATATTCAAATGTGGGTGTATTGGGTATACGTGCCAAATGTGGTCCAGTGAATGAAAATGCATCCTGCAGATCAGGAATTTACATTACGATTCATACCAGCAGCAAAATGACAGTTATGAAGTAGCAACGAAAGTAATTTTATGGTTGGGGGTCACCATAACATGAGGAAGCATATTAAGGGGTCGTGGCATTAGGAGGGTTGAGAACCACTGCTATAGAGACTGAGATCATTCCACGTGTGCAGTTTCAGCATCCTGTGATGTATAGAAGTGGGCCAGGGAAAAGCTGGCTGTAGACACTAGAGAAGCTACAGATTCTTTGAGCATTTTAAGCAATCCACGAATGGTGGAAGTTGCAAATGTGGAGGGTCTCCTGTGGCATCAATGAATCACACACTCCTGGGAAGGGGATCCCCCTACCTTAGCACTTCTTTGACCGTCGCTTTGACCAAGGGGACCGATTTCAATAACTTCAGGAGATCTCCTTGGGAAGAGGCTTTGGCCGCAGAGATCTCGGACCGCAGCTGCTCCTGGATGGACGGCGCCCGGGCCAGTTCATGGAGGGCCCACTGGAGACTCATGGAGGTCTAAGGGCACACCAGAAGCAACCATCACGTTTGGGGCAGAAGTACCTTGGGACGACCACAAGTGACACGTGGCCATGGCAGGCTTCCCTTTCCCAATCGCTTCCCCATGCCTTACGGTGTCCACTCCTCCGGCCATCATCTCCGTCACGCTGGCTTTGATGTCTTCCACGGCCAGCTTGTCCTGCATTAAAAGGCTGGCCAAAATGCCCGGGTATTCGCTGCTGTCTTTCCGTTTCAGACGGAGGTCTCGGTAGATGTTCTGAATGCATTTGTCAGCTGGCGAGACAGAGGGAAAGAAGGGGGAAAGCCTTGAGGAAGGCACCTCAGTCCAGTGGGATGGAAGCAAAGGTACTCATCCTCCCTCATCAGGTGAATGACAAGCACTGATTATTGGAATGGTGTCCCATTGGAATGGTGTCGCACCCTTTCCCAATCCCGCACCCCAACTTACATACAAGCAACTGCTGGGCTTGACATGGCTCTGCTTGCCCATCTACCTCACGACTAATCCAAACTGCTTCAAACACCCTTTGGTCCTCTGGGTGTTTTGGACTTCAGTTCAAAACACAGAATTCATTACCGTTGGACAACCTGGCTAGGCTGCCGGGAAGGAGCAGCCCATAGTGAAAGGACCAGGCAGAGACATCTCCAGCTCATCCCCTGTTTGGGTATCAGCCAGCACGTCAACGACTTAAATCAAGAATAGTTTTCTTAGATCTACAGAGACACTCGCTGGAACACCTCAGCAAGCGAGAGTCCAAAAGTGGCAGGCCCAAACCCAGCACCTCAATCCATGGGTGATACCAGATGAGAGACTCCCCCCTGGGCACACAGAGGACTGGGCGACTTGGAAGGCGCTGAACAGACTGCGCTCTGGCACCACGAGATGCAGAGCCAACCTCAAGAAATGGGGCCACAAAGTGGAATAATCCACGACATGCGAGTGCGGAGAAGAGCCAACCACTGACCACCTGCTGCAATGCACCCTGAGCCCTTCTTCCACATGATGCACAAGGGAGGACCTTCTTGCGGCAACACCAGAGGCACTCCAAGGGGCCAGAGACTGGTCAAAGGACATTTAATCAATACCAAACTCGCAAATTTTGTGTTTTGTCTGTTTGTTTGTTTTGTTCTATTAGAAATGTAATACAATTGACTGGTTGCCCTGACACGACACATAAATAACCTGGCTGGGTCTTCTGGGAATTGGAGCCCCAAACACCCAAAGGACCGAAGGTTGGAGACCACCATCCTGTGTCCTTGCTCTTGCCGGTGCCGGGTGAGAAAGGAATGACCTTGGGTGACCCTTGAGGACGGACCAGAAAGGAGCCCAGCGCTCACCGTGTGTGAAGATGGTGTCCCAGGCCTCCACGTGACCCTTCCAAGCGCTGGAGTTGATCCAGCGCAGAAAGGCGGGCGGGATGTACAGCATCGGAGAGGTCGTGTGGAACATCCGGGTGATGGCGTCGATGAAACGCTGGCTCTCCGGGTCAATGAAATCCTGGAGGAGCCCCAGGCGCGTGCCATAGAGGACACTGCACACCGCTGTGGGACAGGACACGAGTGGGATAGGACAGCCCAGAGTGGTCTATTCCCTCCCGCCCGCCCCATTCTGGACACTTGCAGAACATTTGTTGTTGTTGTATGCCCTCACTGATGGCAATCCTTGGCAAGATTTGTTCAGAGCGGGGCTTGAAGGAGAGTGATTTGGCCAAGGCCATGCAGTGGATTTCGGTGCCTGGGTATCAGGATGTGAACCCCGATATCCAGCACTCAAGCCGTTACGCCACCCTAACTCTTGATGCTGCTGCTAGTTTGATACTGAGCTAGTTTGGTGTAGTACTTTGAATGTTGGACTACCACTCTGGGTCAAGTCATTGGGTCAACAGTTGTTCCAATGTGTCTTATATAATAACTAGCGGTCCCCTGCCAGGCGTTGCTGTGGCCCAGTCTGGTGATCAGGAAAATAAAGTAATGAGAAAGTGTTGGGTTCTAATATATGTCATGTCTTTCTGCTTGTGGGTAAACAGTATTTCTTGCTGTTTCTTTGTCAGTGTTGATGTGGAGAGTGTCTGGTTTGACCACTCTGGAACATGCAAGATATCATTGTCCTTCTTTAGGGGTCCCTTTCAAATCTTTGATAGTGCATCTGTCATATACATATGTGTGTGTGTGTGTGTGTGTGTGTGTGTGAATGGCTGGATGGCCCTTTGTCAGGAGGGCTTTGATTATGTTTTCTTGCCCTGGTGATTAAGGCAGCATTTCTCAACCTGGGAAGTCAAGACCCCGGGGGGGGGGGGGGGTCATCAGGGTGGTGTCACAAGGGTCACCAAAGACCACCAGAAAACACAGTATTTTCTGTTGGTCATGGGGGTTCTTGTGGGAAGTTTGCCCCAATTCTTTCATTGATGGGATTCAGAATGCTCCCTGATTGTAGGTGAACTATAAATCCCAGTAACTACAACTCCCAAATGTCAAGGTCTATTTCCCCCAAACTCCATCTTTGTTTATATTTGGGCATATTGAGTATTTGTGCCAAGTTTGATGCAGATCCATCATTGTTTGAGTTGACAATGCTCTCTACAGGTAGGTGAACTACAACTCCCAAACTCAAGGTAAATACCCACCAAATCCTTCTAGTGTTTTCTGTTGGTCAAGGGAGTCCTGTGTGCCAAGTTTGGTTCAATTCCATCATTGGTGGAGTTCAGAATTCTCTTTGATTGTAGCTGAACTATAAATCCCAGCAACTACAACTCCCAAATGACAAAATCAGAATGTTTTGAGTGATGGTCACTCCTTGTGTTGTGAGATGTTTTGTTGCCAAATTTGGTGTGATTTTATTCATTGGTTCTTTTGTTTTTAAGATACTGGAGCATATATATATATATATATATATAATATCAACAATAGGTAAAGGTTTCCCCTGTCATTGAGTCTAGTCATGTCCAACTTGGAGGGAGTGGGAGCTCATCTCCATTTCTAAGCTGAAGAGCCGGCATTGTCCATAGACACCTCCAAGGTCATGTGGCCAGCATGGCTGCATGGAGTACCGTTACCTTCCCACCAGAGCGGTACCTATTGATCTACTCACATTTGCATGTTTTCAAACTGCTAGGTTGGCAGAAGCTGGGGCTAACAGCAGGAGCTCATTCAGCTCCTCAGATTTGAACCACCAACCTTTTGATCAGCAAGTTCGGCAACTCAGCGGTTTAACCCGCTCCACGACCAGGGCCCCCCAATATTTTAAAATACACAGAAAAGGACAGTAAACACAAGTTTACTGACATGAATTTCAAGTTCATAGTTAGGAATACCAAGAGGATCAAGCTGTCTATCTGAAGTCATTCTTTGACCCAAGTGACAGTCAAGAACCGGCCTGGACGATAGGCAGCTTGAACGCCTGTCCTGTCACGGAACCCATTCGGTGCCTTTGGGCAAACCGTACTCTCTGCCTCAGAGGAAGGCCAAGAAAAATCTCCCTGAACAAATCTTGCCAACTGACAGGTTCATTTTTGGATCATCCTAATTTGAGAAGTGACTTGGAGGCGTACGACCGAGACTGACAGTTCACGACACTCCGATTCTGGGAAGTCCGTCTTCTGCACTACGGCTCTCAGATTGCGCCATCCAGCGTGGGAAGAGGATTTCAGGAATCACAGCCCCCTAACGCGCCCCATTTCCCACTCCTGTCCAATCCCGATGGCGCTCTCCGCATACTCACACTCGAGGGCAAAACGGAAGAGCTCGTTGCTCAGGTCGGCCGTCCACTTGCCCTGTGGGCTCCGCCCGATCTGGACGTGAACCCTCTTGACGAAATCTTCTCCCACCGCATTCAGTGGACGCACAAAGTTCTCAATCGCTTTGAGAGACAGGGCTTCCTTGTTTAGAACCAGGCGGTCATGGCGCCAGTCTTCTCCATCCCTAGTCGGGGGGGGGGGGGGGGGGGGGGGGGGGGGGGGGGGGGGGGGGGGAGGGAGAGGTCAGCGCTAAGACAATTCTCACACTGTGATAAAGAAAAAGCTAATTTATCTTGATCAAACACCTCTCCAGGAATTTCTAGGTCTTCCAGCAAAATCCTATGGCCAATGTCTGCCATGGAATCATTTTGGAGGACCTATATAGAGACTTCTAGAAAGGTCTTCTCTCTAGAAATCTTTAGGTCCTCCAGCATAACCCTATGGCCAACATCTGCCATGGAACCACTTTGGAGGACCTAGAGACTTCTAGAAAGGTCTTCTCTCCAGAAATCTCTAGGTCCTCCAACTTAACCCTATGGCCAACATCTGCCATGGAGGAACTAGAGACTTCTAGAAAGAGACTTTTAGAAAGGTATTATAGGAAGAAAATGAACTTCTTGCAAGTGTGGTAGTGGAGGAAAGTTCTACAGATATTTAAAAACACAAATGAATGGGTCCAAGAGCAAATGGGCTCTCCCTAGAAGCCAAGATGACCAATGGAGGCGGGCGTACTTTGGCCGTATCGTGAGACAGGACCCACCAAGACTCCCTCGTGGCCAATCTCCCTATCTTAGCGTGAAGGGCCTTACTTGAGAAGCACTCCGTAGGGCTTGTTGCGGAAGTCACGGTAGGCCTTCCAAGCGGGCACCATGAACCTCCTGGGGTAGAGTCCTTCCGCCTTAAAGACAATGGCGGCGTCTTCTGGGTCGATGATGTTGACGCTCTCGTAGTTGCCCAGTTTCTCCCTGGCAAGGAAGTAAAGTCAGAGAGAGAGAGAGAGAGGTCTTCCTCATGCCCCTTCCTCCGGCCACACTTCCCTTCTTTGGAGGCAAGTTACTAGATGCCAGTAGATAAATAAGAACATATGAAGCTTATATCTTAGACTGAATCCTATATAGGTCCATATAGCCCACTATTATCAGCTCAGACTGGCAGCGGCTCTTCAGTTCCCTCAGCAGTTTCTTTAACAATCTAGAATGCATCTACACTGTAGAATTAATGCACTTTAACTCCCATGAATCAGTGCTATGGAATCTTTAGCCTTCTCAGCCAAAGGGTGCTGGTGCTGATCAACTCCTATGATCCACAACACTGATCCATAGCAGCTGAAATGGTGTGAATCCACATTAATTCTATAGTGTAGATCAGTGTTTTTCAACCTGGGGGTTGGGACCCCAGAGGGGGTCAGAGGGGTCACCAAAGACCACCAGGAAACACAGTATATTTTGTTGGTCTTGGGGGTCTGTGTGGGAAGTTTGGCCCAATTCTATCATTGGAGGGGTGCAGAATGCTATCTGATTGTGGGTGAACTATAAATCCCAGCAACTACAACTCCCAAATGTCACGGTCTATTTTCCCCAAACTCCACCAGTGATCACATTTGGGCATATTGAGTATCCGTGCCAAGTTTGGTCCTGATCCATCATTGTTTGAGTGCACAGTGCTCTCTGGATGTAAGTGAACTACAACTCCCAAACTCAAGGTCAACGCCCACCCACCAAACCCTTCCAGTATTTTTGTTAGTAATGGAAGTTAGCCGCCCTGAGTCCCTTGGGGAGATGGTGGCGGGTTATAAATAAATTATTATTATTATTATTATTATTATTATTATTATAAGTTATGTGTGCCAGGCTTGGTTCAGTTCCCTCATTGATAGAGTTCAGAATGCCCTTTGATTGTGGGTGAACTAGAAATCTCAGCAAGCACAACTCTCAAATGACAAAATCAACCCCTCCCAAACCCCACCAGTATTCAAATTTGGGCATATTGGGTATTTGTGCTAAATTTGGTCCAGTGAATGAAAATACATCCTGCAAATCGGATATTTCCATAACAGTAGCAAAATGACAGTGATGAAGTAGCACCAAAAATAACGTCATGGTTGGGGGTCACCACAACACGAGGAACTGGATTAACAAGAATGCAATATTCCTGCTTCTTGGCAGAAAGGGGTTGGACTGGATGATTGCCCATGAGGGCTCTTCCAACTCTAGGATTCTAAGGGTCGCGGCATTCATTAGGAAGGTTGAGGAACACTGGTGTAGATGTCTCGTCACAAGACTATCCGCCCTACAGAAGGATTGGCTCTCCAACGACGAACCAGCCTATGTCCCTGGGCATCTTGAGAAAGAAGGTCCAAATGGAAAAAAAGAACATTATCTTAGTAGATATGTCTAGACATCACGATCACGTGGCTCTGAGATATGATGTTGACATCTGTAGCAAGAGATTCTCCAACTTTGCCCTGAAGTGATACTAAGGGACCTTGGACAAATTGCGCCCTCGGCCCCAGATAAAGGCCAAAGCAAAGTCCTCTGAGCAAATCATAGAATCCTAGAATCCTAGAGCACGAAGAGACCTCCTGGGCCATCATCCAGTCCAACCCCGTTCTGCCAAGAAGCAGGAATACTGCATTCAAATCACCCCTGACAGATGGCCACCCAGCCTCTGCTTCAAAGCTTCCAAAGAAGGAGCCTCCACCACACTCCAGAGCAGAGAGTTCCACTGTTGAACGGTTCTCACAGTCAGGAAGTTCTTCCTCATGTTCAGATGGAATCTCCTCTCTTGTAGTTTGAAGCCATTGTTCCCTTGCGTCTTAGTCTCCAGGGAAGCAGAAAGGAAGCTTGCTCCCTCCTCCTCCCTGTGGCTTCCTCTCACATATTGATACATCATGGCTCTCATCATATCTCCTCTCAGCCTTCTCTTCTTCAGGCTAAACATGCCCAGCTCCTTAAGCCGCTCCTCATAGGGCTTGTTCTCCAGACCCTTGATCATTTGAGTCGCCCTCTTTCTCTGGACACATTCCAGCTTGTCAATATCTCTCTTGAATTGTGGTGCCCAGAATTGGACACAATGTGATTCCAGGTAATGTGGTCTAACCAAAGCGGAATAAGCATGGGGAGCAGGACTTCCCTAGATCTAGACACTCGGCTCCTCTTGATGCAGGACAACATCCCATTGGCTTTTTTTGCTGCCACATCACATTGTTGTAGACAATCGGCCCATTTTAGGGTTGCCTTAACTTGGAGGCACACAGAAGCCACCAAGGGTTGGTCCACCCTTCAGATGTCCTCTTTTCCCCTCAGGATTCAGACCCCAGTTGCACACCTTCTCAAAAGCCCCTTCACTCAAAGCATTCCCATCTCTGAAGCAAGTAGGGGCCAACTTTGGCTCTCCGGGTGTTTTGGACATCTGGAGAGACAAAGTTCGCCCATGCCTGCTCTAAAGGTTTGCAAATTATGGTTAACATCCATTGAAACGTCTGCGCAAACATGTCATGCGCAGTTTTATTTAACAGATAACTTTGTGCGCATCTACACCATAGAATTAAGTCAGTCAGGCAGTTAGAAATAACTAACATAACATACCAGTATTTTTTTTTAAAAAAACTTTATAATCAGAAAAGTAAATAAAGAACAACACTCAAAAAGCAGGGGAATTCTGGACAAGAATCGATCAGGGCCAGTTAACACCTCCCAACAAAGAATCCCCCCAGGCAAGAAAGAACTCTTGGCTTTTGGAGGCAAGTGTGAATGTTGCCATTGATTAGCACTGAATAGCCTTGCAGCTTCAAAGCCTGGATGCTTCCTGCCTGGGGGAAAATCCTTTGTTGGGAGGTGTTAGCTGGCCCTGATTGTTTCCTGTCCAGAATTCCCCTACTTTTTATGAGTGCTCCTCTTTATTTATGATTTAAATCAGTAACCACTATTTGTTGTCTGTTTTTATATTGTTTATACTGTTTATATCGTTATTATTATATTGCTGTTAATTGTATATTTATGTTTTGATGTGGGCACCATGGGGTGCTGTTTCGTTAGCCGTCATGAGTCCCTCTGCGGAGGTTGAGAAAGGACGGGACATAAAAGCCCTAAATAAATAAATAATACTGTCCTGCTTTTCGATACTGGTATCAGCAAGCAGCCAGGCTTTGAAGCTGCAAGGCAATTCGATGCTAATCAAGCTGGCCAATTGCAACATTCACGCTGGCTTCAAACAGACAAGAGGTCTTCCTCCCACCTTGGACATTATTCCACATATATATAAACCCCAATTTTCCTAGTTTCCAACAAACCTCACAACCTCTGAGGATGCCTGCCATGGATGTGGGTGAAACGTCAGGAGAGAATGCTTCCGGAACGTGGACAGACAGCCCGGAAAACTCACAGCAAGCCCTGCAAAATCTTTGTTTGTGCATTTTGCTCGGGCAAACTTGGGCGCTCCAGGTGTTTTGGACTTCAACTCCCACAATTCCTAACAGCCGGTAGGCTGTTAGGAATTGTGGGAGTTGAAGTCCAAAACACCTGGAGCGCCCAAGTTTGCCCATTCCTGGTGTGACCACACAGTCAATGAAGTTTCAAAGGAAGCCCACTCCTCCTCCTCACCATCATCACCACCACCATCATCATCACCATCATCATCATCATCATCATCATCCTGCTTAAACACAACTCACCACAACCACAAGCGGTCCCAAAGAGCCCCTTACCGGTAAATGGGCCCAAAGGCCTGGAACTTGTCTATCATGATGTTGTGCACGTTGTGGAAGCCGCCTTCCTTCCAGAAGGGATACAGGTTGAACCAGCTGCGCTTCCAGTTGCCCGGCAATTCGTCAAACGCCCGGGCGGCCTTCCCTTCCAGAGGAGAAGGGTACAGCTCCCGGGAAAGGCTGTGGACCCTCCGCCCGCCAAGGTCCCGGGCATCTTCGGGCCAGAAGAAGGCCCTCCATGTTCGTGGGATGCCCGAGGCGGGCGAGCAGAGGCGCCTCCTGGCCAGCATGCCCAGAGCGGAGGGAGGGAAGGGCGCAGGGAAGAGCCCGGCTGCTCTCAAGGAGGCAAAGTGCGGAGGCCAAGCGTCCTTCAGAGTGAGGCCAGATCACAACGACGGCCCCGTCTCATATAGCAACTCCTCCCTCCCTCCCTCTCTCTCTCTTGCAATGATTTGCTCAGGAACGTTGGGTTTCTTATTTATCGTGTCAATAGCAACCATACCATTGTATTACAATTCTAACATAACAAAACAAACACACAGATTGAAAAGAAAAAGAAAATAAACACACAGATTTTGCAAACTTGGCATTCTATTAAATGTCCTTTGACCAGTCTCTGGCCCCTTGGGGTGCCTCTGGTGTTGCTGCAAGGAGGTCCTCCATCATGGATGTGGCAGGGCTCAGGGTGCATTGCAGCAGGTGGTCCGTGGTTTGCTCTTCCCCACACTCGCATGTCGAGGATTCCACTTTGTGGCCCCATTTCTTAAGGTTGGCTCTGCATCTCGTGGTGCCAGAGCGCAGTCTGTTCAGCGCCTTCCAAGTCGCCCAGTCTTCTGTGTGCCCAGGGGGGAGTCTCTCATCTGGTATCACCATGGATTGAGGTGCTGGGTTTGGGCCTGCCACTTTTGGACTCTCGCTTGCTGAGGTGTTCCAGCGAGTGTCTCTGTAGATCTAAGAAAACTATGTCTTGATTTAAGTCGTTGACGTGCTGGCTGATACCCAAACAGGGGATGAGCTGGAGATGTCTCTGCCTTGGTCCTTTCACTATTGGCTGCTACTTCCCGGCGGATGTCAGGTGGTGCAATACCGGCTAAGCAGTGTAATTTCTCCCGTGGTGTAGGGCGCAGACACCCCGTGATAATGCGGCATGTCTCATTAACAGCCACATCCACTGTTTTAGTGTGGTGAGATGTGTTCCACACTGGGCATGCATACTCAGCAGCAGAGTAGCATAGCGCAAGGGCAGATGTCTTCACTGTGTCTGGTTGTGATCCCCAGGTTGTGCCAGTCAGCTTTCGTATGATGTTGTTCCTAGCACCCACTTTTTGCTTGATGTTCAGGCAGTGCTTCTTGTAGGTCAGAGCACGGTCCAAAGTGACTCCTCCCAGGTATTTGGGTGCACTGCAATGCTCCCGTGGGATTCCTTCCCAGGTAATAATCCTCAGAGCTCGGGATGCTTGTCTGTTCTTAAGGTGAAAGGCACATGTCTGTGTTTTAGATGGATTAGGGATCAGCTGGTTTTCCCTGTAATAGGCAGTAAGAGCACCTAGAGCTTCGGAGAGCTTCTGTTCAACCATCTCAAAGCTCCCTGCTTGAGCGGTAATGGCACGATCATCAGCATAGATGAAACTCTCTGTCCCTTCTGGCAGTGGCTGGTCATTTGTGTAGATGTTGAACATGGATGGAGCAAGCACGCTCCCCTGAGGCAGGCCGTTCTTCTGTTTCTGCCATCTGCTTCTCTGGCCCTGGAACTCAACAAAAAAGCTCCTGTTTTGTAGCAGGTTTCCTATGAGGCGGGTGAGGTGGTCTTCCTTTGTGATATTATACATTGTTCGCAGGAGGAGGCGGTGGTTCACAGTCTCATAGGCTGCTGACAGGTCTATGAAGACAGCTCCTGTGATCTGCTGCCTTTCAAAGCCATCTTCTATGTGCTGAGTCAGGTTCAGCACTTGCGATGTGCAGCTTTTGCCTTTCCTGAAGCCAGCTTGCTGTGGGATTGGGTTCCTTAATCCCAACCCTCTAACCTCCCCATTTGGTCGAAAGAAATGCCCATATAGACACGAGAATAAGCCAACCCGAATATAAGCCGAGACACCCAGTTCTGGAGAGACTTATTCTGCATAGAATTATGGAAAAAATAGACCCATGTCTGATCCCACAGCAAGCTGGCTTCAGGAAAGGCAAAAGCTGCACATCGCAAGTGCTGAACCTGACTCAGCCCAAAGAAGATGGCTTTAAAAGGCAGCAGATCACAGGAGATGTAGGTCAACTATAACTCCCAAACTCAAGGTCAATGCCCACCAAACCCTTCTAGTGTTTTCCATTGGTCATGGGAGAACTGTGTGCCAAGTTTAGTTCAATTCCATTGTTGGTGGAGTTCAGACTGCTCTTTGATTATAGGTGAACTATAAATCCCACCAATTGCAACTCCCAAATGACAAAATCATAATGTTTTGAGTGATGGTCACTCCTTGTGTTGTGAGACGTTTTGTTGCCAAATTTGGTGTGATTTCGTTCAGTGGTTCTTTTGTTGTTAAGGTACTCATTATATCTGAGGATGCTTGTCATAGATGCAGGCGAAACATCAGGAGAGGATGCCTCTAGACCATGGCCATATAGCCCGAAAAAACCTACCACAACCTATATAGATAATACTAATTTATTGTTATTATTTCATTATTAATAATATTTATGTATTACCTCCCTGGCCCCATGGCTCAAGGCAGGAGACAACACGGTTAAAACAGTCGAATGCAACACCACTGAAATGCATCTCCCAAAATACATACAGCAACACACAACATACAACCAAGGCCTGTCTCCCTCCTCCTCAATGGCGGCAATGCCTTCTCAAGGCCAGTGGGCTTTGATGGTTGTCCGTCTCGCGCTGATACAAGCCAGGCCGCCGTGATAACGCTCTCCCAGAGATGAAAGGGGAATATTCCAACTATCGTATCACCTTACGCTCATCTCTCCGCCTTCTGTTGACAAAGGTGCCTTTTCTTCTTCTCGCTGAACTCCTCCGTGCCCCTCCTTGAGATCAAACGCCCACATATGTCACAAGAGCATAGAGTTGGGAGGGACCCCCAGGGCCACCCAGTCTCACCCCATTCTGCAGGACAACCCAATCCAAACGTTCCCGGCAGATGGACATTCCGACGCTATTGAAAAACCTCCAGAGAAGGAGACTCTGACATACTCCCAGGCACCCGCCAAGCCCAGCTTCTGAGGCAAAGTCATCGTCCGGCTGTAGTTCAGCGTTTCTCAACCTGGGGGTCAGGACCCCGCGGGGGGGGATCGCGAGGGGGTGTCAGGGAGGTCGCCAAAAACCATCAGAAAACACAGTATTTTCTGTTCGTCATGGGGGTTCTGTGAGGGAAATTTAGCTCCATTCTCTTGTTGGTGGGGTTCAACGATAGAATTGGGAGGGTTATTTTGATTTTTTAAATTTTTAAAATTATTTTGGGGAATTTTTTTATTATTTTGATTTTTTACATTGTTTTTTGGATTATTTTGGAGAATAATTTTTATTATTATTTTGATTTTTACATTATTGTTTGTGACTATTTAGGGGAATATTTTTATATGTAATATATAATTGTTGTGTATTATTATATTGTACTATAGCCCCCGGTGGGTGGCGCAGTGGGTTAAACCCCTGTGTGGGCAGGACTGAAGACCGACAGGTCACAGGTTCGAATCCAGGGAGAGGCGGGTGAGCTCCCTCTATCAGCTCCAGCTCCTCATGCAAAGGGGACATGAGAGAAGCCTCCCACAAGGATGATAAAAAACATCAAATCATCCGGGCAATGTCCCCTGGGCAACGTCCTTGCAGACGGCCAATTCTCTCACACCAGGAGTCACTCCCGACACAACAAAAAAAAATATTGTACTATATTATTATACCACAATACATATAATATACCACCTGTATGTTATCCTATTAATATTACATAATATATTGCATCTTATCAGAAGTAGTAGTATATTCAACATATTATATATTATATTACATAACCATATACACACTAGTATTATTATATTACAATGTTACTATTTCTATACACTATTAGGTAAAGGTAGTCCCCTGACATTAAGTCCAGTCATGTCCGATTCTGGGGTGTGGTGCTCATCTCCATTTCTAAGCCAAACAGCCGGTGTTGTCCATAGACACCTTCAGGGTCATGTGGCCACTGGCATGACTGCATGGAACGCCTTTACCTTCCCGCCAGAGCAGTATCTATTGATCTACTCACATTTGCATGTTTTTGAACTGCTAGGTTGGCAGAAGCTGGGGCTGACAGCGGAAGCTCACGCCACTCCCCGGAATCAAACCTGCGACCTTTCGATCAACAAGCTCAGCATCTCAGTGCTTTAACCCACTGCGCCACCGAGGGCTCCCTAATACACTCTTACATTGTACATATTGATGTTGCAGGAGACACAACATGTTAGTTTCTGAATTTTCTCCAAGCCATTTGTGTCTTTGCTCACTGAATTGCGATCTCTAACCACTGAACGCTCAAAGACTAATGTGAGTGTTTCCAAGCGAGAGGTGGGCACAGTGAGTGGTTTTACTACCCGGTGCAAGTCCCCAGCTGCTCTGCCTCTGGCTTTGTAGCGCGAGAGACTGAGTGTGAAGGGGTTCTGGAGGCGGTGGAGGGACCCTTCGAGGAGCGCGGCTACGGGTGCAACGAGGGGCCTGGATGAAGGACCCCGCCGCCAAGGACGACCGTATCTACGTCACCAACTACTACTATGGGAACAGCCTGGTGGAGTCCCGCAACCTGGAGAATATCAAGCAAGGTGAGGAGGGGGCGGGGCAAGTCGCAGGAGGAGGAGCTTCTCAGATGATGGGTTGGGCTTCTCCTTGGTCGTTGTAAACATCACAGTGACCAGCACGACTAATAATATAGTATAGTGTGTGTGTATATATGTTGTAAGCTGCTCTGAGTCCCCTTCGGGGTGAGACGGGCGGCACATAAATGTCATAAATAAATAGATAAATCTGGCCCTGTGGCCACCCATCCATCCATCCATTCCAAGCACCACTCTGCAGTGCTTCCCCCAAGAACACCAGTGATGAGAACAGAGGCAGGAACGCTGAAGCCCCCCAGGCGAGGGGCTGCCTTTCCTCTCAAGGAGGAAAGCCTCCTTCAGATGTTCTTCAGGACCGATGGATTTTGGTCCATACCACCACCACCACACAATCATTCACCTCATCTGGCCCTTTGGCCACCCATCCATTCCAAGCACCGCTTCCCACAAGAACACCAGTGATGTTTACAAAGGCTACCGAAGACCCTTCTGAATGGATGGCGCATGAGAACAGACCCAAAACACTCATTCAAAAAACAAGGACTCTCTTCCACTTAGACAGGCTCTGAAACCTCATTCCTGCAGCCACACCACACATTGGAAACAACCTCTACCTGACCCAAAAGGTTTGGAAAGCAACCAAAGGCTGAGGCAGGATCCAAAGAGAGCCACGTAGGATGCAGGGGGTGGGCTGAGAACTTTGGAAGGCGCTAAGGTGGAGGATGGAGACCCCCACTCCCACTGACACAGGTCAAGAGCAAAGGAGGACAACGCCAGCCCTTGATCACAGGTGGCACAGAGTGAGAACACAAAGCACATGTTTTGCTTATTTAGGTACTCATGACACAAGAGAGTGGAACAAGAGAGGATTCATCAGGTCTGTCCCTGCCAAATCGGGGCATTTGTAGGGTATATCAATGCAAAAAGAACCAACACAGTGATTATTCCCACTGCCCTGGACAATGGCCATGCACATCAACAAGAGCAAATGCACACACTATCCCTCAATACACATATAGGTTTTCAAAGTTTGCATTTTCCCCCTCCACAATGTAACAACAGTGCAACAATAGTGACGACAAAGCAGAAAAGGAATGAAATACCAGGCCAAGCATGAGTTGGAACAGGTGGGTGATTATCTTTCATGTCTTCTTCACCTGGCTGAGACTGGCCATGGCGGTGTCTCACGCAAGAAGGTTGCATGACTATTATTAATCATAGAATCATAGAATCAAAGAATCAGAGTTGGAAGAGACCTCCTGGGCCATCCAGTCCATCCCCATTCTGCCAAGAAGCAGGAATATTGCATTCAAATCACCCCTGACAAATGGCCATCCAGCCTCTGTTTAAAAGCTTCCAAAGAAGGAGCCTCCACCACACTCCGGGGCAGAGAGTTCCACTGCTGAACGGCTCTCACAGTCTTGTTCAGATGTCGACATGAGGCTGACCGGATGGTAATTGTTTAGGTCATCCTTTTTTCCTTCTTGAAGATTGGGACCACATTGGCCCTCCTCCAATCTGCTGGAACTTCTCCCGTTCTCAAAGAACTCTCAAAGATGGTTAGTATTATTATTATTATTATTATTATTATTCAAGATTGCCATGGCTCAATGACCTCAATGATCTGGCAGGTGACGCCCTAGTGGCCATTCCCTTTGCCGCCCTCTTGTGGACACAGGGATATTCACCCTTGCCTTGAGATGCTCACCTGCAATCCTTTGCTGCCATCAAGTGGCCAAGTAGGGAAGTGCACCCTTGAGCCATGGCGGGCGCCTCTCTGCTGCCATCATGTGGCCATTGTGGAAAACAACAACACTAGATTATATTTCCTAGCAAAGAAGGAAAGCAGGAAAGACAGGGGGAAGTGACAGGAGGAAGGCGGAAAGTACTTTGAAAGGCACCAAATGGCTATGAACAATGTGGAACCGGCTCTGAACAACTATTAGAAGGCACCAAAAGGACAAGACGGGTCCGCAGCAACCCTAGACAGGACATGGATAACCTTTAAAATGCTCCAAAAGGGCAAAACAGCCCCTGAACAACTCAAAACAGGCACTCATCAACAACTGTTAGAAGGCCTCACATGGGCAAAACAGGCCCTGAAACATCACTAATTTTACCTAATTTTGGCATGAATGGCACCTAACCTGGAACAACAGATGATTAATCAGGGCTGTCCCTGCCAAATTGGGACAGGTGTAGCTTATTATATAAATGCAAAAAGAACCAACACAATTATTATTCCCACAGACCCTGACAATGGCCATTCACATCAACAAGAGAAAATGCATACACTATCCCATAATACACATATCTGTTTTCAAAGTTTGCAATACCACCCCCCCCCCCAATAAATGCAACAACAGCAACGACAAGGCGGAAAAGGAATAAAATACCTGCCCAAGCATGAGTTGGAACAGGTGGGTGCCTACCTTGGACGTCTTCTTCGCCTGGCTGAGAGAGAGTGGTCCCGGCACCGGGCTCATGCAGGAAGGTCGCACGACTCCTCTTCCGGCCAGAGAGGAAGGAGAAAGGACGCACCCCTCCAGGCAAGAGAGCGTCCACTGCACTGACCCTCTCCCTTTCTTCCCAGTAAACCAGGAAGAGGGATACCTGATTGCAAGCAGGTGATGTGGAAGGACTTAGAGGTCTAGAACTGCCAGCAGGACCCCATGAAGAGGTCTAGGGTTGCAAGCAGGGACCCCATGAAGAGGTCTAGGGTTGCAAGCAGGGACCCCATGAAGAGGCTTGGGATTGCAGTCATGGACCCCATAAAGAGGCTTGGGATTGCAAGCAGAGACCCCATAAAGAGGTTTGGGATTGCAAGCAGAGACCCCATAAAGAGGTTTGTGATTGCAAGCAGAGACCCCATAAAGAGTGCAAGCAGGGACCCCGTAAAGGCTGCACCAATGCACTTGGAGAAATGAATTTAGGGGGAAAAGGATGTTATAGTAACTTCAAAGCAACCATCCTGCTACATTGGGGATGCAATGTGTATCTCATCTTTAGTTTTGTAATACAGAACAATGCTCCAAAATGTATACCTTACTTTTGCCTCTTTCTCATTTTTCTACAAAATGAGATACATCAAAAATTTAGAGACATCACAAACTGGGCAGAATGTTACCATTACCAACGGGGAACGCAGAAACGCTCGTGTAGAACAAAACATGGCCAACTATTTGGTATTTAGACTCTCCCATGATGGCAATCCGTACTAAAGGGGACGGGGACGCAGTTCGAATCTGGCTCACTGAACGCTCCGAGGAAGGAAAAGCCCCGCACACCCACATGGCAGCATTGCTCTCCTACACAATCACACAAAGCTCGGCTCAAAATCCAAAGCATGGCATTTCTCCCCAATCTGTCCATCACGACAACCGTGAACACGTCCATGCCTCGGACCAGGAACATCTTCTGCGGAGACAACTTCTGAACGACAGACATGCGATACAGTGGAAATAACCTTCCCCACAAGTGAGAGGAAAGGGAAGCAGAAAAGCCAGAGGAATTATAATACTGACAGCGGCACATTGGCCGTAATAATAATAATAATGACAAAGCTTGCACATTGGCCGTAATAATGATATTAAAGATGACAGGAGGAACCCAAAATGAAACCTCTGAAAGCCATCAAATGGGCCAAACAGGCCCCGAACAACGCTAATGAGGCGCAGAACAACTTTTAAAAGGCACCAAATGGGCACCACGTGCCCCAAACAGGCCC
>NW_026844367.1:35040566-35068864 GCF_025583915.1 Anolis sagrei ordinatus | reverse complement strand
ATAATAATAATAATAATAATAATAATAATACGCTTAGGAAGTGTTCGACTTGTGATTTTGTGATACGAAATCCAGCATATAGATCTCGTTTGCTATGAAATACTGTGCTTTTGTGTCAAGAAGGAGGAGGAGGAGGAGGAGGAGGAGGTTCTTGTGGGTTTTTTAGAAGTAGAGGCACTGCAGACTCCTTCAACCAGAGAAGTCAGCCATAGCAGAGCACCTGATGAACCAGCCTGGACACAACAGATTATTTGAGAACACAGAACTGCTGGACCACTCTCGCAACCACCATGTCAGGCTACACAGAGAAGCCATTGAAATCCACAAGGAGCATGTGGACAATTTCAACAGAAAGGAAGAAACCATGAAAATGAACAAAATCTGGCTATTAAAAAACTCAAAAATTACAACAGTATTAAAAAACTCAAAAATTACAACAGTATTAAAAAACTCAAAAATTACAACAGCAAAACAGAAGAGAGGAAACAACCAGGCACATCTTAACACCTCTCAATAAAATTTTTCCCAGGCTCAGCCAGGCCTTCAAATGCTAAAGAAGGTAGTCAGTTGAAACATTCACACTTGGCTCCAGCAGAGATGAGTTCTTTGCCCCACCCCAGCCATTCCACAGATATATAAACCCTTTTCCCTAATTCCAACAGACCTCACTACCTCTGAGGGTGCTTGCCATAGATGCAGGCAAAACGTCAGTAGAGAATGCCTCTAGACCATGGCCCTATAGCCCGACAAACCCCACAAGAACCTAGTGATTCCAGCCATGAAAGCCTTCGACAATACAATAATAATAATAATAATCTGTATTTCTACCCCACCACCGTCTATCTCCCCAAAAGGGACCCGGGACCACTTACATGAGGCCAAGCCTGGTAATACATTACAGCAAAATAAATACAGAATAAAATAAGTAGAACGTAAGAGTAAAACAAAACAGTTGGAAACAACGAAGGGAAAAATCAACCATAATGGAGGGGCCAAATGTCTGACATAAAACAATAAAACTCTGGATGAGACAAGGATGAGAAGGTCTGTTTGTGGGGGAGGAACTCGTGGGGGGCGGAAAGGGGGGGCGGGCATTCAGAAAGTGGGGGGGGGAGTGCAATAGGAGGACGGCATTGTGGGAGAAAGAACAGAAGAGAAGGGTACGGTCACCCTCCAAAGGCACATTGGAAGAGCACATCGGAAGAAACGCAACCATCGACCACATTGACAGAGGCACAGCTTCCCATTGGACAATTCGTAGGGCGCTGGTTCTGCCGCTTCCTCCCTTCGAAGCATCGCCCACGTCACCTGTTTGCCGGGAGGCATCCTCTGTTCGGGAGGGGCCAAGTGGCCCTTTACTGCACGTTGTCTGGACACCTCCAAAACAGAGGATGCCTCCAGGCAAGCAAGGCCAGGCTACCTCTAGGCAGAGACCCTCACTGATTGACTTTGCAGCTTCGTGTTGACTCAATGCTATTCAAGCTTGGGAATTGCAACATGCACTCTTGCTCCAAACAGGCAAGGGCTCTTTCTCCCACCCTGGACGTCCCTGCGCAGGGATGATATATAATATATACCGCCCATTTGCCTCATTTCCAACAGAACCTCTGAAGGCACCATTAGCATCTTAGCATTCACGGGAGAAAGGTCAGGAGAGAATGCCGCTGGAACACACTGGTCAGGCAGCCCCAAAAACCCATAACCCCTCAACGAGTTTGGCCATGAACATCACCATCATCATCATCACCATCATCACCATCATCATCATCATCATCATCGGAAAAGCCTTTGTGCCGTTGAACCAAAGTCAAAATTATTATTATTATTTAAAAAGCCCTAGGTGCCAATGTTCATATCAATAATAATACGCATTATTATTATTATTATTATTATTACTACAATGGCCTGTGTCAATATTGCTGTTATTACTATTATTATTATGATGACCTCGGAAGCTGCAAGGCCATTAAAAGGCTCACCCAGGTGGCCCACGGAAACACCCACGCCTCCCTCCAGCCCACCGGCCTCTTTCCCAACAGAACCTCTGAAGGCGCCATTCGCATCCTCTTGGCATTTGCAGGCCAAAGGTCAGAAGAGAGTGCTGTGGGCGCACACTGCTGATTGATTTATTTCAAACATTGGGACCCCATTCTCCTTATCAACCCCCCTCCCCCCCCGGGTGGATTACAACCGGCAACCATTCGATGCCAACACATACAATATAACACAAGTTAAACATTAATTAAAACATTAAATTATAAAATATTCATTTAAAGAATCAAACACAATGTAGCTGCATGTGCCTTTCATCTCAAGAACAGACAAGCATCCCGAGCTCTGGGAAGGAATCCCACGGGAGCATTGCAGCGCACCCAAATACCTGGGAGTCACTCTGGACTGTGCTCTGACCTACAAGAAGCACTGCCTGAACATCAAGCAAAAAGTGGGCGCTAGAAACAATATCATACGAAAGCTGACTGGCACAACCTGGGGATCACAACCAGACACAGTGGAGACATCTGCCCTTGCGCTGTGCTACTCTGCCGCTGAGTATGCATGCCCAGTGGGAAACACATCTCACCACGCTCAAACAGTGGATGTGGCTCTTAAGGAGACATGCCGCATTATCACGGGGTGTCTGCGCCCTGCACCACTGGAGAAATTACACTGCTTAGCCGGTATTGCACCACCTGACATCCGCCGGGAAGGATCAGCCAATAGGGAAAGGACCAAGGCAGAGACATCTCCAGCTCATCCCCTGTTTGGGTATCAGCCAGCACGTCAACGACTTAAATCCAGACATAGTTTTCTAAGATCTACAGAGACAGTCGCTGGAACACCCCAGCAAGCGAGAGTCCAAAAGTGGCAGGCCCAAACCCAGAACCTCAACCAATGGCTGATACCCAATGAGAGACTCCCCCCTGGGCACACAGACTTGGAAGGCGCTGATCAGGCTGCGCTCGGGCACCACGAGATGCAGAGCCAACCTTCAGAGATGGGGCCACAAAGTGGAATCCACGACATGCGAGTGCGGAGAAGAGCCAACCACTGACCCCCTGCTGCCATGCACCCTGAGCCCTTCTTCCACATGATGCACAAGGGAGGAGCTCCTTGCGGCCACACCAGAGGCACTCCAAGAAGGGGCCAGAGAGTGGTCAAGGGACATTTAATCCACTCCCAAACTCGCAAATTTTGTGTTTTGTCTGTCTGTTTGTTTTGTTAGAAATGTAATACAATGGACTGGTTGCCCTGAGACGACACATAAAAAGCTGCATCCAAGTTCAATAACAACTGTAATAAATATAATTATATACAAATAAATACAGCAAAATAATATGAATAACAAAAATAATAATTTAATAACATATATAATAATATGTCTATAAAATATAAAAAATAACATAATAATATTTTACATTTTTACATACAAATAATTATACTAACAATATGATTAACAAAACAATAGTCTATATAATAAAATATATAAAATACTAGATAGATAGATATAGATATACAAATAAGGCAGCCCAAAAAACTCGTAACAACTCAGTGATTTCCGCCATGGAATCCAATGGATTCATTCAACGGAAACATTCCCTCCTCTTTCCAACAGACAGGAATGCTTTTTCCCACTCTGCCCATTATTCCACAGGGAATTAGAGAGAGAGAGAGAGAGCCCACTTGCCTCGTTTCCTGCAGACCTAGTGTCAACCTCTGAGCCTGCCAGCCAGAGATGCAGGCGAAACGTCAGGAGAGAATGCTACTGGGACCTGGCCAGGCAGCCAGGAACACCCACAGCCGCCCAGCCCTGGCCCCGCCCACCAGGAAAGCCTTCCTTCCACAAGGCTTTAAACACCTCTCGGCTCCTTCCCGCCCAAACGTCCTCCTCCGAGCTTCCCATTGGCCGCACGAGCTGTCAATCACAGAAAGGCGCGCGGCTGCTGCGTGGGGCGCAGGTGGGTCGAGCTCGGATGAGGAGCCGGGTAGCGGGAAGACGCGCGCATGCGCAGCGCGACCCTTTGGGCAGCTGAGCCTTTTCCCACGCTTGATTGGCATCCGCTGCGGATTGATCATGTATATGATATATGCATGTAACATTCTACATATGACATTGTACATGTATATGTAACATCATGTGTATATAGATATAACTTTATATGTGTGTAGCATTGTATACATTATAAAAATATTACATATATAGAGAGAGAGAGATACGCACACTGTTGTAATTCTATAATCCTATGTCTGTGTGTGTGTGTATATATCTTAATAGGATTGTTCCTATCCTTGGTTCTCCTTCATATTGTGGCCAATGCGCCAATCCGTCCGTGAGCCAGTGGCGGGCGCAGAGGGTTGAACCGCTGAGCTGCTGAACTTGTGGACCGAAAGGTCGCAGGTCCGAATCCGGAGAACGAGGAGAGCTCCCACTGTTAGCCCCAGCTCCTGCCAACCTGGCATGCAAATGTGAGTAGTAGATCCATAGGAACTGTCCCGAAAGGGGAAAGTAACGACGCTCTACGAAGTCCTGGCAGTGGCCACATGGCCTTGGAGGTGGCTATGGACAACGCCGGCTCTTCGGTTTAGAAAGGGAGATTTTATTTATTTATGTATTTATCTATTTATTTGGCAGTTTTGTGTATCCCGGTCTTCTTCTCACCTCCGTTCGAGGGACTCAGGCCGGTTTCCAGCATCAATATTACAGACAGTCATTAAAACATCCTACTCTAAATCACACTAAAACACTGAAATAGCCAAATACAATCCTTTAATTACAGTGGTCAGTCGTCATCAAAATCATTCTTCGTCAAAGTCATCCATCCATGTCACAGGATCAGGGCTCATTCGTGGAATGCCGATCCCCAAAGCCAGGTTTTCACCTGTTTCCTGAACGTTAAGATCGAAGGGGCAGTTCTGATCTCCAGTGGAAGGGAGTTCCAGAGTCGAGGGGCCACCACCGAGAAGGCCCTGTCTCTCGTCCCCACCAGACGCGCCTGTGAGGCCGGTGGGATCGAGAGCAGGGCCCCTCCAGACGATCTTAGCCATCTTGATGGTCCATAGGGGAGGGTACGTTCGGACAGGTAAACTGGGCCGGAGTCGTTTAGGGCTTTATAGGTTAACACAAGCACTTAACCCATAAAGCCCAGAGTGGGACACGACTGGACTTCATGTCAGGGGAAACCTTCATCTTCTGCTATATTTGTATTATTGTCTTTATTGTTGTAGCCAATGTGCCAACATTATATTTATATTTCTCCTTATTTATTATTATTATTAGTAGTAGTAGTAGTACTAGTAGTATTAAACTTAAAGTTTGGTCCAAATCCGTCACCCGTGGTGGTCACAGTGGCCTGTGGAAGTGGCAGCCAATCAGAAAGCTGGCACATCCATCCTTCCATTCAAACATTCTCTTTCTAATGGAGACCTTTGTGATGCGCTTCCACCTGAAGCCAGGTTCACGGAAGGTGGAGGTCACTCCTTCGGTGTGGCCTGTGGCTAGCAGTGTGTGATTTGGAGGCTCTTGGTTAGTGCGTAGTGTTGTTGCGTTTGGTTGTGTGGTGTGGACGGTGTTGCTTTGTGTGTGGTGTGGACGTTGTTGTGTTTGTGTGTGGTGTGGAAGTTGTTGCGTTTGTGTGTGGTGTGGAAGTTGTTGCGTTTGTGTGTTGGGTGAAGGTTGTTGTGTTTGTGTGTGGTGTGGACGTTGTTGTGTTTGTGTGTGGTGTGGAAGTTGTTGCGTTTGTGTGTGGTGTGGAAGTTGTTGCGTTTGTGTGTTGGGTGAAGGTTGTTGTGTTTGTGTGTGGTGTGGACGTTGTTGTGTTTGTGTGTGGTGTGGACGTTGTTGTGTTTGTGTGTGGTGTGGAAGTTGTTGCGTTTGTGTGTTGGGTGAAGGTTGTTGTGTTTGTGTGTGGTGTGGACGTTGTTGTGTTTGTGTGTGGTGTGGAAGTTGTTGCGTTTGTGTGTTGGGTGAAGGTTGTTGTGTTTGTGTGTGGTGTGGAAGTTGTTGTGTTTGTGTGTGGTGTGGACGTTGTTGTGTTTGTGTGTGGTGTGGAAGTTGTTGCGTTTGTGTGTTGGGTGAAGGTTGTTGTGTTTGTGTGTGGTGTGTGTGTGGAAGCCACTCCGTGGGTGTGTGGTGTGAAAGCCACTCCTTTGGTGTCCGTTGCGTTGGTGTCCATCGAGGTGAGTCTTTCCCATTTCTTGGGGGGGGGGAGACCGAGTGTTTCTACTGTGTTAAAGCTGGCCCAGTTGACACACACACACACACACATGATTACTAGCCATCCCCTGCCAGGCGTTGCTGTGGCCCAATCTGACCACGTGTTGGTTTCCAATATACATAACGCCTTGATGCTTGTGGGTCAACAGTTTTTCTTGTTGTTTCGTTGCCAGTGTTGATGTGGAGAGTGTCTGGTTTGCCCACTCTGGAACACGCAACACGCCATTGTCCTTCTTCAGGAGTCCCTTTCCAATCTAAGATGCTATATCTGTCATATACATATGTGTGTGTGTGTGTGTGTGTGAATAAAATATATCTATCTATCTATCTATATGGCTGGACGGCTCTTCGTCAGGAGGGCTTTGGTTGTGTTTTTTTGCCCTGGTGACGGGAGTTGGACTGGATGGCCTTCAGGCAGCATTTCTCAACCCAGGGATTGGGACCCCGGGGGGGGTCACGAGGGGGTGTCTGAAGGGTCGTCAAAGACCACCGGAAAACACTGTATTTTCTGTAGGTCATGAGGGTTCTGTGTGGGAAGTTTGGCCCAATTCTGCCGTTGGTGGGGTTCGGAATGCTCTTTCATTGTAGGTGAACTATAAATCCCAGTAACTACAAATCCCAAATGTCAAGGTGTGTTTCCCCCAAACTCCATCTGTGTTCATATTTGGGCATATTGAGTATTTGTGCCAAGTTTGGTCCAGATCCATCATTGTCTGTTTCTCGCTTCTTACTGTTATTTTAAAGCAAATTGTATTGTTTTTAATCTACTTATGTAAACCGCTCCGAGCCAAATTGGGAGTAGCGGTATACAAATCAAATCAAATCAAATCAATAAATAAATAGTTTGAGTCCACAGTGCTCTCTGGATGTAGGTGAACTACAACTCCAAAACCCAAGGTCAATGCCCACCAAACCCTTCCAGTATTTTCTGTTGGTCACGGGAGTTCTGTGTGCCAAGTTTGGTTCAATTCCATCATTGGTGGAGTTCAGAATACTCTTTGATTGTAGGTGAACTATAAATCCCAGCAACTACAACTCCCAAATGACAAAATCAACATTTTTTGAGTGATGTTCACTCCTTGGGTTGTCAGGTGTATGCTGTCCAAATCTGGTGTCAATTTGCCCATTGTTTTTTGAGTTATGCTAATCCCACAAACGAACATGACATTTTGATTTATGTAGATTTTTATTATTACCGACAATAACCAGCACCAAAAAATGAATAGGAGCGTGACGTACATTTAGGTATTGAGCAACATTCCCAAAAGCAGAGTTAAACGCCAGTATTGAATATGATAATAATAATAATAATAATAATAATAATAATAATAATAATATAATTTATTAATATTTTGCTCTCTCTCCCCGAGAGGACTCAGGGCGGATTACCGTCTACATTTACAGCAAACATCCAATGCCGATTAGACAATTAACAAAGACAGACAGTTGCGTACACAGAGCTCAAGGCTTCCCGTCTTTTCCCATCTCCCGCATCTTGGAGGCTGTGCTCGGTTCCGGCCACAAGGGGGCGCTGTCGCTCCATCTCGCCGTGGTTGTTCTCTCGATTGATTGACAACGTGTCACGCAGCTCCAATGTGCTGACGCTCCATCAGTTCCGGACAGGTGTTGTTGTCTTTTGTCCTGAGCGCCAGGAGCCTTGTTTCCGGCCGCCTTCCTTGAGGAACCGCTCTCTCTGGGCACGCAGGCTCTGCGGTGGTCTTTGAGGAGGGGGCTGGGGATTTCCCGGCCGCACTTTGGGGGCCTCGGGAGCCCTTCGCGACCCATGGCAACCCTCAGGCCGACCCATCGACATGAAACCGCTGGGTATGGTCACATTCAGGGGCGGCTCAGCCCATTATGCAAAGTAAGCCTTTGCAGTAGAGTTTGTTTTCCCCCGTGGGGCGCTCTTGAGGCGCTCTTGGGGGGAAACAGACCTTGACATAGGCGAGTTGTAGTTACTGGGACGTATAGTTCACCTACAATCAAAGAGCATGCTGAACTCCACGAATGATGGAATTGAACCAAATCGGGCACACAGAACTCCCACGACCAACAGGAAATATAGATCAGTGATTGGATTGGGGGGGGGGGGTTCACCAAAATACCTAGGGCCGCCTCTGGTCATATTATATTATTATTAATAATTAATGGTTTTGAAAAATCCTACTAATTATTGAACGACAACTCCTAGAAATCAGGGTGGCTCCTTCCCAAACCGTTGATCAATTCCCGTTTGCTGCGTGACAGAGGAGAGGGTGAAGGGGAAGGCAGGGGGCGGGGCTATGCAAATTCCGCACCCATGGAGACAAAACCTGGGATGTCCGTTTTGGAGGAAAAGCAGAACATCTCGGGTGAAAATGGGTCCCTGCGTGAAAGCCTTGACTTGGGTTTGGGGGGGACTTTGGCATGGGTCGGGGGACATTTTCGGGGTGCCCGCTCTAACCTGAAATGTCCTTGGAGCGCTGGAGTGCCCGGTGGCTTCTCAGCCCTGGGGATTGTGTCACAGATGGACAGGTAATAATAATAATAATAATAATAATAATAATAATAGAGATTTAGGGGAAAATACAGAAATACAGACCTGGATAATAACTGGGAATACTTCTGGGAGAAAGGACTGACCTTTCCAGCCGTGGGGTCCATGAGAGGAAATGTGTGCAGAACGTTCTAGAGACGCGACATCCGGCCTGAATCAATGGCCAAAATGAGCCAGACCCAAAGGGGAGAACGTTGGAGACCCAAAGGGCTGCTTTCCCCATCTTTGGTGGACGTGTCAGGAGGTCAGGCATGTCTGGGGAAAGGGGAGGGAAGGACCCCATAAAGGCCAGAAAGAGGCCTCTTCTTGGGTTTCTGTCAGGAGGAAATCAGAAAGGGGATCTAGAACTTTGCCCAGACAGTTCCGTGGCTGCAAGAAGGGGCAAGGCCGACCCATGAAGGTTCTCAACCCCTGGAGGGGTCGCAAGGGGGTGTCATAGGGGTCGCCAAATACCATCAAAAAACACAGTATTTTTTTCTCTTGGTCATGGGAGTTCTGTGCGCCAAGTTTGGTTCAATTCCATCGATGCTGGAGTTCAGGCTGCACTTTGATTGTAGGTGAACTATAAATCCCAACAACTACAACTTCCAAATGGCAAGGTCTGTTTCCCCCAAACTCTACCACATTTGGTCCAGATGCATCATTGTTTGAGTCCACAGTGCTCCTTGGATGTAGGTGAACTCCAAAAGTCAAGGCCAATGCCTACCAAACCCTTCCAGTATTTTCTCTTGGTCATGGGAGTTCTGTGTGCCAAGTTTGGTTCAATTCCATCGCTGGTGGAGTTCAGGCTGCGCTTTGATTGTAGGTGAACTATAAATCCCAGCAACTACAACCCCCAAATGACAAACTAAATCCCTCCACCAACCCCCCAGTATTCAAATGTGGGTGCATCGTGTATTTGTGCCAAATGTGGTCCAGTGAATGCAAATACATCCTGCATATCCGATATTTCCATTACGATTCATAACTGTAGCAAACTGACAGCAACGAAAGTAATGTGATGGTTGGGGGTCACCACCACAAGAGGCCCTGTATGAAGGGGTCGTGGCATTCGGAAGGTTGAGAACCATGGGGTGAAGGGGAAGGGACGACGAGGAGTTTGTCAACAAAGGGAGCCTTGTTTTGGGTATTAAAAGAAGAGGGCAAACAGAGATTTGGAAGGAGTCGCATGAATGTCAGGATCAGGACAGAGTTTGGGGAGAGGCAAGCCCCATAGGTCAGGAGTCTGGGCTGCGGGTTCGCGGGTGGGAGGAGCGAGGTGGCGGGATTGGGGGGAAAGGAGGAGATTTCACAAAATGGCGAAGTTCTTTGTTTTCCTTCATAGAATAGATCTACCCTTGCTAACTCTCTTCTTGTCCTTTTCCTTTCAGTCATGCCTCGGGGGCGAATACTCCGATTGTTTCGGCACAATAAGGTGTCACCGGCCGCCCAAAACACTCTGGTGGTCCTGGGACAACAACTCCTGCCCAGCCGCCAGCCACCAAGGGCTTGGGGCCCAAGGAACAAGGTGGCACCGTTGGCCCCCGTGCCAGAGAAACATCTACAGAATTTGCAGATTATTGGGAAACATCTACCTTTCGAAAAAAGATCAAGGTCTCAGAGGATGTGGGGAAGAAAGACCGTCCCCATCATCGTAACACCCATCCCTGAGAGCAAGGAGGAGGAGGAGAAAGAGAACGAGGAGGAGAAAAAGGAGGAGGAAGGGAGGAAAGAACAGGACGATGAAGTGCATGATGGAGTGGAGGAAGAGGTGGTGGTGGAGGAGGAAGAGGGTGGTGGTGGTGGTGGAGGAGGAGGAGGAGGAGGAGGAGGAGATTTTGGAGGAGGAGGAAGGAGCGGAGGAGGAAGAGGAGGAGGAGGAGGAGGAGGAGGAGGAGGAAGAGGAGGAGGGAAAATACGAAGATGAAGATCTGGAGGAATTAGATCTAGTAGAGGAGGAGGAAGTCCCACCAGAAGAACTTGAAGAAGGATGGGACGAGGACGAGGATGAGGACGAGGAAGAAGAGGGAGCTGAGGATGAAGACCTAGAAGAACTAGAGGAAGTGGAGGAAGAACAAGTGCCGGAGTCAGAATGGGACAAAGGATTAGAGGAGGAGGAGGAAGATGAGGACTGAGGCCCGGCACCATCTCCATCACCGGCCACCATCACCAGGTGACAGCTTCTGAGCATTCTCAGCATGCCACTTTTGGACTCTCGCTTGCTGAGGTGTTCCAGCGAATGTCTTTGTAGATCTTAGAAAACTATTTCTTGATTTAAGTTGTTGACATGCTGGCTGATACCCAAACAGGGGATGAGCTGGAGATGTCTCTGCCTTGGTCCTTTCACTATTGGCTGCTACTTCCCGGCGGATGTCAGGTGGTGCAATACCAGCTAAGCAGTGTAATTTCTCCAGTGGTGTAGGGTGCAGACATCCCGTGATAATGCGGCATGTCTCATTAAGAGCCACATCCCCTGTTTTAGCATCGTGAGATGTGTTCCACACCGGGTATTTATACTCAGCAGCAGAGTAGCATAGCGCAAGGGCAGATGTCTTCACTGTGTCTGGTTGTGATCCCCAGGTTGTGCCAGTCAGCTTTCGTATGATATTGTTTCTAGCACCCACTTTTTGCTTGATGTTCAGGCAGTGCTTCTTGTAGGTCAGAGCACGGTCCAGAGTGACTCCTCCCAGGTATTTGGGTGCGCTGCAATGCTCCAGTGCGATTCCTTCCCAGGTAATAATCCTCAGAGCTCGGGATGCTTGTCTGTTCTTGAGATGAAAGGCACATGTCTGTGTTTTAGATGGATTAGGGATCAGCTGGTTTTCCCTGTAAGAGGCAGTAAGAGCACCTAGAGCTTCAGAGAGCTTCTGTTCAACCATCTCAAAGCTCCCTCCTTGAGCGGTGATGGCACGATCATCAGCATAGATGAAACTCTCTGTCCCTTCTGGCAGTGGCTGGTCATTTGTGTAGATGTTGAACATGGATGGAGCAAGCACGCTCCCTGAGGCAGGCTGTTCTTCTGTTTCCACCACCTGCTTCTCTGGCCCTGGAACTCAACAAAAAAGCTCCTGTTTTGTAGCAGGCTTCCTATGAGGCGGGTGAGGTGGTAGTCCTTTCAGCAAACAAGGTCACTCTGCTGGCTGTTGTATTGGATCCCACGTCGGACCCTTCCCAAGTGTGTAGGACTGTGTGATGTATCGGCGAATAATGCACGCAGATCCAAGTACAGTGCAGATGACAGGTAGTAATTTTGTCAGTGCCAATTGTGTTTAAGTGCAGGCCAAGGTCTTTAGGCACTGCACCCAGTGTGCCGATCACCACTGGGACCCCCTTGACTGGTTTGTGCCACAGTCTTTGCAGTTCGATCTTCAAATCCTCCTATTGTGTCAGCTTTTCCAGTTGTTTCTCTTCAATCCTGTTGTCACCTGGGATTGCAACATCAACAATCCATACTTTGCTTTTTAACATGATTGTGAGGTCAGGAGTCTTGTGCTCCAAAACTCTTTAAGTCTGAATCCGGAAGTCCCAGAGGAGTTTGGCGTGTTCATTCTCTGTCACTTTTTCCGGCTTGTGATCCCACCCGTTCTTTATGGCAGGCAGATGGTGTTTGTGGCACAAATTCCAATGGATCCTCTGAGCAAGGGTGTTGTGCCTCTGCTTGGAGTCTGTCTGCACGATCTTCTTGCAGCAGCTGAGGGTGGGATCTCTTGTTTCGCCTGCTTCCTTGCAGAGTCTACAACTTGGGATCTGTCTTTGACTTTTCAATTCTGGCTCGGATGGCCTTGGTTCTAACGGCTTCTTCTTGAATCGGCTTCTGCCAGAATCAGGCCCTCCTCCTTGGTCCCCTTTTTCCGAGTCCCATTTGTGAGCCACAGCCATGTTTTTTCTATGTCAATTTGTCTCTCAGTGTTTCCCAGGAACTGTCCACGGAGAGAGAGCCTTCTTCTTTCGCCAGTTTTCACGCCGGTATTCCCTCTGTGTCTTTTGCACTTGAGGCAGTTTTCTCCTCTTGACTTCCCTCCATGTTGGTTCTTGACGGCCTGTGGGGCGTGTTTCTTCTTCTTCTTCCATCTGTTTCCCTTGCAGAAGCCCCCCCCCCCCCCCCCCCGCCTCCGCCTCCTGATTTTCTGGGCAGGTCAGGTCTGTCGACATCACTACGAGGGTGTCACGAGGAGTGGGTCGTCACCAGTGTTCTTGTTTTTCTGCCCAGACCATCCAGCTCTGCTTGTGTGCAGTTCACAATCCCAGCCGCGTGTCTCATGACGGGGATGGCCCAGGGCTCGAGAGCCTTGAGTTGCTCTTCAAAACCTTTCTGACTCTTTGGACGTATTCTTTGCTGACCACCTTTTTCACTTGGCCATGCTTGATATTGTCCAACTGTAGTCTGCCCAGATATTGATAGGCTTCAGGCTGACTGCATTTTATGGTTTGTCCATTTGGCATCTCTGTTATGCCCTCTATGCTGTGTGTCATTTCCCCTTTCTTTCTGTAATGCCACCGTGGCACATTTGTCTAGGCCGAAATCCATATTGATGCCAGTGCTGAAGATTCTGACTGTGTTGGTCAGTGACTCGATTTCAGTTTCTGATTTCCCGTAAAGCTTTAGATCATCCGTGAATGTCTTGCTGTTTGGGAGCTTAGGCTTGTTTTCTGTAGAATTACTGACAGTGGGATCAGTGCAATCATGAACAGCAGTGATGACAGTGAGCCGCCCTGGAAAATTCCTCTCTTGATGTTAACAGTTCCATAGCTTTCGTTGCCCACAAACAACTCAGTTTTCCATTGTTTCATCGCGTTTTCGGTGAACTTTCTAATATTTTCACAAACTGCGATGACATCTAGACATTTGATAATCCAACAATGTGGCAGTGAGTCAAGTACTTTTTTGCAATCTATACAGGTTGTATAGAGGTTGTATTATTATTGTTGTTGTTGTTGTTGTTATTATTATTTATGTATTATTACAATAGGCATGGGCCAATTTCAGCCTTCCCTAACAGGAAATTATGGGAGTTGAAGTCCAAACCACCAGAAGGGAGGGAGGGAGGGCCCAAGTTTGCCCACGCCTGCTCTACAGCGACCATATAATATAGTTCCAAACTGGAGTATATGGCAGTGTAGACGCAGCCTATGTGTGCCTGCAATGTACAGCTGTATATTATTTAACGATTTATATTATTTAATTCCAGGCTGTTTGGCGACACCTGCTCATTGGTCGCTCTCTCTTGCTTTGAAACCTCTCAACGCATCCCGTACGAGGAAGCCGTTCGGCAAGAGTTCGGGGAGGCTTTCGGTCTCACGTAAGTGTTTGTTTAGAGAATAACGACCCGGATACTTCACTTTTGTCACATAGAACCAACTTCCGCCCTCCCTTCAGGTGTTTTGGGCGTCAACTCCCACAAGTCCTAACAGCCAGTCGGAATTGTGGGAGTTGAAGTCCAAAAGGAGGGCCGAAGTTGGCCCATGCCTCACCTGCGCTGTGGGATTATGCACCACTTTGACGCCACTTGGACTGCGACAGTGCGATGCTGCGTAACCCTGGGAGTTGTGGTTTAGTGAGGGACTGGCACTCTGACGTTGTGAAGCCGCCGCTCCCATGCTTCCGTTGCACTTGGCTGAGGCAGTTCAAGTGGTCTCAAAGTGCCTTCACCCTTCAGTGTGGCTGCCGCACCTCGAGTGTCCCACCGAGTGTTTCCCCGGCAACCCAGGAATCCCAACGGACAGTGAGCGATTGTGAGTGTCTGCCTGAGAGAACAAACCAAGCAAGATGGGTAGATTTTGGATTCCACTTGTGCTGTCGCACGCTGGGCCTGTGGCAATGTCTGTTTGCAGGACGTGCTTTCTGTATGCCCAGCGGCACGCTGGGGTGCCTCGGCTGAGAGGCCCTATAGATTTCCCTACACCAAGTTCTGCCGAGGCTTAAGAGAAGTCCAACCAAGTTCTTTATTCAGGATAAAATCTTCAAACACGGAAGAAACACTCCTTAACTTTGGAAAATTACCGTAACTTCTTCTTCACTCTGCCGACGAGGGACAGGCWACTGCTGAAKAAACGCTTCCTTTCTTCTTGAAGGGAAACCCTTTGACCCCTCCCTGGGCAATCTCTTGACTTTGCTGGCGTGGGCCCTACTCCTGGTTCCAAGATGCGTAATGGCTGACCCGAGTAGACCTTACCAGGCAAAGTCTCTGTAGATTTTCCAAGTTGAAGGAAGTCCTTTACTTTCCGGCMAAGCTGGCTGTATTTCCCTTTTTCCTAGCGAAGGCTGGCTGTAGCTATATTTCCCCAGCGAAGCTTGTGAGAAACGGAGCCTTTTCCAGGCGGGAGAGAGAAAAGCTCACACGTCCTGTCTGAAAGGCTTCACTGTAAAGACTGAACTAAAGGTTCCCTTTTCCCTCCAAAACGCTGGGGAAAGGGGCGGATCTAAAGGCTGCAACGATGATTGACAGGTTGCTGGCCCTAGGATTGCAACCAAATTGCACAATGCATAGCCTACAGGAATTCATGCAAACAAGCACGGAAAGAAAAAAGGGAATGCGAACCCTGGCAGGCACAGCCGTGCCAGCGCACAACTTAATGCTCAAACCAGTCCCATCGAAGGCCCGTCTCCAGTTCTGCCCACTGTTTGCCTTGAAAGMGCAGCGTCCTTCTRTCTGTCCTTTCGCRAAGGTGGCACACCTGCTGGTTCAGAGCCGAGCTCGGCATCCCCGAAGGATGGGCCGGGAAAGAGGCGCACCTTCGTTGGGAGAGCGAAGGAGAAGGAATGGTTTGGAGGGACGGCCAGCCTGTTCAGGTCAGTGGCTGATGGGTTGGTTGGTCCTTGTGGTCRCCACAGAGCGCCTTACGGTTCTGGCCCAGCTTCCTTGGCCGGACGCATCTGGACTCRGTGTGTAACCCAGGGCCCTTCCACACATCCATATAACAAGCCTCTGGCCTCGAGGGGACTTCTTAAATGGTATTATTATTATTATTATTATTATTATTATTATTATTATTATTGTGGACTATAGTTTGCTTTGTGTGCACAAAGTCCCAAGGTCAATCTCCAGCATCTCCAAATAGCTTTGAAGAACCTCTCTTCCACCTTAAAACACTGAACTAGAGGYTTTGCTATTATTATTATTATTATTATTATTATTATTATTATTATTATTATTATTATGGACTATAGTTTGCTTTGTGTGCACAAAGTCCCAAGTTCAATCTCCAGCATCTCCAAGTAGGTTTGAAGACCCTCCTCTATTGAGTGGCTGTGGCCAATTATTGTTGGTAGTAGCAAACGCGATAGTCCGATGCCTTGACTTAGTGTGAGGTGCCTTCTGCATCCTTGCGCTCTTTCAGGAAACCCATCACGCATCTCCGGAAACCCTTGGAAATTGCCGTGTGGGGCGGTCTGCGTGGCCGTGCGAGGTTCTCCTTGCAGATCAACCGGAAGAGCCTCCTCAGCCAGGAAGTCACCTTGGGCGCGGCTTCCCCTCGCGTCCGCTTTCAGACTCAGGTTTGGTCTTCAGAACCTGGAAGGCCTTCTCCTCCTCCTCAGGGATCGTGTCCCTCTGGGGTTCACGGGTGCATGGCTTTCTCTGACTTCCCTATATTATTATTATTATTATTATTATTATTATTATTATTATTATTATTCTCCTTTTTGTAGGCTGCTTGGGACGAAGCCCACCAGTTCCTCAAGGTGGAATTCCCAGTCGAGGTGCGCAGCCCCAACGCTACGTACGAGATCCGGTTTGGCCACCTCCAGAGGCCAACGCATGGGAACACCTCCTGGGACGGGGCCCGCTTTGAGGTCAGGCCGATCTCTGCCCCTTCCCGCCTGTCATTGCGCAAACAAGTGGAAACTTGGCTTTGGGGGCAAGCCTTTGGCCCGGCACAATTCCCTCCGCAATACGGTCGGAATTGGCCTTGGATTGATCCACAGGATTCTCTGATCCCCTGGCTTTGGATTTAATTGTCTAATGTTTACATATGTTGTTTTAAATGGCTGCTTAATGGCTTTTAATTGTTGTTGTTTGGGCCCGGAAGCCGCCCCGAGTCCCCTTCGGGGTGAGAAGGGCGGGGTGCAAATGCCGCAAACGAATCAATCAATCAATGCCTGCCTGACTGGAGAAGCTCAGCTTCCCTCGCAATCCTCTCCATGGGCCGGCCTTCCCACCCTTCCCGCCCCTTTCCATCCGGGCCGTGCAACATGGCTTCTTCTCCAGGTGGTCCTGTGTGGCCGATCCTGGCCTGAGCAGCCGGTGGTTGAGGAATGCTGGGAGTTGGGGTCCAACAGCACCCGAGGGACCGCCCACTTCCTCCCAGCCCCTCCCTCCCAACAGGTGCCTCCTGCCTGAACATACATGTCACAGGAATGTCGGTCGGTCGGTCGGTCCCTCTCGGGGAAGACGGGGATTGCTGTCCTGCCAGTTCAGAGATGGCATTTGGGAAAAGGAGGCTTCTCCTGAACCGCAACTCCCAGCCTCCCACAGACAGCCCCCAGTTTCCCCAGTAGGATGGCCGCTCATCCCAGTGGGTGTGCTTCCGCCTGCAGGTGTGGAGCCACACGTGGATGGATCTGTCTGAACGTGGCTTTGGGGTTGTGCTGCTGAACGGCCGCAAGGAAATAAAAGGCCAAGAATCAAATATACAGTTCTTATTGACAAAAAGAATAGGGGAGGCTTAGCCTTCCCGGACTTAAAATCATCCCACGAAGCCAACGCTTTGGTTTGGGTCAGGGACTGGGTGCAATTGACTAATGAGAAACTGCTCTCACTAGAAGGTATGGACTTGAGAAAGGGATGGCATGCCTATACCTGGTATGAACAAGAAAGAAAAGAAAAAGGTTTTGGCAACCGTTTCACAAGATCTGTTTTGTTAGGAACATGGTCAAAATATAAAAGAAACTTTTATTTAAAGACGCCCCCCCTCCCCCCCCCTTTATGGGTTTCTCCCATGGAGGCAAATCAAAGAAGACTTTTGGGGTGGCAGCATTTTAGTTAAAAATACTGAAACGTTAAAATCCCATGAAGAAATAAAAAAGGAATTTGAGAACCTCTCATGGTTACACTATATGCAACTGCGAAACTACTACAAACAGGACAAGAAGGTTGGTTTTTGCCTAGAAGAATCCGCATGGGAGAGAATATTAAATTCAGAGAAAAAATTGGTAACTAAAATCTATGACAAATTATTGGTTTGGGCAACGGAAACAGAGACTGTAAAAAACTGTATGATCAGATGGGCCCAAAATTTGAGAAGGCCAATTCAGCTGAGTGAATGGGACACAATTTGGAATAAAAAGCTGAAATATACTTATGCGATGGACCTAAAAGAAAATTGGTGGAAGATGTTCCATAGGTGGCATATGACACCAAAAAAAATTGGCTAAATGTATAAAAATTCAGATAATAAATGTTGGAAATGCCAGGAGGAGGAAGGAAGTTATTTCCATATGTGGTGGTCGTGTAAGAAAGCACAGGGATTTTGGAAAAATATACATACAGAAACTCAGACGATCTTAGAAATTACTTTTCCAAGAAAGCCCAATTATTATTTATTAAATATCACAGACTCGGCCCTTAATTTGGATTTAAATAAGGATATATTATTTACGTATATTGCAACGGCGGCAAGAATAGTTTATGCGAAATTCTGGAAATTGGGGGAAATCCCAGAGATAGAAATTTGGTATAAGAAGATTTTAGAGATTAAAGATATGGATAAATTAACTTTTTTTATGAAAAAAAAACTACTCAGGAAATCCAATAAGAGAGACGGATTGGTCTCTCTTCGAAAAACTCACAGAAGAAAAGAAGAAAAAGTTTGAAGATGAAGATAAAACTTTAAATAAAGAAGGACGCAGCAAAGTCCCAAAATGGAAGTCAACATTGTATATATAGTTGTGTGTGTGTTTTTTGTATTTTTTTCTCTTTTTTTCCTCTCTATTTTTCCTCCTTTACTTTTCACTATTTTATATTGTTCTCACTCTTTCCATGTAAAGTTTATAGAAGTTTGAAAATGCTAATAAAATCTGTTCAAAAAAACCCCAGGAATTTAATTTATGAGTTCCTATATATCTTTTTCTTAATGATCTTTACTTCAAGAATTGGTTTCAACCAGCCACTTCCGGTAGTGGCGAAGATGGCGAACGGAGCAGATTTCGGAGGCTCCGCAGATTTCTGGCCCGGCCGAACTGCCTTAGGTTGAACCGAGGCTCCCCTGATGAGCGGATGGAAGCTGAGCAGTCGAAACCCAAAGGGACCAAGCCGGAGACCAGGCAGGTCTCCCTTTCACGGGTCCTTGAGGGCAAGGGTGGCACGGCCAGGGCACCCGATGAGCTCGGGAGGAGGACGCCAGCCGCTATTTTGAACCCAAGGAAACAAAAGGAAAGGTGGAATTCTCGATGGAAGAAGGGCACCCAGGGCGGACCGGAAAGTCATCGGTCTTTCTCTAAGAAGAGCAGCCAAGAGGAACTCTGAAAGTGGGGGAAAGAGGATCGCGGAAGAGGACTAAGGAGACACCCTACTACTCGTAAGGAGCTTGGGGAAAAGGGTCAGCGGCGGGGACGGGGCAGGGAGGCCGGCCATGCCGATGCACAAGGGGCCTCCGTGCCTGTGGGACGCACTGCGGCTGGAGCCAGGCCTCGCCTCCTGGCCGACATCGGGTGCATTTTGTGAGAAGAGGCCTGCCCATGCCCCTCTTCCACGCTGCCCGCCCGCCGTCCACTGGCGCCCGCGTGGGGCCCGCTTCGTCCTGCCTTACGAGGGCGCCCCCCCCCATGTGGAAGAGGCAGCACGTGCAGGACGTGCCTGTTGAGCCCTACCTCCCACCCGAGAGCCAGGAGGAGGGCCTTTGGGGCGGCCAAGGATGATGGGTCTCCGGTTTCCGCTATGCCCACAATGACAAGCTCTCGGCCAGAGTGAGGAAAGCCTGGAAGCCGCAGCTCTTCTACCAGGAGCTGAACAGTGAGATCCTGGACTGGAAGTTCACTGTCATCACGGCGCGGACGCTGCACCTCATCGACGACGACACCTTCGGGCTGGACTTCTACCTCCTGAAGACGCCAAAGGCTGAGCTGTGCTCCAAGCTGGGCATGGGCCTGAAGCGCACGCTGCTGCTGCTGCTGCTGCTGAGCCTGGCCAGGAAGGACCCTGCCCTGCACCCGCAGGAGGACATCTACGCCAAGTCCCAGGAGTTTGTAATCCCAGCAGAGGAGGAGGCCGCCGAGTGGGTTGGCCTGAGCTCGGAAGAAGCCTTGGAAAGCAGCGGCTCCAGAGAAGAAGGATCCCGTTCCCCTCTTCAAAATCTATGCAGAAGAGCTGGTGCAGCAGTTTCGGGAACAGAGTCTGTTATAACATTATATGTATATACAATATATTATATTATGTTATTAGCATAGCACAGGAGACAAGGTGGAACTGTCTTCCTGGTCCCCTCTCCCTTCACTCTGGCCCAGAGCGGCCGTGGGTGCCGTGGGGAGGGGTCCCCAATTGATGACATTATTAGTAGTATTATATTGCATTACATTATAATATTATATGTATATACAATATATTATATTATGTTATTAGCATAGCACAGGAGACAAGGTGGAACTGTCTTCCTGGTCCCCTCTCCCTTCACTCTGGCCCAGAGCGGCCGTGGGTGCCGTGGGGAGGGGTCCCCAACTGATGACATTATTAGTAGTATTATATTGCATTACATTATAATATTATATGTATATACAATATATTATATTATGTTATTAGCATAGCACAGGAAACAAGGTGGAACTGTCTTCCTGGTCCCCTCTCCCTTCACTCTGGCCCAGGTGGGCGTGGGTGCTGTGGGGAGGGGTCCCCAACTGATAACATGTGCAGGAGACAAGATGTTAGTTCCTCTTAACCCCTTATTTATAATCTACCTCCTGAAACACAGCAATGTGAAGTGGCCGCAGATAGTGAGACCCAGGTCGTGGATAGCAGAACCCAAAGTGCAGATACCGAGTCCCATTAAGGGGATGCAGGTGCCGGCAGCGGGCCACCTATGGCTCTGTGCTAGCCCAATGCTCCCCAATCAAGACATCTCACCAAGTCGAAGAAGAAGAAGCTACCGAGGTATTTCATTCACGTCAGCCAAAGTGGCAACCCACCAAAGGAAGCGGAGGCGCCATACAGTTCCTAAACATAGCCTTGCCTACAGCCAATGGCTCTCCAATGGGTCGCAGGGGGCCGGAAGGGGATCTCCAACAAAGGAAATATAGTTTTCTGAATGAATGACCAAGAAAGGGGGCCCTCAGGTCCCATGAGTTCTATTGTTAGGATGACTGTCTTGATGAGCCCCGAATGCGTGGGTCTGGTGATTCTGCACCAGTGTCCATTTGGGATACAAAGCAGCATCTTGTCTAGAGTAATGGGATTCCAGGATGCGTTGTGGGAAAGAGGAGACGTCGTTGTGGAGAGCAGGGCAAGTCACCCCAACACCAGGGAAGGACATGCCAGGGGATCAATGTCTTTTCGGATGTCTGTGTGGCCACACAAGGAACAGGTGGTCCAACTTCAACGCCTGTTGTCACATGCACAGCTGGTGGTATGGGTCACAGATGATGGGTGATGGAGTCCCCAATGAGGTGATGTCTGACAAAGCCACTGGAGGGGATTCCCAGGTCAAGGGGTGCTGGCAAAAAGTCACCAAGGTCATGCAGAGTGGCTTCATTCTCCAAAGTCTGATGTCAAGACATAAAATATGAAATATTCAAACACACCCAAGGGGCCCGCAAATACCGAGGGCCCCCCGAATGTTGACCATTTCCGCTCCCTTGGCAGCCACCTCTCCACCAAAGTCAGCATTGACACTGAAATACAACACCGCCTGAGCTCTGCGAGTGCAGCATTCTTCCGAATGAAGCAGAGAGTGTTTGAGGACCGGGACATCCGTAGGGAGACCTCCCAACCCTGCTTTACGCCTGCGAAACGTGGACTGTCTATAGACGTCACATGCAACTCCTGGAACGATTCCATCAGCGCTGTCTCCAGAAAATCCTGCGAATCTCTTGGGAAGACAAGCGGACAAACATCAGCATGCTGGAAGAAACAAAGACCACCAGCATTGAAGCGATGGTCCTCCGCCATCAACTCCGCTGGACCGGCCACGTTGTCCGGATGCCCGACCATCCAAAGCAGTTGCTCTATTTCGAACTCAAGAACGGAAATTGGGATGTTGGTGGGCAGGAAAAGAGATCGAAAGATGGGCTCAAAGCCAACCTCAAAAACTCTGGCATATACACCAAGAGAGAACTGAGAAGCCCTGGCCCTTGAGCACTCCAGCTGGAGGTCAGCTGTGACCAGCAGTACTGTCGAATTTGAATGGAGGGCGAAAAAGAGAAACGTGCCAAGAGGAAGGCACGTCAAACCAACCTCGACTGGGACCGCCTTCCACCTGGAAACCGATGCTCTCCTCACTGCGGGAGACGATGCAGATCAAGAATCGGGCTCCACAGTCACCTATGGACCCACCGCCAGGACACCAACCTTGGAGGACCATCATCCTCGGACAATGAGGGATCGCCTAAATAAGTAAGTATAACTTACTCAAGGTAGAGAGGGTATGTTTTAGGTAGGAATTAGAGTTAGATAACCTACCTGAGTAATAAGATATCAAGGTTACCTTTCCACGATAACAACACTTATTTCTTAAAAACCAACAAGAAAGCAGCTTCTCCATTGGAAACCGGTTCCTTTGATCATGAAATCGAGGAGGAATTTGAAAGGGTCTTGCCCTGAAGGAGAGACCCTGCGGACCCACCAAAGAGGGCTCGCTACAATGGTGAGCAAAGAGAAGCCGCAATTTAAAAGATTTCCCTGAGTTCCCAAAAGAATCTCACCAAAGTTGAAGGAAGCGCCACCGAGCTGGAAAGGATGCAAAGCAGCAATATTTCGCCAAGCTGAGCATACAGTGTACACAAATAAAGGCCTTTTTATACATAAAACAGAGCTGTATGGTTTGAATTTCCTGCTCTCCGCCCCCCTGCCGGCTCGACAGTGATTGGCCGCTGCTCTACAGCTGGGAGGAGGCTTGGCCGCCTCCTGAGCACCTGGGCCAATCGCTGAGCTTCTGCCGCCTCGGCGTCCTGACGAATCAGGAGAGAGGGAGGCGGGACGAGAGGGAAACAATGGATTCTTGAGAGGATTATGAAGATAGGAAATGTCCAAGTGGTCAGCAAGTCCCGGGGCCTGCCAGCTAGCTATTTCTATTGTCTTTGATGGGCAGTAATAAACATTGGAGTCTGGCAAGCCTGCCAAAATCCAGATTTTCCTGGTGCTGAGAGATTGACACAATGAGGCAATATTGACTGAAGTTTTGGTGGAGGAAGAGTTGAATAAGCAGACAGATCAGGACCAAGTATGGCTTTCCGAAGGCTCTTTGTCCCGTGAAGATATGATCTTTAGTGCCAAGCGACCGCCTCCCCTGGGGGGCCAAATCCGAGCCCCAAGGGTCACAATCCATTGTTATTGYCCATGCAAGCAGTGTTTTTTTTTATAAGGGTCTTTKGAACGGAGGATTTCCTTCTTTCCAAGGTCACAGAGGGTGGCTCCTTATATTYTTATACABKKTTSAATCAAAGGTAATAGGGCAAAAGGGTCAGGAAAAAGGTCAGGCACACAGGGAGAAATATAGAAATCATGGTGCAGAAAACATACCCACTTATCCCTCCCCCCAGAGTCCCATAGAAGTTCAAGAGAGCACATCAGTGTAAAGGGAGGGGGTTCCTCAGTAATCAATGTGCTCCCTTCTGCTATATAGGAAACATACGCCATAAAACCTGCATTCAATGTACACAGCCTCTAACATGGGAAGGGTCCTTGCTGTTGTTAGTGTCTTGGCAAATTGACCAAGGCTTCACCCTTATTATCCAGTCTGGTGTCCTTGTCCTTAGCAAAACTATAAGTTACTATCTTTGGGGGGGGGGGGTCATGTTCGACTTCAATCACACCTTCCATGCTGAATTGAAGGGAGATGTTGACCGTGACTCAAGGCAGGTGTGGGTCGTCTTGGAGCTCACCATATAAAGTTGGCTTATGGTCGGCCTCCATAGTCCAGAGGAATGGCCCTTCTTGCAAGTGTGGGGTGTGTCCTTCTGGGCTGCGTAGTCAATATTGTCCCCCCTCCCCCCAGGATTTGGCTCCAAGAACACGGTGGGTTGGAGACCTTCTACTGGAACATCACCTCCCGTGAGGCAACCCAGTGGCTTTCCTTCTTCTTTGGCCGAGTCCTCCTCCTGGGCTTGGGTGGATGTCTCCCAGCCCAGGGCGTTATCCAGTTTGAACCCAGTGACTGCCCAGTGTGGGGAGGCCTGTTTGGGACAGGGAGGCTCCTCCAAGCGCCTGCCTTGACTTTGGGCTCTGCTGGTGGCAAGCCCACCTCCTTCGATGCCTCTGACGTCGGGCTCCGTGCCTGTGGGAGGACCTTGCAGGTCTCTTCTCCTCCAAGATTTCCTTCTTGGCCTTGGCTGGACTCCAGGAATCAGGCAGCGCTTTGCGGGTCTGGGGAACCCCAAGGAGAGGAGGGAGATTGGAGGGGCTGGACACAAAGAAATGTCCACAGTGCTCTCTGGATGTAGGTGAACTACAACTCCAAAACTCAAGGCCAATGCCCACCAAACCCTTCCAGTATTTTCTGTTGGTCATGGGAGTTCTGTGTGCCAAGTTTGGTTCAATTCCATCGTTGGTGGAGTTCAGAATGCTCTTTGATTGTAGGTGAACTATAAATCCCAGCAACTACAACTCCCAAATGTCAAGGTCAATTTCCCCCAAAGTCCACCAGTATTCACATTTGGGCATACTGAGTATTTGTACCAAGTTTGGTCCATATCCACCATTGTTTGAGTCCACTGTACTTTCTGGATGTAGGTGAACTACAACTCCAAAACTCAAGGTCAATGCTCACCAAACCCTTCCAGTATTTGTGGGAGTTCTGTGTGCCAAGTTTGGTTCAATCCCATTGTTGGTGAGGCTCAGAATGCACTTTGATTGTAGGTGAACTATAAATCCCAGCAACTGCAACTCCCAAATGACAAAACCACCCCTCCCCCAACCCCACAAGTATTCAAATTTAGGAGTATTGTGTGTGTTTGCCAAATGTGGTCCAGTGAATGAAAATACATCCTGTGTATCAGGTATTTTCATGGCGATTCAGAACAGGAGCCAAATTAGAGTTGTGAAGCAGCCATGGAAATCATGTCATGGTTGGGGGTCACCACGACATATGGGGAACTGGACGAAGGGGTGGCGGCGGCATGAGGAGGGCGAAGGACCACTGGCCTCGAGGGCTGCCCCTTGCGCCCAGGCTTCACGCTTTGGGAAAGGGTTTGCAGAGGTGGGGCTGGTTTGGGTTGGCCCCCCAGGGAGCCGCTTGCAAGTCCACACAGCTGGGGGCGGGGGGGGGGCGGGGGGGGAGAGGAAGGCCAAGAGCTCTGAGCTTCCTGCTGAAGAAGAAGAAGAAGAAGGGGAAGTCCATCCTGTTTCCCAGAGAGTTCTATAATAACAATAATAATAATAATAATAATAATAATAATAATAATAATAATAAGTAATGCTCCCCATGCTCTATTCCGCTTTGGTTAGACCACGTTGCTTGGAATATTGTGTCCAATTCTGGGCACCACAATTCAAGAGAGATATTGACTCTAAGCTGGAATATTGTGTCCAGAGGAGGGCGACTCAAATGATCAAGGGCCTGGACAACAAGCCCTATGAGGAGCGGCTTAAGGAGCTGGGCATGTTTAGCCTGAAGAAGAGAAGGCTGAGAGGAGACATGATGAGGGCCATGGATAAATATGTGAGAGGAAGCTGAAGCCTAGCATGACCCCCCCCCCCAACAAGGGATGGTGACTTATAGTTCTGCAAAGGACAAAGGTACCAGACTGCACAATAGGGGTTAAGTCTTGGTCAATTTGTCAAGGCCTTAACAACAATGAGGACCCCATGAAACTTCGGGAATAGCTAGACCTTGGGGTCTCTGCCTCTCTCTCGAGAGAGAGATGTAGTTTTCCAAGGACCATGGGACCGGCTTCCATTCCAGCGCTGCAGGGCTTTGCGTCTTGGCCCAGTGGAACTCCATAGACTCCCTTTGGTGGCTTTTTGAATTCTGCTACAATCGTGGACTTCACTCTCTTCAAGGACACGCTCTCTACCCATGAACTTTCTTCAAGGCAACTTATGAATTCATGCTGTGTCCTGATATCGTCTGCTTTTTATAATTGGTATTATTAATTTCTCTCTGGCGTCCTGGATGAGAAGATAGCTGCATATGATTTCCCTGTGTATAATTTCTATATGGTTTTTATGTTTCCTTGTATTCTTGACCCTTTGCCCCTTCTCCCTCCAAAGAAATATGTAAGGGAACCCCCTGGCCTTCAGAAACAAAAGCCATTAGCGATTACTGAAACCTCACGCCAAAGACACACTTGCATGGATAAAAGAAGGAAATTCTTATCTCTAGCATCGGAAGATGGCCCACTAGAGTAAAGAATTGTTTGACAAAAGTTTCTGTAAGATAAGGGGAAACCTTCCCCTCTGCTTTTGTTTACTTAGCATTAACCTCAGGCTGCCATCATTGTTCTCCTGTCTCACAGCCAGGAAGGATCAGGACACATGTTGATTCACAACACTCAAAGCAGTCCTGCTTGAGCTCTTTGTCTCAGGCCACATGGCATTTCCTTTGTTTACTCCTTTCCCAGATTCCTTTGTGCTCCCTCATCCCGCCTCCATCTCTCCTGATTGGCTGTCGCCACCAGGTGGCAGAGGTCTCCCCATTGGTTCCTACGGACCACTGGAGCTTCCTGATTGGTCCAGAGGCACCGGGGGTGGGAGGGCCGCCTCCCATCGCCCAATCATGGCAGGGAACAACAGGGAAGCCGGGGCGGGGAGTTTGAAATCTGCAACTTTGAATTTGCTTTAAATATGCCTCTGATCAATGTACTGGTATGCTTTGTGTGCTATCCATCACCACATTGCATCCGATCCAGCTGAATCGCTCATTAAACCTCGATGCCTCTTCTTCGCTTTGGCAAGAGTCCCATTTCAATTATTAATATTAATAAAATTGCTGGAATCAGGCTTCCCTGAAGGCTTGCCAAGGTAGCGTTCCCTCTTTGGTGGGAACTAAGGGTCATCTCTCCTTGGAGTTGACCCCCCCCCCTAAAGTTTCAATTGGCTTCAAGCCTGTCAAAATACAAGTACAAAACAGTTACAACAGTATATTGTCCAAGGGTTTCATGGCCAGAATCATTGGGTTGTTGTAGGTTTTTCTGGGCTCTATGGCCATGTTCTGGAGGCATTCTCTCCTGACGTTTCACCTGCATCTATGGCAAGCATCCAGCAACTAGAACTCCCAAATCTCAAGGTCTATTTTCCCCTCCTCTCGGTTTGTAGCCTGATTTCAGTCCATAACACCGCCACACAATCATTCACCTCATAGAGTATATTGTGTGTATATACATGTTGTAAGCCACTCTGGGTCCCCTTTGCGGTGAGAAAGGCGGCATAGAAATGCGGCAAATAAATAAATAAATAAATAAATAAAACTGGCGCTGTGGCCACCCATCCATTCTGAGCACCACTCTGCACTGCCTCCCCCAAGAACACCAGTGACGTTTACAAAGGCTGCCAAAGACCCTTCGTATGGATGGCGCATGAGAACAGACCCAAAACACTCATTCAAAAAACAAGGGCGATCTTCCGCTTAGACAGGCTCTGAAACCTCATTCCTACAACCACACCACACATTGGAAACAACCTCTACCTGACCCAAAAGGTTTGGAAAGCAACCAAAGGCTGAGGCAGGATCCAAAGAGAGCCACGTAGGATGCAGGGGGTGGGCTGAGAACTTTGGAAGGCGCTAAGGTGGAGGATGGAGACCCTTACTCCCATTGACACAGGTCAAGAGCAAAGGAGGACAATGCCAGCCCTTGGACGCAGGTGGCACATGTTTTGCTTATTTAAGTATTGGTGACACAACAGAGAGGAACAACAGAGGATTCATCAGGTCTGACCCTGCCAAATCGGGACATGTGTAGCTTACATAAATGCAGAAGATCATTATTCCCACTGGCATTGACAATGATCATTCACATCAACAAGAGCAAATGCATACGCTATCCCATAATACACACATCTGTTTTCAACATTTGCAGTACCACACCCCCCAATCAATGTAACAACAGTGATCACAATATGGAAAAAGAAAAGAAATACCCGCCCAAGCATGAGTTGGAACAGGTGGTGCCTACCTTTGGCGTCTTCTTCGCTTGGTTGAGAGAGCGTGGTCATGGCGCTGGGCTCCGGCAGGAAGGTGGCACGACTCCTCTTCCGGGATGCAGAGAGGACGCAGAAAGGCCGCAGCCCTCCAGGCAAGAGAGGGGCCCCCACACTGACCCTCTGGCTTTCTTCCCAGCAGACAGGAAGGCGGACGCTTAATGGCAAGCAGGTGTGTGGAAGGACTCAGGACCCCTGGGAGAGGTCTAGGACTGCCAGCAGGGACCCCATGAAGAGGCCTGGGATTGCAAGCAGGGGCCCCATAAAGAGACCTAGGGATGCAACCAAAGACCCC